>JAJPUD010003945.1:149196-196792 GCA_023553655.1 Myrmecobius fasciatus
TATCTTCCAGGAAATCATGAAAGAGAATTGCCCTGATGTTTTAGAATCAGAAGGCAAAATTGGCATTGAAAGAATTCACCGATCACCTCCAGAAAGAGACCCCAAAATTAAAACCCCAAGGAATATCGTGGCCAAATTTCAGGACTATCGCACCAAGGAAAAGATATTGCAAGCAGCTAGAAAGAAACAGTTCAAATACCGAGGAACTGTCATTAGAATTACACAGGATCTGTCAGCTTCCACATTGAAGGATCGAAGGGCCTGGAACCAGATATTCCCGAAAGGCAAAAGAACTTGGATTACAGCCAAGAATAAGTTATCCAGCTAGAATGAGCATCATCTTCCAGGGAAGAAGATGGTCATTCAATGATACAGGAGAATTTCACCTATTTCTAATGAAAAGACCTGATCTGAACAAAAAATTTGACCTCCAAATACAGAACTCAAGAGAAACATAAAAAGGTAAAAAGGAAAACTCTTGAGAACTATATTCCTACTATAGGTATCCTTTAAAGAATGGCAGTATAATTTGATTTTTCTTTGATAATAATGGAAAAGAAATTAGAGGTGGAAGGGATACCATACTGAAAAAGAACAAGGGGGGAGGGGGGAAAAGGAGGCAAAATAAAGTAAAAATATAGGAGGTAAAATAAGGCAAAATCTCATAAAGAGACATAGAAGATCTAATATAATTGAGGGGAAGAAGGGAGGGCGATGAGTATTGTGTAAACCTTACTCTCATTAGATTGGACTCTAAGAGAGTATATCAGACACATTTGGCTTCAAAGAAAGCACTGACCCTCCTTGTGGGAAGGTAGGAGGGAGGGGAGAAAAGGAAAGGGATAAACTAATAGAAGGATTAGGAGAAAGGTATAAAGGGGAGGGAGGGACTCTAAAGGGAGGAGGATTATTGGTGGGAGGTGGTCATCAAGAGCAAAGTACTGGGGAGGGGGGAAGGGAGAGAGGGGAAAGGGAAGAGAAAATCATAACTCTGGGTAAATAAGATGGCAGGGAATACAGATATAGTTATTTTAACTGTGAATGTGAACGGGATGAACTCTCCCATAAAACGAAAACGGGTAGCAGACTGGATTAAAAGCCAGAATCCTACAATATGTTGTTTACAAGAAACACATCTAAAACATAGAGATACATACAGAGTGAAGGTAAAGAGCTGGAGCAGAATCTTCTATGCTTCAGGTGAACAAAGAAAGGCAGGGGTAGCAATCCTTATCTCGGATCAAGTAAAAACAAAAATAGATCTAATTAAAAGAGATAAGGAAGGAAACTACATTTTACTAAAGGGTTCCATAGACAATGAAGCAGTATCAATACTTAACATATATGCACCAAGTGGTATAGCATCCAAATTCCTAGAGGAGAAGTTAAGAGAGATGCAAGGAGAAATAGACAGTAATACTATACTAGTGGGAGATCTCAACCTTGCTCTCTCAGAATTAGATAAATCAAATTCCAAAATAAATAAGAAAGAAGTTAGGGAGGTTAACAAAAGGCTAGAAAAGTTAGGTATGATAGATCTCTGGAGGAAATTGAATGGTGATAGAAGGGAGTATACTTTTTTCTCAGGGGTTCATGGAACTTACACAAAAATTGATCATGTGTTAGGGCATAAAAACCTCAAAATCAAATGCAGAAAAGCAGAAATAGTAAATGCATCCTTCTCAGATCATGATGCAATAAATCTCACATGTAATATAAGGCCAGGAGAAAATAGACCACAAGTTATTTGGAAATTAAATAATCTAATCCTGAAGAACGAATGGGTGAAAGAGCAAATTATAGACACAATCGAAAATTTCATCCAGGAGAATGACAACAATGAGACAACATACCAAAATTTGTGGGACTCGGCTAAGCGGTTATAAGGGGTAATTTTATATCTCTAGATGCTTACTTGCGTAAAACAGAGAAGGAGAAGATTAATGAACTGGGCTTACAATTAAAAAAGCTAGAAAAAGACCAAATTACAAACCCTCAATTAAATATCAAATTGGAAATTCTGAAAATTAAAGGGGAGATCAATAAAATTGAAAATAAGAAAACTATTGAATTAATAAATAGAAGTAAGAGTTGGTTTTATGAAAAAACCAACAAAATAGATAAGCCTTTAGTTAATTTGATTAGAAAAAGGAAAGAGGAAAATCAAATTATTAGTCTCAAAAATGATAAGGGAGAACTTTCCTCCAATGAAGAGGAAATTAGAGTAATAATTAGGAGTTTCTTTGCCCAACTTTATGCCAATAAATTTGATAATGTAAATGAAATGGAGGAATATCTACAAAAATAGAGATTGCACAGATTAACAGAAGAGAAAATAAATTATTTAAATAGCCCTATTTCAGAAAAAGAAATAGAACAAGCTATTAATCAACTCCCTAAGAAAAAATCTCCAGGACCAGATGGATTTACATGTGAATTTTACCAAACATTCAAGGAACAATTAATCCCAATACTATATAAACTATTCGAAAAAATAGGGAAAGAAGGTGTACTACCAAATTCCTTCTATGACACAGATGTGGTGCTGATAGCTAAACCAGGTAGGGAGAAAACTGAGAAAGAAAACTATAGACGCATTTCCCTAATGAATATTGATGCAAAAATTTTAAATAAGATTTTAGCAACAAGATTACAGAAAGTCATCCCCAGGATAATACATCATGACCAAGTAGGATTTATACCAGGAATGCAGGGCTGGTTCAATATTAGGAAAACTATTAGCATAATCAATTATATTAATAACCAAATTAATAAAAATCATATGATTATCTCCATAGATGCAGAAAAAGCCTTTGATAAAATCCAACACCCATTCCTATTAAAAACACTGGAGAGTATAGGAATAAATGGGCTTTTCCTTAAAATGATAAGTAGTATCTACTTAAAACCTTCAGCAAGCATCATATGTAATGGAGTCAAACTAGAACCATTCCCAATAAGATCAGGAGTGAAACAAGGCTGCCCACTGTCACCATTACTATTTAATATTGTATTAGAAATGTTAGCTTTAGCAATAAGAGAAGAAAAAGAGATAAAAGGAATCAGAGTAGGTAGTGAAGAAACCAAATTATCACTCTTTGCAGATGACATGATGGTATACTTAGAGAATCCTAGAGACTCAACTAAAAAACTACTAGAAACAATTCACACCTTTAGCAAAGTGGCAGGATACAAAATAAATCCACATAAATCATCAGCATTTTTATATATTACCAATAAAGTTCAGCAGCAAGAGATACAAAAAGAAATTCCATTCAAAATAACTGTTGATAGTATAAAATATTTGGGAATTTATCTGCCAAGGGATAGTCAGGAACTATATGAACTAAATTACAAAACACTTTCCACACAAATCAAATCAGACCTAGTCAATTGGAAAAACTTAAAATGCTCATGGGTAGGACGAGCGAATATAATAAAAATGACAATACTACCCAAACTAATTTACTTATTTAGTGCCATACCAATCAAACTCCCAAGAAATTATCTTACAGATCTAGAAAAAATAGTAGCAAAGTTCATTTGGAAAAACAAAAGGTCAAGAATTTCAAGGGGATTAATGAAAAAAAAGGCTGAAGATGGTGGACTTGCTGTACCAGATCTAAAACTATATTATAAAGCAGCGGTCATCAAAACCATTTGGTACTGGCTAAGAAATAGAGTAGTCGATCAGTGGAATAGGATAGAATCACAAGACAAACTAGGCAATAACTATAGCAATTTGGTTTTTGATAAACCCAAAGACCCCAGCTTTTGGGATAAGTATTCACTATTTGACAAAAACTGCTGGGAAAAGTGGAAACTAGTGTGGAAGAAATTAGGGCTTGACCCACATCTAACACCACATACCAAGATAAGATCTAAATGGGTTCATGATCTGGATATAAAGAGTGATTTTGTAAACAAGTTAGAAGAACATAATATAGTTTACCTCTCAGACCTGTGGAGATGGAATAAATTTATGTCCAAAGAAGAACTGGAGCTCTTAATTGAAAACCAGATAGATAACTTTGACTATATTAAGTTAAAAAGTTTTTGTACAAACAAAATCAATGCAGACAAGATTAGGAGGGAAGCAATAAATTGGGAAATCATCTTTACATTTAAGGGTTCTGATAAAGGTCTCATCTCTAAAATATATAGAGAATTGTCTCATATTTATAAAAATTCAAGCCATTCTCCAATCAATAAATGGTCAAAGGATATGAACAGACAATTTTCAGAGGATGAAATTAAAACTATTTTTAGTCATATGAAAAGGTGCTCCAAATCACTATTGATCAGAGAAATGCAAATCAAGACAACCCTGAGATACCACTTCACACCTGTCAGATTGGCTAAAATGACAGGAAAAGTTAATGATGAATGTTGGAGGGATTGTGGGAGGGCTGGGACACTGATGCATTGTTGGTGGAGCTGTGAACGGATACAGCCATTCTGGAGAACAATTTGGAGCTATGCTCAAAAAGTTATCAAACTGTGCATACCCTTTGACACAGCAGCATTTCTATTGGGCTTATATCCTAAAGAAATCATAAAGAAAGGAAAAGGCCCCACATGTGCAAGAATGTTTGTGGCAGCCCTTTTTGTAGTGGCTAGAAACTGGAAATTGAATAGATGCCCTTCAATTGGAGAATGGCTGAATAAATTATGGTATATGAATATTATGGAATATTATTGTTCTGTAAGAAATGACCAGCAAGATGATTTCAGAGAGGCCTGGAGAGACTTACATGAACTGATGCTGAGTGAAATGAGCAGAACCAGGAGATCATTATACACGGCAACAACAGTACTATATGACAATCAATTCTGATGGACATGGCTCTCTTCAACAATGAAATGTTTCAAACCACCTCCAATTGTTCACTGAAGAAAGCCATATACACCCAGAGAGAGGGATGCGAAATGTGGACCACAACATAACATTCTCATACTCCTTGATTGATGTTTGCTTACATTGTGTTTCCTTTATCTGATATATCGTTTGTGTAGATAAGATTTTTCTTGCACACCAATGATAAGTTTGGAAATATGTATACATATATTCGATTTGCCAATATTTTAACATCATTAACATGTAGTGGATATCCTGCCATCTAGGGGAGGGGTGGGGAGTTGGGAGGAAAAATTTGTAACGGAAAGCTATGTAAGGGTTATTGTTGAAGAATTACCCACACATATGTTATGCAAATAAAATAAAATTAAAAAAAAAAAGAAGAAAACAAAATCAATAGTATCAAAAATGAAAAGGATAACTATGCCCCTAAGGAAAATGAAATTAATGCAGCCATTAGTTTGCCCAATATCATGCCAATGGTAACTAATGGAACAATATTTACAAAAACAAACTGCCTAAATTAACAGAAGAAAAATAAAGTATCTAAATATCTAAATTCAGAAAGAGAAATTGAATAGACCATAAAAGAGCTTACTAAGAAATAAACATCAAGACTGGATGGATATACAAATACAAATGAATTCTACCAAACTTTAAAAAAAATTTTTTTTCTCAATAGTATTTTATTTTTTCAAATACATGCAAAGATAGTTTTCAACATTCATTTTCATAAGGCTTTGTGTTCCAAATTTTTCTCCCTCTATTTCCCCCCTCTCCTAGAGGGCAAGCAATCTGTTATAGGTTCAATATATACAATCCTTTAGCAAGGATAGGGAAGAGACACACAAACACTACAACAACAATTAGGAATTGAATTCAGTAGGAAAAAAAAAGAAGAGAGAGAGAGAGAGAGAATTTTACATTATGTTAGCCATATTGTTTCAGATGCATGTTTACATATGGGTAAATGTGTGTATATACATATGTGGGTGTGTATATGCAGCTATGTATGCATGTTATTCTATGTGTGTGTATACAGATACATGTATATGTGTGTGGATGGGTGTTAATGCATATGTTTGGGTGTGTGTGTATGTGTGTATATATATATATAGAGAGAGAGAGAGGGAGAGAGAGAGACAGAAGTGCATATATTTGAAAAAATAAAATGCTATTGCGAAAAATTTTTTTTAAAAAGTTTGGTATAGAGAGAGAGAGAGAGATAGTGTGTGTGTGTGTGTGTATTAAATACATCTGTGCTTATATATAGCCTGCTTGCGGGAGATGGGGAGGATGAAAGGGGAAAAAAAAAGAATAAATTTTAAAAAGCACAGCAAAGAACAAAAGAACAACCTACAAGGAAACAAAAAAAAGATGGATGGTCATGAATATAATTTATTCTAATATTATATATCCTTTCTTGAACTGGAAATTTATTGTTATATTTTTTGAATCCTCCCTGATGTTCTGCTAGGCACATGATAAATGTTCTATTTTGTTCTATTTTGTTGTTTTCCTTTTCTGCTTTCTTTTTTCTATTTTTTTTAAATAAACAGAAAATATAGTGGAAAAAATGCAATCATTTTTAACATAATTCTATATTGGTCATTCTAACAAACATTTAAAAGTCAATTCTAATATCAAATAAATTATTTGGAATAATACATAAAGGAGTCCTACTTTTATAGACTAATTTCACTAATGAGTGTGGGTGTAAAAATCCTAAATAAAATAACAGGTAGGAGACTATTGCAAAATATTCTAAAGGTTATACATTTTGATCAAGTGTGATTTATTCCAGGAATGCAGGATTGGTTCAATATAAAGAAAAATATTAATATAATTGATTATATCAATAACAAAAATCAACAAAAATCCCCTGATCATGTCAATAGATGCAGAAAAGGCTTCTGACAAAATATAACTCATTCCTATTAAAAACACTTGAAAGCATAGATATAAATGGATTTTTTCCTTAAAATGATAAGAAGCATCTACCTAAAACCATCAGTAAGCATTATCTGTAATGGGGATAAGCTAGAGATTTTTCCGTTAAAATCAGGAGTGAAGGAAGGATAACCACTATTATTCAATACTGTATTAGCAATAATCTATAGCCATCTGAATAATGCTTTAAATCACTATTGATTACAGAAATATAAATTAAAACACCTTGTACCAATCATATTGGCTAAAATGACAAAAAAGGAAAAACAATGGATGTTGGAGATATGAGAAAACTGGAGCACTAATGCACTGTTGTTGGAGTTGTGAACTGATCTAAACACTCTGGAGAGCAATTTGGAACTATGTCCAAAAGACTATGAAATTGTATATACCTTTTGATCCAGGAATACCACTGTTAGGTTTTTATCCCAAAGACAACAACAACAACAACAACAACAACAACAACAACAACAACAACAACAACAAACAGAGGGAGGGGAGAAGCCCTACATGTAAAAAATATTTATAGCAGGTCTTTTTGTGGTGACTAAGAATTGGAAATCTAAGGGACACCCATCAATGGCTAAACAAACTATGGTATATGACTGTAATGGAGTATTATTGTGATCCCAGGAATGATAAGCAGCATGATTTCAGAAAAACCTGGAAAGACTTACATGAACTGATGCAAAATGAAATGAACATAGCCAGAAGAATGTTGTAAACAGTAATAGCAATGTTGTCTGATAATTCTCAGTAATACAATGATTCAAGAAAATCACAAAGAATTAATGACAAAACATACTATCTTACCTCCAGACAAAGAACTGAGACCATTTGAATACAGACTAAAGCACTTTCTTTCTTTTTTATGAGTCTTCTTTACAAAATAATTAACACAAAAATGTTTTATATGATTGCAAATGTATAACCTATATCTTACTGTTTACCAGGAAGGGAGAGAAGGACAGAATTTAGAATTAAAAACTTAGAGTTTAAAAATGGTTTTAACATGTAATGGGGGGGAGGGGAGAACTGGGGAATCCAAATGGTACAGTGAATAAAGTACTGACCTTGAAGTCAGGAGGACCTGAATTCAAATGTGACTTCACAGCTTATTAAAAACACTTGATAGCATAGATTAAATGGATTTTTTCCTTAAAATGATAAGCATCTACCTCCTTACTTACTAGGCTGTGACCCTCGGCAAGTCGCTTAACACCAATTGCCTTGGAAAAAACAAAACAAAACAATAAAGAATAACAATAGCAATAAGAAAAGAAAAAAGAAATTGAAGGAATAAGAATAGGCAATGAGGAAATGAAATTATCTTTTTGCAGATGATATGATGGTATGGTTAGAAAATCCAACTTGAAATTCCACTAAAAACTAGTTAAAACAATAATTTTTGCACAGTAGCAGAATATAAAATAAATCTACATAAATCATCAATCTTTCTACATATTACCAATGAAGCCCTTCAAGAAAAGATAGTGTTCAATTGTTCCTGATCCCATTTGGGGTTTTCTTGGCAAAGATACTAGAGTTGTTTGCTGTTTCCTCCTCTAGCTCATTTAATAGATGAGGAAACTGAAGCAAACAGGGTGAAGTGACTTGTTCAGGATTATACATTTAATAAGTATCTGAATCCTCTACACTTCAGTCAGGCTCAGTATTCTGTCCACTGGGCCAGCAACTTGCTGGGGAAGAGAGGAAGACAACTACAAGTAGCTTCAGAACTAAAGAAGCAATTGGGCCAAAGCTGAAAGGAAGTTCAACTGCAGTTGTGTCTAGTGATGAAAGAGCAGTCTGATGCTATAATACTGCATGGGAACCTGGAATAGAAGATCTATGAACCAAAGTAAACTGGTTGTGGTCAAACAGGAAATGGAAAGATTAAAAATTGTCAGCCTGACCAAAAAAAAAAAAAAAAATTGTCATCCTGGATGTCAATTAAATAGGATAGGAATGGGTGATTTTAATTCAGGTGATCACCAACTACTGTAAGTGAGAATCCCTTAGAAGAAATGGAATAGCCTTTCAATAAAAAGGTGGGAAAAGCAGTTTGGAGTATAATCTCAAAAATGACAGAATATCCAAGGCAAACTGTTCCAACATCATGATTATTCAAGTCTATGTTCAAACAAAAGAGACCAAAGTTGATCAGTTCTCTAATACCCCTAATAGATAGAGCACCAGCTCTATAAAGCTCTATAACATCTTCTAGAAATAATACCCCTAATAGGCAGGGCACCAGCCCTGAAGTCAGAAGGACCTGAGTTCAAATTTGGTCTCAGATACTTAACATTCTCTAGCTGTGTGACCTTGGGCAAGTCACTTAACCTCAATTGCCTCAGCAAAAAAGCAAAAAAAAATTTAAAAAAAAATAATGCAGAAGATGACTCTATACAGGGACATCAGCAGATGGTTAATACCTAAATCAGATTAATTATATATTTTTCAAGCAAAGGTAAAAATCTCTATACAGTCAGTTCAAACAAGATCTGGAGGTGAGTAGGAGTCAGATCATAATACCCTTATTGCAAAATTCAGACTTAAATTATAGAAAGCAGGCTAGTTTTCAAAGAGGCAAGAAACTAGAAACCAAATTGCAAACATTCCCTGGATTCTGGAGAAAGCAAGGGAGTTCCAAACATCACTAAAATCTTTGATTATGTGGATCACAACAAAATGTGGTAAGTACTCAAAGAGATGAATTACCAAATTGTCTTACTTGTCTCCTTAATCACCTATATTGTAGGACAAGCAGCAAGTTAGAACTGAACATGAAACAACTGACTAGTTTAAGATTAAAAAAGGAGAATAACAAAGCTGCATAATGTTACCTTATATATTTAACTTATATGTAGAGTACATCACGTGAAAAAAAAGGCTGGACAACTCAAAAGCCAGAATTAAGGTTCTGGGGGAAAATATCAACAATCTCAATTATGTAAACAATATCAATCTGATGGCAGAAAATGAAGAACTAAGAAATCTCTTGATAAGGGTAAAAGAGGAGTGTGTAAAAGCTCGCTTGAAGCTCAATATCAAATAAACTAAGTTTATGGCAATTGGTCCCATCATTTCCTTGTAAAAAGAAATGGAAACAGTATTAGATTTTATATAATTGGCCTCAAAGAGCATTGCATATAGTGATGGTAGCCATGAAATTAAAAGGTTCTTGCTCCTTGGAAGGAAAGCTATGACAAATCAGGATAGTAGACTAAAAAGTGGAGGCATTACTTTGCTGCCAGGTCTGTATAGTCAGAGCTATGATTTTTCCAATAGCAATGTATGACTGTGAGAGCTGTGCCATAAAAAAAAAGTTGAGTGTTGAACAAATGATGTTTTCATTTGTGGTGTTGGAGAAGACTTTGAGAGTCCAAAAGCAAGGGGATCAAATCAGTTAATACTTAAAGCAATTAATTCAGACTATTCATTGTAAGAACAAATATTAAAGCTGAAGCTTAAATACATTGACCATTTGACCATTTAATGAGAAGACAGGAATGACTGGAAAAGATCCTGATATTTGAAAAGACTGAAGAAAAAAGGAGAGAGGGTTGGCAGAGAATTTGATGAATACAGAAGTGTCACAGAAGCAATGAATATGAACTTGGACAGATTTTGGTAGAAAGTGGAGGACAGAAGGGCCTGCTGGGTTATGGTCCATGGTGTCAATATAGACTTGGTTACAACTAAACAACAGAAGGAAAAATTCCACAGTTAGTGGAATTGTGAACTGATCTAACCATTTTGGAGAACAATTTGGAATTATGGCCAAAAAGTTATAAAATTATGTATATACTCTTTGACTTAACAATTAGGTCTGTTTCCCAAGGTAATCAGGAAAAAAGGGAAAGAATCTATATGTTTTAAAATATTTATAGTAGTTCTCTTTGTGGTTCAAAGAACTAGAAAGTGAGGGGATGCCCAGCAATCAGAGAATGGGAGAACATGTGGACTGTGATGGAATACTACTTTGCTGTAAATGATGAGTAAGTTATTTTAGAAAAACATAAGAGACTTGCATGAAATAACATAAAGGGAAATGAGCAGAATCAAGAGAATGTTGTATTCAGTAACAGCAATATTGTGTGGAGAGTAACTGTGAATGACTTATTCCTAGGCTCTCTAGTATTTTTTAATAGCAATGGGTGTTGGATTTTGTCAAATGCTTTTTCTGCATCTATTGAGATAATAATATGATTTCTATTAATTTGGTTACTGACACAATCAATTATGCTAATAATTTTCCTAATACTGAATCAGTCCTGCATTCCTGGTATAAATCCTACTTGGTCAGATAGTGTATTATCCTGGTGATATCTTACTATAATCTCTTTGCTAATAATTTTTTTGCATCAATATTCATTAGGAAAATTGGTCTATAATTTTCTTTCTTTGTTTTGATCCTACCTGGTTTAGGTATCAGCACCATATCTGTGCAATAAAAGGAATTTGGTAGGATTCCTTTCCCCATTTTTCCAAATAGTTTGCATAATATTAGAATTAATCTTTAAATGTCTGGTAGAATTCATTTGTAAATTCATCTGGTACTGGAAATTTCTTCTTAGGGAGTTCATTAAGAGCTTGTTCAATTTCTTTTTCTAAAATGGAACTATTTAAATAATTTATTTCCTCTTTGCTAATCTGCACAATTTATATTTTTGTAAGTATTTGTGTATTTCACTTAGATTATCAGACTTACTGACATACAGTTGGTCAAAATAGCTCCTAATTATTGCTTTTAATTTTCTCTTCTATTGGTGATAAGTTCACTCTTTTCATTTTTGTCACTGGCAATTTGATTTTCTTCTTTCCTTTTTCTAGTTAAATTAACCAAAGATTTATTTTGTTGGTTTTTTTCATAAAACCAATTCTTAGTTTTGTTTATTAATTCAATAGTTTTCTTACTTTCAATTTTATTAATCAAGGGAGACAATTTAGAACTCAAAATATAACAACAAAACAAAAATGTTATAGAGATCTTACTGCTGTAACCATCAGTCCTGATGGAATCTGAGGAGCTGGAACAACTAGATGGAGTCCTGTTGAGACTTTTCATCAATATACTAGAAGGATTTTTATCCACCTGCTCTTCTACATGGGGATCAAATGCCTGAAATTGTTAATTGAGAAAAAATTATCAGGAAGGATAAGATATACCTTCTCTTATAAAAAAGAGGTTTTTTGTTTTTTAAACTTTGTTTTCATATTGCCCAGATTTTTCTCATATTCTTCTCTCTCCCTTTCTCCCAGAGAATCATTCCACAATGTGTATTTTAATCAAGATGTGCTTGCTCGGTATAAGAAGTATTATCGCTTGCTATGAATCTATTTGTTGTTTCTGGTAGTACCCTAATAAAAAAAATCAGAAAATGTCATAACTTGGATCTTTCATTTTGAATTTAAACATAGTTTTTAATAAGATCCATAGACAAACTTCATGATTATATTACATATATGTGTGTGTATACATACGTGTGTATATATATACATATATATATTTATTGTATATTAATAGAAAGGGCTTATTTCCAAGCTTAATTGATATCATAAATACCTTAAAATACTACTAGCTAGAGAGCAAAGAAATCACAAGAGCCCAAAGTTGGTATTTTTGATTTTGTGATTTGTCTTCTCCACAAGTACAGATTTAAAGAAAAAAATTCTTCCTGGTTTTAAAACTAATTCAACATTTATGCAAAACCTACTGTGTTTAAAGAACTAGACGAGGTGCTAGGGGAAGACACCAAGGTTGCAGAATACATAGACTTTGTCCTCATGGATCCTTTGCTCTAAAAGGGAGTAGGGTGGGGACAGGAGGGTAGTGGTAGTAGTGGTAATGATACAAACACAAATAATTTTAATACAGAATAATACCAAATGAATGAAAGCTGCAAAAGTGCTACATGACATCTAGTTATATAAATTTAGCATCATACATCACCTTAGTGATCATATAGCAACGTTCAAACATTTCATTTTATAGGTGGGGAAACTTGAAGCACAGGAATGTTAAGTCATTTGCCCAAGGGAAGATACTTAGATGGTGGCCAAGTAGCATACATGGACTGCTTCATATAAGGCCATATTCACATGGCCTTAACAAACTTCAACTGACCTAATCCTTTTTTAGAACCCCATCTTTTTTTGTGAAGTCTTAACTTCTAGCTTTTTGTTTTTTCCTGTCCACTCTTATTTTTCATTGGTACATAACTCCTTGTAAGGAAAATCTTTCTCCTCATGTAGGTTGGAAACTGTTTTGCAACTTAAGTTTTTAAGAATTGCCTTGAGGTATTAAGAAATTAAGTGCCTTTTCTAGGGTCATATAGACAGTATGAATCAGAGGCTTAATTGAGCCTAAGTCAGATTCTAAGACTAGCTCTCTATAAAACTCTGCTTCTTAACTTACTTGTTTTTAAATTAATGTTATAAAATATAAATATTATATATATATAATATATATATTATATAATAAATATAAAATGTTATAAAATTAATGTTATAAAATACATATAATCTTTTATGAATTTCTGAAGCTTTCTACTTAAAAATCTGTAGTTTGAAGGAAAATATATTCTGATTAAGTCATTTAAAACTAACCTAAAATGTAGAATGCAACAATTTCTTGCAGTTTATTTTTAAACTATTACTCATTTCTTTCTTTTGTATCCTTTTGTTATCACAGTTATCTTCTTTGTCCTGTCAACTTTTGACACAAAAGTATTTCTCTATCACATCAAAGATTAAAATACAAGTTAAGCATACTTTTTACTTAGCTACACAGAGGTCAACTCACCTGGAGAGCCTGGACTGAATTACTAAGACCAGTTTCATCCATACGAACTTTCTTCTCACTGGGAACACTGTCATCTTCACCTTGGACTAGAAGTCTTTTCTGACTATTGAAGATTTCCTTCACTGTACTTTCAGGTGGTTGGATCTCTTGTTGGCAAGTCTCAATCAAAGACTTTTCCTTGGTTTCAATGCTAATGGATTCAGAGGAGTTACTCTCTTCTGGATCTAGAGGAAGGTGCTCCTCTTTTATATACTGAGAGGGGCTTAAATGAGGCTCTGTTAAAACAGACATCAAATTTGAATTTTTCTTATTGACTGGCTGAGTTGTTAAAATGTTTAAGTCAGTTACATCTATTGAATTAGGCTTCAAGGCATCCATACCAGTGACACTGCAATTTCTTTTGTTTGGCAGTTTGGGTAAGAAGATTCCCAAAGAGTATCTTTTTGCCTTAATTTTATCCTTTACAACAGCCTTTAAAGGTAGAGAATCAGATGTGTCTCCATTATAAGAACATGTTTTTCCTTCGTCTTTGATATTCTTTGCATTATTGGTTTCTATTTTTGTGTTTTGTGTTTCAATGATTTGAGATTTATCCATACTGTCTTCTGCTTGTTTTCCCAATTTGGGTAGCTGTTCTGCAAGGGTAGTTATACAACTATTTTGAGATTGTGAAAAAATTTCAGATCTCTTGACTGTATTATTCAGATTTGATTCAGTATTAGCAATACTAACAGCTTTAGATGAAAACACAGGATCTGACAATTTCGGAGGAATGGCATGGAACTGATGTACTTCCATAGCTGAGTCTGAGTTAATATGGGTTTCCATAGTTGCTTCCCATTCAGATATTTGTACATTTTGTTTTAGTTCTTTTTCTGAGGCTTTAGTAAGTTCTGTATCATCATGCAACATTTTATATTTGTTTTCATAGTTAAGTGTGCAAAGGTTTCCTGTAGCAACTTCCAAATTTCCATTTTCTGTCTCTGATTGCATTAGTTTGTCTTTATTGACAATATATTGTTCCTTTTCTGGTAGGGAAATTGAGTGGGTTAGTAACTGAGATTGAGTGTCAACAAAGACAATATCCCTAGAGGACTCACTTCTTTGTCTTTGCTCTCCATCATCAGTGAAAGCTTTTGCTTGATGGTTTGAACACTTAAATGGAATTGTTTCAGATTTAGGTTTCGTTATTTTTCCCAATAAAACTGTACTATCAAAAGGACATACTTCTTTTTTAGCCAGTTCTAATACATGATCCTGATCAACAACTTTCTCCAAAGTTTTTCCATTAATAACAGTGCTTTGAGATCTGTCTATTTCCATTACATCCTGATTACCTGTAAACCTAATTGTTTTATCTGCAGGAAAAAAAGATAATTTAGACTGCTGCTGTTCATCCTGAAGAAAACTTCTGTTTTCTATTACAGATGTTTGTTTTTTAGTGACCTTTCTTTCATTATCATTTTCATCTGAAAGGCAAACAGTCTCATTATTAGGAACAAATGGTTCCTGTGCACCAACTAGGCTATTCCTTTTAAAATTATCATTTTTTGCCTTATTTAGAAACATATTTTGTGTGTTCTCCATATTTTGGTAATTAATGACAACAGTATGGGATTTGGTAATTTCTAGCTCATCCTCATTATCTTTAAACACAACTGTTTTATCCAGTTTCCTGTTCATTTCTACATCTTGTAAATCAGCTTCATGGTCTGTTGCAAAAATGTGGCTTTTAGTGATATCAGTGATCTCCATGTCATCTTGTTCACCTCTATACAAGACAGTTTTGGAAGCTGTAGCTAAAGTTTCCAGGTAATTGTTCTGTTCACTTTCTAGGACATTTTTGTGGTTTATTTCTTTTTTAAAAGTACTGGCAATTTCCATATTATTCTCGTCACCTGCTGGAAATACAACAGTTTTGTTACTGTAGAGTTCATTAAAGCTTTTACTTCCCTGAGGTTTGTCTAAAAACTGTGTATTCTCCAATCTAGGTCTTTCTAGCATTTTATCACTCACACAAGGAGTTGGTTTAGTTAATTCCATGTTATTATTGGATGTAAACATTATAGTCTTGTCTACAGGAATACTCCTATGGTCATCTCCTTGTGGCACTATCTGGCTGTTTATTACTGTTGTGTGGCTCTTAGTGAGATCTAAATCATTCCCACCTTCCTCTGAAAACAAAACTGTCTGATCAGTAGGAGCAAACATCATAGGCTGGCCTAGATTTTTCCTTCTAGAGTGCTTCAGATGAGATCTATCTTGCATCTTCTCCATGGTTTGGTAATCAATGACAATAGTGTGGGATTTGGTAATTTCAAGCTCATCTTGATTATCTGAAAATACCACTGTTTTATCCATTATCTTACTGGTTCCTACATCTTGTAAATTAACTTCACAGACCTTTGCAAAAATGTCATTTTTAGTGATGTCAGTGAGTTCCATGTCATCTTGCTCTCCTCTATACAGAACAGTTTTGGAAGTTGTAGCTAAAGGTACCAAATTGTCCTGTTCACTTTCTAGGACATCTTTGCAATTTATTTCCATTGTATAAGTATTGGTAATTTCCATCTCATTCTCATCACTCAATGGAAATATAACAGTTTTGTCACTATTGAGTTTACTTAGAATTTTCTTCTCCTTAGGTTTTTCTAACAATTGTACAGTATCTAACCCAGGATCTTTTATGGTTTTGTCAGTAATACAAGTGGTCAGCTGAGTCAATTCCATGTCATTGCTGGATGTAAATATTACACTTTTGTTTTTAGGAATGTTACTATGTTCATCTCCGTGTGGTACTATCTGGCTGTTTGTTACTGTTGTGTGGCTTTTAGTAAGATCTAAATCATTCCCACCTTCCTCTGAAGAAAAAGCAGTCTGATTATTAAGAGCAAATGTAATTTTTGGTCCACCTACATTTTCCCTTCCAGAGCTCTTAAGATTAGATCTATCCTGTGTCTTCTTCATAATTTGGTAATCAATAACAACAGTATGGGACTTGGTAATTTCTAGCTCATCCTGATTATCTGCAAACACCACTGTTTTATTCATTCTCCTGTTGGTTTCTACATCTTGTAAATCAACTTCATGGTCTGTTGCAAAAATGTGACTTTTAATGATATCAGTGATCTCCATGTCATCTTGTTCACCTCTATATAAGATAGTTTTGGAAGCTGTAGCTAAAGAATCCAGACAACTATCCTGTTTACCTTCTAAGATATTTTTGTGGTTTCTTTCTTTTTTAAGAGCACTGGCAATTTCCATATTATTCTCATCACCTGCTGGAAATACAACAGTTTTGTTACTGGAGAGGTCATTTATGCTTTTACTTTCCCTAGATTTGTCTAACAGTTGTGCATTCTCCAATCTGGTTCTTTCTACCATTTTATCAATCATACAAGGGATTGATTTAGTTAATTCCATATCATTATTGGATGTAAAAATTATAGTCTTATCTACAGTAATATTCCTATGGTCATCTCCTTGTGGCATTATTTGGCTGTTTATTACTGTTGTGTGGCTCTTAGTGAGATCCAAATCATTTCCACCCTCTTCTGAAAAGAAAACTGTCTGATCATTAGGAGCAAACATCATCATAGGCTGGCCTAGATTTTTCCTTTTAGAGTCTATAAGATGAGATCTATCTTTAATCTTCTCCATAGTTTGGTAATCAATGACAACAGTGTGGGACTTAGTAATTTCTAGCTCATCCTGATTATCTGGAAACACTATTGTTTTATCTGTGACCCTGTTTGTTCCTTCTGCTTTTATATCTGCTTTGTCTTCTGCAACTGTATGGATTCTACTGATCTCCAAATTATCCCCCATAATTTCAGTCATCCTTTTCTTATTCAAAGATAAGAGAGTTAAGCTTGGTGATTTCTCATGTCTCATAGAAGCCTCATTATATTTCTCCTTCTGCTGTTCATCTGCAGGTATCTTTGTGTTGCCAGTTTGAATAATTACTTCATGGTTTTCAGTCAAGTCCATATTATCTTGCTCAGGGGCAAAAATAATAGTCTTTTCTGAAGGATAAGGCAAGAGTGAATTCATCGAAACTAATTTCATGGCTAGCAGTGATTGATGAGTACACTCTGGGCTCACATCTGTATTAGTGTGATTCTCAGGTTGGGATAATGAGTTCTGGCAGTTACCAAATGGTTTTTCAGACTGTAGATCACCTTTGTCTTGCAAGGAGGAATTAAATGCCTCTTTCAGGGGAAATGGAATCCGATGAAGAGCAGTTTGAGAAGTAGGTCCACTGCTGGGAGAAAGAGGTTTTTTGGTTTTTACAGGAACCAGAACATCAGCTGAGGTCAGAGGTAACTGAGTTTCTAAGTTGCTATTATCAATCCTGACTGTACAACACTTTGTCAAATCCATATCTTCACCTGAGAAGACAACAGTCTTGTTACTGGACGATGAAACACTTAAAGAATTTGCCAGATCCTGCGGCAATTTTCTCCTAGTTAGACAAACTGAACTGCAATTTGTATTCTGCTTTATGTCCTCTGAAACAGCCTCCTGATCCTGAATTAATAGCTTATTTTCAAGATTTGGTAGAGAAGGGACTTGTACATTAGTTGGACATAATTCCATAATCTGATCATGTATGGCAACTGTGTTACTCTTAGTAATGTCCATATCAACCTCTTCTGAATACACAGTTTTATCCACAGGATCAGAGATAGCATTCCCTGGATTTGAATACATTTCAGTTAAATTATTGATACATGCATTTTTATCATCTCTTTTGGGTGTAAGATTCTTGGTCATTTCCATCGCATCATCATTACTAGAAAAGAAAATTGTCCTATCACCTTGAAATACTAGGCCAGAACATGTAGATTCTGGGGCTAAGGCCAATGTCACAGAACCTTGGTTGGAAGCCTGTGATGCTGGGTGAGTATCTGTCTTCCCAGTGTGGCTTCTGGTAATGTTAATTTCATCCTCAAGAATTCCTGAAGGGTCTTGACATGGCACATTCTGTTGGTTTCTGCAGATTCCCTTTGTTCCTAGATTTTTAGTAGTGTTACCTCCTTTTGTGACATCTACAGTGACATTCTGAATTTGATCCTCTATCCCAGATATATTATTTGTAGGAAGGAAAATTTGAGCAGTGTAGTTAACTGTCAAGTCCATAAAGTCGTTGTCACATACTGTAAAGTCACATCCTTCAGCTGTCCTCAAAAGAGTCTCTCTGGCTATAGGGTCCATGGATTGAATATTGTCTGTATGGCACTGGGTGATATCCTTTCCATCATCTTGTTCTCTAAAGAGTCTTGTGACATGATGGCCATTTTCTTCTGCAGTAGGAAATACATACTTCTTTGGCAGAGAAAAGGCATCATTGTTTGGTTCTTTAGGAGGGATGTGGGCTATAAAGACATTTTCTTTATCAGGTCCTTCAGTATAGGAACTAATAGATTTTTCTAATTTCAATCTTTTTATGAAGTCATTGAAATTTACTTTATCTTCTGAAGAGGTACTTGTTTTGGACTGAAAAGAACATTTGTCAGATATCCTTTCAGAATCACTAGATAAATTAAATTCTTTGTTCTTGGTTACATCTTTAGTATGAGACTTTAAATTGGCCAGAAAAGATTTGGTGTCTATTTTGGAAGGCTCTTCCATTTGTAAGACCACAGCATTATTTCTAACAAAATCCGTAACTGATAAATTAGAAAGTAAATTGGCATTATTTTGCAACTCAGACTGTTGCAGATTGATGTTTTGCAGAGCCATGTCTCCAGACTCCTGTACTAAAGGACAGGACATACATCCAATAACAGCAGTATGACTCATGGTTAAGTCCATATTTTGTTGTTGTTCTGAAAACATAAGAGTCTTGTCATGACAAAAGGCAAGAGAAGTATTGCTATCTTTTCCCAGTGATTCAGACAGTCTAGAATTCTGTCCAAGTGTAGATTTCAGTGTACAGGCATTAATGTCAATAGTATGCCTTTTCATGTCATCTTCTGATGAAAAAGCTATTGGTTTTACCTTGGATAACCAAGACTGCTTATGAAAATGTGCATTTTCAGTGTTTCCCAATGTTATTTTTCTATCAAGACTTTCACTACAAAGAGCTATGGTATGGCTTTTTGTCACATCTACTCCATAAACACTTGAATGAAGAATATCTTTATTATAATAGGATGAACATTCCAAGATTTTTTCATTTTTGATACAGGACTCAATTTGGGCATTTTTAGGTCCTAGTTGTTGTATGATTACTTCATCATTGTGAAGATTAATAGGTACAGTATGACTTTTAGTTATATCCATTTCTTCCCATGTTTCTAAACCAGATGAAGGTTCATTACTGGGAGAAAGAGGTTTTTTAGTTTTCACAGGAGCCAAAACATTAGCTGAGGTCAGAGGCAACTGAGTTCCTAAATGGCTGTTATCAATCTTGACTGTATAACACTTGGTCAAATCCATATCTTCACCTGAGAAGACAACAGTCTTGTTACCAGACAATGAAACATTTAAAGGATTTGCCAGATCCTGCTGTGATTGTTTCCTAGTTACACAAACTGAACTGCAGTTTGTATTCTGCTTTATATCCTCTGAAACAGCCTCCTGATCCTGAATTAATAGCTTATTTTCAAGATTTGGTAGAGAAGGGACTTGTACATTAGTTGGACATAATTCCATAATCTGATCATGTATGGCAACTGTGTTACTCTTAGTAATGTCCATATCAACCTCTTCTGAACAAACAGTTTTATCCATAGGACCAGAGATAGCATTCCCTGGATTTGAATACATTTGAGTTAAATTATTGACATATATATTTTTATCATCTTTTTTGGGTGTAAGACTCTTGGTCATTTCCATGGCATCATCATTACTAGAAAAGAAAATTGTCTTATCACCTTGAATAGGGTCCATGGATTGAATATTGTCTGTATGGCACTGGGTGATATCCTTTCCATCATCTTGTTCTCTAAAGAGTCTTGTGACATGGTGGCCATTTTCTTCTGCAGTAGGAAATACATACTTCTTTGGCAGAGGGAAGGCATCCTTGTTTGGTTCTTTAGAAGGGATGTGGGCTATAAAGACATTTTCTTTATCAGGTCCTTCAGTATAGGAACTAATAGATTTTTCTAATTTCAATCTTTTTATGAAGTCATTGAAATTTACTTTATCTTCTGAAGAGGTACTTATTTTGGACTGAAAAGAACATTTGTCAGCTGTCCTTTCAGAATCAGTGAAGAAATTAAATTCTTTGTTCTTGATTACATCTTCAGTGTGGGATTTTAAGTTGGCTAGAAAGGATTTGGTGTCTATTTTGGAGGACTTTCCCATTTCAGGGCAACTTAAGAGATCCTTTGTAATCATCACAGTATGACTAGCTGTCAAGTCCATTTGATTTTCATCTGAGAAGATGACTGTTTGATCATTTCCATACTTTTTTTCATAAGTAGGTTCCATTTCCAAGCCCTATAATAAAAGTGCAAAATTACAAATTAGTGTTTGCTTGTATGTACCAAAAGCTTAACAACTTTCCTATCTATGGTACCCTATGGTACCAAGGTGATATTTTAATGTATAAACCTGAAAGGACAGAGGAAGAAAAACATTTTTATTAAGTTCTTACCATATGTCAAGTACTGTGTTAAGGCTGGTAATACAAATACAAGCAAAGTCCTTGCTCTTAAGGAACATACACTCTAATGAAATTGCGAAGTGAACTGTTACAAATAAAATGATTATTTATAACATATGGCATGTACTATAAACAAACAACATCTCCAATTATGATCAGAATTAGATGGCAATTGTTGGTTACATGGCATCTTATTGTACTAAAGGATTCTATGAAATCCAAAGTGTCCTAAGTTCATATATTTGTCTCATTATGTTACTGCATGTATTAACATGAATGTAAAAATATTTTCAAGTGTCATTAGGAATACATTTTATATACTAAATACAGTGAAGTGAACATCAGTTTAGATACTGAATCCAATCTATATATGCAATCCAATTTAGACTCCATTTTGGGGAGAGACCCAGGTAGATTAATCTTCATTCTCTTCCTACCTATGCTTCTGACTATCTGCACTTGAACATAATTCCTCACCTGTAAACTTTGCCTATAAAATTCTTCTGTACCTGGGATCTCATTACCTTGGAACATTTATCCACCACGTTAGTTTTTTTTTCTTTTTTCTTTTTCTCTTTTCTCTCAAATGAGTTATTTGGGTAATGCTTAGCACAATGCTGGCAAAGAAGGCATTTAATAAATAATTGTTCGAGGCTTCCTTTCCTTCCACTGAAGAGTTCCCCCTAAGTTCTCCATTTGAATGAGAGGGCCAGGATAGCTAATCTTTATTTCTCTTCTGGTTCTGCTTTTGACTTTTGATACCACATGTACCTCTTTCTTCTCAGCCCTGCCCCTTCCTTTCATCTTCTTTTTGTATGCTGTCTTCAACCCATTGGATTGTCTTTTTTTTTTTTTTTTTTTTGCTTGCATTGTATCCTTAGCACTTAGCACAGAACATGGCACATAAATGCCCAATAAATGTTTTTTGCCTTGCTAAGCTCTAGAATTGTAAATGCAGGGAAAGGATCCAATTTGAGCAGTACTAGGTCATTTTATCCCTCATTCAGACAAACATTCCTGGGGTTGGAGCCAAACCAAAGCAGATTATGGGGTTGCAAGAGGACACAAACAACTGTTCACTTCACTTCATGTATTCCATTGCATATTATCTTTAGTTAAATAGTCAATGGACAACACAAAATCTTCAGGGAAAATCATTAAGTACAATTCATCTACTTAATTTTATAAAATGATTTTCAAAAGAAAGGGAAAAATTGTAGGAACAATACTGTTTCATAATTAAATAAAGTATGAAAATTTCTAATATACAACTTATACATAGGAACATTACTGCTTCAAAATTATATGAAGCATAAAAATGACTAATAAACAACTTATATAAAGTACTCCATTATACAAGTAAGGAGATATTTTATAGATACCTAGGGAATAGCCAGGTAGAAGTAGAAGAGGAAAGGGCAACATATAAACAAGTTATATCATGACTTACAGTCATTTTACTATAGCATCAAATTCACATATATAGCATAGAGTTCCTACTCTCTAGAGAAGAGGCATCAAACTGCCTGTTAAGACAGAACTAGATTAAAATGTATTGGAAAATGTTTAGAAAAATAAATAAAAGGATAAAATAATAATTTTTGATTTTGTAATTCAACAAATGTCATTAGAGTTGAACACCACTGCTGTAGCTAGTAGGAAACATTTTTGCTTAACTTTATTTATTCAACATAAAACAATGCTCTAAGCTTGCAAAGAATATAATAAATTCTATGTGGATTCAGACTAAATCAAAGCAATTTGCCAGTGTGGTTTTCTGCTTTTTGAGCCTTTGGAAATAACACCCAAAGTACTTTCCCAAAACAATCCAAAATCAAATTTCTACACTAAAAGCACCAAAAGGTGACATGATCTGTAGGGGAAGAAAAACAGAAAATGGAAGAACTCATCCAGTCTATGGTATTAAATCTTACAACTTCTATATGTTATATAAATTTTAGATTTATATTTTCACAGAAATTAAAGAATCTTGGTGCTGGAAGGGTCTTAAGAGGTCAACTAGGCCAACATCCTTATTATGCAGTTGAGGAGCAGAGGTTATTTGCCCAAATTTATACAACTAGTTAATGGCAGAACTAGGACACAGGCTGGTAATCTTTTAACTATACTATACTTCCTTGTTTGATCTCAGAGTAGGAACAATTTTTACTTAACTTTTTTCAAAATAAAACAATTATCTAAGACTGCAATGCCCTTAATAAATGCTATGTGGTAAAATTTATGTTAAAAATTTTAAAAAACCCACTAATTTCCATTAACAAAAGTTAGTGTAAGAATTTTTGCAAAATATAAAAGACATTGTATTAATGAAGAATAATGGATCTGACTTACATTAAGAATAGTCATCAATGTAGACAACATGTTTTTATTTTTTTGATCCCAAGGACTTGGCACTGATAAGAGGTACTATAAAAACCAAGTATGTCTATGTGGAGAGAATACTAGTTAAGAAAGTCCCTCTCAGGGGGCAGCTAGGTGGCGCAGTGGATAGAGCACCAGCCCTGAAGTCAGGAGGACCTGAGTTCATATCTGGTCTCAGACACTTAACATTCCCTAGCTGTGTGACCCTGGGCAAGTCACTTAACCTCAATTGCCTCAGCAAAAAAAGCAAAAAAAAAAAAAAAAAAAAAAGTCCCTCTCAGGAAAACATATATTTATAGTTGGAAAGGATATAGTCAAAATTAACCCTCAGCAAAAACAATAGCAATCACTCAGAAACATGAACCTATAATCCAATGCAATCTAACTTGTGTAGAAGTATATTTGATAAGAATTAAATTGTTCTTACTCAAAAGTTCTTACAAAAAAGTTACTCAAAAAAATGGAGCATCTTTTTTAAAAGCATAGACAGGTTGTTTTGTAAATGCTAACTAGGCCTGCGCATCTTGATAATCTACTCCAGTAAAAAATTGTTATTGCATTTTCCTAAGAAGCGACTACAAAATGGATCAGTGATTTATCACAATAAATCACAACTATATTATTATGGATCAATGGCACTATTATTTTATAGGGCTTTCTCCACCAAAATGTAGAATATTTAATAATGGTCTTATTCTTTGGGGAAAGGCTTTGAAATGCATATGTGTGTGTGGGTGTGGGAATATGCACACACACACACACACACACACACACACACACACACCCTCCTGCCACCTAAAGTTCTAAAAATAATGGAGTTAACGTTGAAAAATTTCCTATCTAAGCAAATCTCAGCTATGAAAATATCTTCATACACTTATACCTCTGGCTGCTGCAACTGGACCTGAATAGGAGCTCGAAGCAGTGTTTCCATTCCTACAGAGAAAAATAAAAAGGAATAATAGTCAATGGCTCCGATGTTCTAAAAAACAAATATACTATGGTACAGATACAAAGGCAGTTCATGACTTTTAATGTGTTTACATATTATAGGGGCAGATATAATGTATACACAGATAAGTACAAGATAAGGAGAGAAAAGCATTAACAAATGAGAGATCAGAGAAGGCTTCACATAAGGGATGGCACCTTATCTATGCCTCATTTTACAGACAGACAAACTGAGCTTCAAGGATAAGAAACTACTTGCCCAAAATTATACTGCTAATAAATGTCCAGGATGGGACTCAACCAGGTCCTGTGACACCAAATCCAGGCCCTTTCCACTTATCATTTCTGCCTGTTTCTCTTTCTTATTTTCTATTATGGTAAGATAGGAAGGAATTGGGTGGTGGGGTCAGGAAGCAGAATGGCGTAAGACCCGGCCAGAACCTTAAATTTATAATCTCATTCCTATTGGTTATAACTTTCTTCTCTCTAATCTCTCCTGCCTTCTACAATTGTGCTATCTCCATTATCTTCTTGCATGAAATTTCCCTCCTTTATAATAATTTCCTGTCTTAACTTCCCCCTTATTACTTCAAAACCTATACTTCATACTTACCACAACCTCCAGGCTCTTTTCTTCCTGACTATTAAACCTGCTCTGGCCTACTTTTCTTTTCTTTATAATCCTGACTTTTTAATTGATCAATTCAAAGAAACACTGTCCTTACCCTGGATTTTCTTGGCTTTACTGCCTACCATTATTATTTATATCCTCCCAACACACAACCCTGGATCACCCCTATTATCTGTCTCCTCTGCTTCTACTCCTTTGCTACTGAATTCCAATGGAGAATGTCATGCAACCATATCTACTACAAGTTTGTTTAATATAACCCCAGTTTCTTGCAGGGATATTCTGAAATTTCTCCTGTCTTCTTAATCTTTTGCCTCTTAACTTTACAGAAGGAAAAACAAAAAAGCTTCCTTGCTTGTGTCATTCCCTCAATATCCTATAGTAAGCATGTTTTGGTCTATAAGAAATCCCATTTTCCTTCTAAGTGAGTCTTTTCCAATCAGGTTTGGATGCAGTAGTAATGGCATGGTCCCAACTAAGACAAAGTCTTTGATGCTGTTTCTTGCTATTCATAATAAGATTTTTTTAATTGGTTGCTAACATTAATTTATATATTAAAAACCTGTATTCATAGAAATGAAAAATCAGTTTTCACAAAGACCTTGTTTTAAGAATCAGATCCAGCTTGTATAACAAGAAGTATTGTTCACAGTTAACTTTAAAGTTTTCTATTTCTCCAGCATTTCACTGCCAAACTCCTAGAAAAAGCCTCTACTTTTCCTTTATAATTTCTTATATACTATCTCCATTCAATTTTTTTTTTGCTTCTTTACAAAATAAAGAGACCTCTATAGTGAGCTTTCTCTTTTCACTTGCTTCACACTTTGAACTCCTCTATATAGACCCTTGTTCACTTCTCTTTTGCTCTAGTCTCTAAAGAAGAAGTCCTCTTGCCAAGGATGACTCTTCTGCCTATGCCTTTGATCACATAGCCCCTACTCTTTTTCCTCAGCTTATTTCATCAATTATTCCTCTTTTCTCTCATCTTCAATGTCTCCTTATCTATTGATTCTTTTCTGGACACCAACCTCGAAAAATCTTCATTTTGTCTTGTCATTTCTTCCACCCATTGTCCTACAACTACTCTGCCTTTCACTGAAAAATTATTTTAAAAAAAAAAAAGCCATCACCTTTCTCACCTTCCCTCATTTCTCTATTTCCTAATATTTTTCCCATGTAAAAATAACTTTCTAACGTTGATTTTTTTTAAATTTTGAATCCTAAATACTCTCCCTGTCTTCTCCTTTCCCTGAGAAGGCAAGTAACTTATGCATGTGAAGTCAAGCAAAACATACTTCCATTATTAGTTATGTTGTAAAAGAAAATGCAGGCAAAAAAATAAAGAAAAAAATTAATTTGCATTCAGACCTCATCAGTTCCTTCTCTGGAGATGGAGAGCATTTTTTAAACAAAGATTCTTCAGAATTGCCTTTGATCACTGTATTGTTGATGATAGCCAAATTCTTCACACATGATCATTAAACAATATTGCTGTTACTACAGACAATGTTCTCCTGATTCTGCTCTATCTTTGCTCTTTCTCTTAAATGCTAAATCTGTTAGTTTCTTCTCTCAGTCTTTATTCTTTGACCTCCCAGCAACTTCTATCTGGGTGCTCTCTCCTTTCTAATCTTTTTGGACTACCATATATACTCCTTCATAGCAACAAGATTCAACATATTTCAAAAGCTACTCCCTCAAAGAACTGGAAGATATAGGGTTCTTGTCAATTGGGGAATGGCTAAACAAAATATAGTATATGAATATAACGAAATATTATTGTGTTGTAAGAACTATGCAAATGGTTTCAGAGAAACCTGGAAAGATTTGTAATGAATACATGCAGAGTGAAGGCAAAAGAAACAGAATAATTTTAAAATAACCTTATAAAAACAAAACAACTGAGATTTTTTTTTTTTTTTTTGCTTTTTGCTGAGGCAATTGAGGTTAAGTGACTTGCCTAAGGTCATACAGCTAGGGAATGTTAAGTGTCTGAGACCAGATTTCAACTCAGGTCCTTCTAACTTCAGGGAACAACTGAAAGATTTAAGAACTTTAATCAGAACTATGACAAACTATAATTTCAGTGGACTAATCATGAAGAAAACTATACCATCTGATTGAGACATAATGGATTCAATGTCAAGAATGAAAAAAACATTTTTAGACATGGCTAATGTAGGAATTTCTTTTATGTGACTATGCATATTTGTTATAAAAGTTTTCTTTTTTTCTTCCTTTCTCAATTGGGGAAGGGAGAAAAGGTGAAGAAAATAAAATAAATGCTGATTGGGGAAAAAAAAAAAGTACCATCGAGCTACTTCTCCTTTTCTCTCTTTCCCTACTTCTCTGGAACTAGATGCACATGACAGAAAGATGGTAGAGTCATGTTTTATTCCTGTGACTGTATCCTTATGTGTCCTCCTTCATTATAACATGATAAGAAATTCTAATGCATGTTTCTTTTTTATCTGTTTACTCACTACTGCCCAATGTTTAATACTTTTTAACTCACTCATTATCTGACCCTTTCCTTCCATTAGAGGCTGGCCAGTGAGTGGAAATAAATGGAAAACAATATTTAGAGAAGGCAATGGATGGAAGAAAGCAGAAACAAAACAAAAAAGGCAGGAGAACAAGAAAGGCCAACCAACTGCACATTTCTACACTCCTTTCATTAGCTAATTCATTCAAACATTAATTAAACATCCAGTGCAGGCAAAATACTATTCACGGTGCCCAAAGTGATGCAAAGTTTAGAGAAAGTTTACATTCCTCAGGGAATCTAAAGGCTAGAAAAAAGATGAGACATGGATTAGTTTAATAACATAATATGATAAGATATTGCACTGGAAAGCTACAAAACAAGGTACTGCATAAAATCTAAGGGAGAAGGTCACAGTGACTGGCAGGGGATCAGAAATGGATGCCTGAAAGGCAATGCATTTTAAAGAGTTTAAAGAACAGGCTGGACTATGAGGTTTCACTTTGAGAACAACAAACTAACAAAATTAATAAAAGATCTGAACAGCCAATGTTTTAAAGGCTGAGAAAAGATAGGCACATCATAAAATAGTTGGTGATGAGACAGCTAGATAGTACACTACCAGCCCTGAAGTCAGGAGGAACTGAGTCCAAATATGAACTCAGACATTTAATACTTACTAGCTGTGCGATCCTACGCAAGTCACTTAACCTCAAATACCTCATACAAAAATAAATTAAGTAATTAAAATAAAATAGTTGGTGAGCTATTCTGGAAAGTAAAATGTAATTAGTAATTAAAGCATCTATACCCTTAAACCCAGAAATTCCACTTCTAGGATTTTGCCTGAAGAAAGTAAAAATCTGAAAGGTTTCATAAATGTCAAAATATTCATAGTAATACTTCAGTGATAGCATAAATATTAACAACAAAGTAGAGACCCATTAATTGGATTATAGCTAAACAAATTGTGGTACAGGATTGAATTGAATTGAATATTACTATATCATAAAGAAATGATGAATATGAAGGATACAGAAAAGCATAGATAAATATGTTTGAACTGATGCAGAGTGAAATAAACTGAATAATAAACTGAACCAATACACACAATGGCTACAATATGTAATATGGAAAGAAAAAAAAAGGAATTCTGTAATTATATTTATCAACCTTATTTTAGTAGAAGAGATGAGAAAATAAAAATGATTTTAATATTTAAACCAGGAGTCAAAACAAGGAAAGCTTTAATGCCAAATCCATACTGAATATTGACAAAAAAAAAGTTTTAAGTAAAATATTAGCAAAAAGGATCCTGCAAAATATCAGAAAGATTATACTCAATGACCAAGGAGGATTTATATCAAGAATGTAGGACTTGTTCAACATCAGAAAAAACAATAATAAAAAGATTAAAAGAACAAGGAAAATTTTACAGTGGATCTAGGGACATGGGAAGAACTTATGACCAAACGAGATAGGATCACAGGAAGTAAAAAGGATAACTTTCTTTTCTTTTCTTTTTTTTTTTTTAAAATAATAGCTTTTTATTTTCAAAATATATGCAAAGATAGTTTTCAAAATTTACCTTTGCAGAACTTTGTATTCCAAAATTTTCTCCCTCCTTTTCCCCCCTCTCACTCCCCTAGACAACAAGTAATCCAATACACGTTAAACACGTGTCCAGTCTTCTAAACATAAATATGGAAATCCATATTTATCATGCAGCATAAGAAAAAGCAGATCAAAAAAGAAAAAAGAAAAAAAAAAGCAAGCATACAACAAAAAAGTGAAAATACTATGTTGTGATCCATATTCAGTCCCCACAATCCTCTTTCTGGATACAGATGGCTCTCTTTTATCACTAGTCTACTGGAATTGGCCTAAATCACTTCACTGTTGAAAAGAGCCAAGTCCATCAGAGTTGATTATCACATAATCTTCTTGTTACTGGGTACAATGTTTTTTTGGTTCTACTCACTTTACTGAGCATCAGTTCATGTAAGTCTCTACAGGCCTCTCTGAAATCATCCTGCTGGTCGTTTCTTATAGAACAATAATATTCCATAATATTCATATGCCATAATTTATTCAAGCATTCCCCAACTGATGGGTATCCACTCAGTTTCTAGTTCTTTGCCATTATAAAAAGGGCTGCTACATTTTTGCACATGTGAGTACTTTTCCCTTTTTTATAATCTCTTTGAAATATAAACAATGGATTATTTCATTAAATTAAATTTAAAATATTTTGTACAAACCAAAACAATGTAATCAAAATTAAAAGGAAAACAAGAAACTGCAGAAAAAATTTACAAGTTTCTCTGATAAAGGCCTCATTTCTTTTTTTTTTTCTTTTTTTTTTTTTTTAAAGCTTTTTATTGGTATAACATATGTATGGGTAGTTCCTCAGTATTGATCTTTACAAAGCTTTCCGTTCCAAATTTTACCCCCAGTCCCCACCCCTCCCCTAGATGGCAGGAAGTCCATTACATGTTAATAATGATAAAATACTTGACAAGCTGTTGTGCGAGAAAAATCCTATCTACAAGAAAAAAAAAATCAGAGAAAGAAAACACACTGTATGCAAACATCAATAAAGAACATGAAAATGTTATGTTGTAGTCCATGTTTCATATCCCTCTCTCTGGGTGTATATGGCTTTCTTCACTGAACAATTGGAACTGGTGTGAGACATTTCTTTGTTGCAGAGAGCCATGACCATCAGAGTTGATCATCATATAGTATTGTTGTTGCTGTATATAATGATCTCCTGGTTCTGCTCGTTTTACTCAGAATCAGTTCATGCAAGTCTCTCCAGGCCTCTCTAAAATCGTCTTGCTGGTCGTTTTTTACAGAACAATAATATTCCATAATATTCATATACTATAATTTATTCAGGCACTCTCCAATTGATGGGCATCCCTTCAGTTTCCAGTTTCTAGCCACTACAAAAAGAGCTGCCACAAACATTCTTGCACATGTGGGTCCCTTTCCCTCCTCTAAGATCTCTTTGGGATATAAGCCCAACAGAAACACTGCTGGGTCAAAGGGTATGAATAGTTTGATAACTTTTTGAGCATAGCTCCAAATTGCTCTCCAGAATGGTTGGATCCGTTCACAGGTCCACCAACAATGTATTAGAGTCCCAGCTTTCCTATCCCCTCCAACATTCATCATTATCTTTTCCTGTCATTTTAGCCAATCTGACAGGTGTGTAGTGGCACCTCAGAGTTGTCTTAATTTGCATTTCTCTGACCAATAGTGATTTGGAGCAACTTTTCATATGACTAGAAATGGTTTTAATTTCATCATCTGAAAACTGTTTGTTCATATTCCTTGACCATTTATCAATTGAAGAGTGGCTTGAATTCTTATAAATGAGATAATTCTCTATATATTTTAGAAATGAGGAAAGGCCTCATTTCTTAAATGTATCAAGAACTGAGTCAAATTAATGAAAATGAATTATTTCCAAACTGATAAAATTGTCAAAGGATATGAACTAGTTAGTTTTAAGAAAAAAAAATCAAAGCTATCTATAATCATGAAAAAGTGTTTTAAATTACTATTGTTTGGAGAAATACAAATTAAAAACAACACTATGACACCACCTCACAACTATCACATTGGTTAATATGAAAGAAAAAGAAAATGATAAATGTTGGAGAAGATGTGGGGAAATTGGAGCATTAATGCATTGTTAGTGGAGTTGTAAACTCATCCAATCATTCTGGAAAGCAATTTGGAACTATTCCCAAAGAGTAAACAAACTGTGCATAACCTTTGAATCAGCAATAGTGCTACTTGATCTGTATCCCAAAAAGATCATAAAAAAGGGAAAAGAATCCACATGTTTATAGTAGCTTGTTTGTGGTAGCAAAGAACAGGAAATTAAGGGAATGCCCATTAACTGGGAAATGGCTAAACGAATTGTAACATATGAATGTAATGGAATATTATATATTGTGCTACAAGAAATGATGAGCAGGAAAATTTCAGAAAAACTTGAAAAGTCTTACACAAACTGCTGCTGAGTGAAGAAGAACCAAGAGAACATTGCACAATAATAGCAATACTGTTCAATGACCAACTTTGATAGACTTAGCTCCTCTTAACAAGACTAAGACAATTTTAAAAGGTTCATTACAGAAAATGTATATCCACATCCAGAGAAAGAACTCTGGAGTTTGAATACAGATCAAAGCATATCATTTTTTTTTCTTTTTCTTTTTCATGGTTTTTCCCTTTTGCTCTGATTCTTCTTTTACAACATGACTAATGTGGAGATATCTTTAACATGACTGCGCATGTATAAGCTATATCAAATTGCTTGCTGTTTTAGGGAAGAAGAAGGGAGGAAGAAAACAACATGTTGAAAACTAAAATATATGTGTGAGTATGTATACATATATGTATGCATATATAATAAAAACATGAAAAGACTTAGATGAATTGATGCTGAATAAAGTAAATAGAACCAGAATATTATACACAACAATAGCAGTATACAATGATCAATTATGGATTAACTTAATTCTTCTTAGCAGTACAATAATCCGATAGTTACAAAAGACTCACAATGGAAAATGCTATTTGCATCCAAAGAAAGAACTGATGGAGTCTGAATGCAGATCAATCTATACTATTTTCACTTTTTTTGTTTATTTTTTTCTTGTGTTTTTTTTTCCTTTGTTCTATTTCTTCTTTCATAATATGACTAATGTGGAAATATGTTCAACATGATTGAACATGTATAATCTATATCAGATTGCTTGCTCTCTTGGAGAAGGCAGAGGGGAGATAGAAAAATTTAATACTCAAAATCTTTCAAAAAATGAATATTGAAAACTGTCTTTATGTGTAATTGGAAAAAATCAAATAAATGAAAAAAGAAAAAAAAAGGAAAAAATGTTCTAAATCACTATTGATTAAAACAATTTTGAGGTACCACCTCATTCATATCTATGAGATTGGCTGATATGACATAAAAGGAAAATGACAAATTATGTGGGGAAAAAAATGGAACACTAAAAGCATTACTGAAGGAATTGTGAACTGATTCAACCATTCCAAAGAGCAATTTATAACTACAAACAAAGGGTTATAAAAGTGTATATACACTTTGACCCAGAAACACCACCAGAAGGTAAAAGAAAAAGGAAAAGGACCTATATGTACAAAAATATTTATGGCAGCTCCTGAAAATCAAAGGGATGAATAGAGACAAGATGGTGGAGTAAAGCCAGTAAGTTGTTTGAGCTCTCCACTGTTTCTATCTGAAACAACATGAAACCAAGTCTCTGTGTAGCTCTTGGAAAAATTGAGCCTACAAAGGAATGGATAAAACCATTTTCCAGCTCAAGATACTTTAAAGTAATTCAGAAAATGTCAGTCCCACTTGGATGAAATGGGAGCACAGTCCAGGGCAAGTCAATGAGAGGATGTTAGCCACAGGATAGGCCAGCAACTGATACACTTCAGTCTTAGCTTAGGACAGTAATACAGCATACTAGTGATAGAGTCTACAATATCACTTAGAGTTTACATGGGTATATATCAGGTATAAGATTTTCACCTAAATCTAATTTCTGCCTATTTTCCTGTTTTTCTGGTGGCTTTTATCAGATGGTGAACCTTTACATCACTGGGTTTACTGAACACAAGGCTGTTAAGAGATTTATTTACTTCTGTATATTGTATATTTAGCTTGTTCATTAATATCTTTACTTACACATCATACTGAATGTAAGAAAGTTCTCAACATAATGCCTCATTCCAATATCCCAAGATTATTTTATATTTAATATATCCAGATAAATAGTTATGGAAGACTAATTTTTCATACTTACCAATGATTTCATATTTATTATCTTCTGGTTCTTTAGCTCTAAAAATTAAAGGCAATTTTATCATTACACTTCATAAAATTATTTATTCAAAATTACACCCTGAGTTAAATGTTAAGAGCAAAGAAAAGTCAGTAAAAGAACTTTCCTGGAGGATATAGTAGGTAGATATAGATGGATACAACATGTGTATACACACAAATTACATTCACACATACATATTCTATGTTTCCCTTGGAATTCTTATATATTATTGGCAATTATAGGTACTATATATGATTATGAAAAAATTTTGCTGCCATGAACCACTGAATCTCTATTTACACTCATTGATCATGAAAGGGGCCTAAAGGATGCTGATTGTTTCAAATTTCAAAACCACTGGAGAATACATTTTAAAAAAATTACATGGTTTCCTTCTTCTCAATTTTGTAAATATTTTCCAGATTTAGCTCTATTTTAGCTTATAAATACTGAAGTGAAATACAGAAAGATTCACTTCATATTACTGGCATGTCTATAGGTGTATCTCCTGATACTGAACTCAGATTTAACTAGCAAATGAAATTCTGATAAACAGTTTCACAAGTAGTCAGTTCTGTCAAGAGCTAGGTGAAGACAATCATATGGAAAAGTAACTTAGGTCCAGAATGTCTCAACAATGATCCTTGAAATACACTACTTATACTTATATACTTATATAGACTTACTATAATTTGGTTTTAAGAATATCAAACCAGTAGGAATTTTCTCAAACATATTTAAATGCATTATATTTTGGACAATTACATAATTAAAAAAAAAACAATCTTCCATTTCAAATTGATTTTTAAAAAAATCAAAATGTTATCAATTCAAAGTTTGTCCAAATCCTGGTGTTGTCTAAGTGATGAAAAACTGAAGCCGGTTATCCAAAAAGGTGAACCAAAGTAGCCAGCTAAATTTGCTAATATTTCTCCATTCTACACCATCCATAAAGAAAATCAAAATTGAATTACCTCATTCTCATAGAAGTCTAATAAACCCACAGGTCACCTGGATTCATGTTTTTGCCCATAAGAACTAATAGGTTTTGATATGAACAAGGGTAAGTTTAATTTGTTCTGCAGCTCCCATCAAAATATTTTTATTCTTTTTGTTTTGTTTGTTTTTATTCTTATTGTTTTTATTTTCAGAAAGACCTGAACTCAAATTTATCTTCAGACACTTGACACATTAGCCATATGACCCTGGACAAGTCATTTAACCACTTGTCTTGCAAATAAATGGATGAATGTAAAAATAAAAGAAGCCAAATCAAATTTTAGTTTTGTAGAAACCAGCAAATTATATACTTTTGCTTGTATAATATATACCAGAAACTTTTAGCAGCAATGAAATATTTTTCTACTTACTGTTTAAATGGAACTTTTTCTCCTACAGCTATTCCTTAAAATAAATGAGAAAATACAATATGTTAAGGGATGAATTAATAAAGCAATAAGAAAAACTGCATAAGAATATTCATAAAAAGAAAAAATTACTTTGGCAGAGGCCAAGTTGGACCTCATTTGTAAAGCTTTATTAACTTTAGATCATTTCTTAGATATTTGTAGCTTCTTAAGCTGATAGAAGGAAAATTCAGAAAAGATTGACCTAATTTAGGTTTAACAAATTATACAAATAATAACATAGTCACCTGTATTTTTTGACTCTTCTTTAACTTCTGTAGGAATTTCTGTTTGGAATATTCTGGAAGAGCCAATAAAGATTAATGAGAATCTATAGATGTCAAATGAAAAATGCTTTAATCTTTTTTTTAATAAAGCTTTTAATTTTCAAAACATATGCACAGATAATTTGACATTAACCCTTGTATAGCCTTGTGTTTCAGATTTTCATCTCCTTCCCCCTACCCTTTCCCCTAGATGGCAAACAATCTAATATATGTTAAATCAATATGTATAAGCATATTTATACAATTCTCTTGCCACACATGAAAAATTAGATAAAAAAAAAGAAAATAAATGAATAAGAAAACAAAATGCAAGCAAACAACAACAAAAAAAGTGGGAGTGTTGTGATCCACATTCAGTTCCCACAGTCCTCTCTCTGGGTACAGATGGCTCTCTTCATCACAAGATCATTGGAACTGGCATCAATCATCTCATTGTTGGAAAGAGTCACATTCATTAGAACTGATTGCCCTATAAAACTGATGTTGTTGCGCACAATGTTCTTTTGATTCTGCACATTTCACTTAGCTTCAGTTCATGTAAGTCTCTCCAGGCCTCTCTGAAAACATCCTGCTGGTCGTTTCTTACAGAGCAATAATATTCCATGACATTCGTATACAATAATTTATTCAGATATTCTCCAACTGATGGGCATCCATTCAGATTCCAGGTTCTTGCCACTACAAAAAGGGCTGCCACAAACATTTTTGCACATATAGGTCCCTTTCCCTCCTTTAAGATCTCTTTGGGATACAGGCCTAGTAGAAATACTGCTGAGTCAAAGGGTATGCACAATTTTGTTTTGTTTTTTAATTTATTTTTAAATACACACACACACATTGTGACCAAGTAGGATTTATACCAGGAATGCAGAGCTAGTTCAATAAGGAAAACTTTTGTCCATTTACCTTATTTAATATTTTATTTTTCCCAGTTACATATAAGACAATTTTTTACATTTGTTGTTAAAATTTTAAGAGTTTTGGATTCTCTCCCTTCCTCCCCACCTCACTTAAGAAGGCTCATATGAAGTTATGTAAAACATTTCATAAAAATCATGTTATAAAAGAACAACCCTTCCCCCCAAAATAAATAAAACCTCAAGAAAAATAAATTAAAAAAAAAAGAATATGCTTCAATCTATATTCAGACACAATCAGTTCTTTCTCTGAGTACGGATAGCATTTTTCATCATAAGTTCTTCAAAATAAGCTTGAGATTGGCAAAGTCATTCACAGCTGATCATCCCACAACATTTCTATTATTTTGTACACAGCATATTTTACTTGGCTTATCTTCACAGAGGATTTTCCAGGTTTTTCTGAGAGCATCCTGCTCATTATTTCCCATGCAACAATAATATTCCATCATAATCACATATCACAATTTATTCACCATTCTCAAATTGGTTATGTCCTCAATTTCTAATTCTTTGCCCTAAGAAGAAAGCTGTTAGAATTTTTTTTTGGGGGGGGTACATATAGGTCCTATTCCTTTTTTTTTTTTTTTAATCTCTTTTGGGATTCATGCCTAGTAGTAGTATCATTAGGTGACAAGATATGCATGATTTTATAAAAGCCAAGATAGATCTAATCAAAAGAGATAAGGAAGGAAACTATATTTTATTAAAGGGTACCATAGATAATGTAGCAATATCTATACTAAATATATATGCACCAAGTGCAATAGCACACAAATTCCTAGGGGAGAAATTAAGAGAGATGCAAGAAGAAATAGACAGCCAAACGATAATAGTGGGGGATCTCAACCTTGCTCTCTCAGAATTAGATAAATCAAACCACAAAATAAACAAGAAAGAAACTAGGGAGATAAACCAATTGTTAGAAAAGTTAGGTATGATAGATCTATGGAGAAAGTTGAATGGAGACAGTAGGGAGTTTACTTTTTTCTCAGCAGTCCATGGAACCTATACAAAAATTGACCATGTGTTAGGGCATAAAAACCTCAAAATCAAATGCAGAAAGGCAGAAATAGTAAATGCATCCTTTTCAGATCATGATGCAATAAAAACCACATGCAATATAAGGCCAGGAGAAAATAAACCAAAAGTTAATTGGAAATTAAATAATCTAATCCTGAAGAATGAATGGGTGAAAGAGCAAATCACAGACACAATCAAAAATTTCATCCAGGAGAATGACAATAATGAGACAACATACCAAAATTTGTGGGATACGGCCAAAGCGGTTATAAGGGGCAATTTTATATCTCTAGATGCTTACTTGCATAAAATAGAGAAAGAAAAGATCAATGAATTGGGGTTATTATTAAAAAAACTAGAAAAAGAACAAATTAAAAACCCTCAATTAAATACCAAATTGGAAATCCTAAAAATAAAAGGAGAAATTAATAAAATTGAAAATAATAAAACTATTGAATTAATAGTTTTATTAAACTAAGAGTTGGCTCTACGAAAAAACCAACAAAATAGATAAGCCTTTAGTTAATTTGATAAGAAAAAGGAAAGGGGGGGAGGAGCCAAGATGGCGGAGTGAAAAGGTGACTTTCTGCTTCTCCTCCGATCTTCTCTCAAATCAACAATAAAATAAGGTCAGTTGTTTTCCAATGAGATAGTTAACATTGTTTTCTATTTTTTTCATTCTTTTGGTTTTGTTTTATTGTTTCTTGATTTCTCATAAAGTCATTAGCTTCCATTTCCTCAATTCTCATTTTCTTTTTCTCCCTTTTTGATTACTTTCCTTTTTTCTGATTACATTTGTACATTAATTTTTTAAATACATGTTGGGAGTCACGTTGGAAGAGAAAAATAACAACAAAAGGAAAATAACATAAGAGAGAGGAAAAAAAAGTGAATCTAAGGTGTTGATTTACAGTCACTCTTCATAATTCTCTCTCTGAATGCAGATGGCATTTTCTATCCAAAGTCTATTGGGATTGCCTGGAATCACTGAACCACTGAGACGAGCTTGATCATCACACATTATTACTGTTATTATGCATAACATATTCTTGGTTTTCCTTGTTTCACTCAGCATCAACAATGCATTAGTATCCCCGTTTTCCCACATCCCCTCCAACATTTATCACTATCTTTTCCTGTCATCTTATCCAATCTGAGAGTATGAAGAGTACTTGAGAATTGTTTTTAATTTGCATTTCTCTAATCAATAGTGATTTAGAACATTTTTTCATGACTTTAATTTCATCATCTGTTCACATCTTTTAATCATTTATCAACTGGGGAATGATTTGTATTCTTATAAAATATAAATGTAATTATTATAAATTATAAATTCTTTTTCAAGTTCCTTATTTATTTTAGAAATGAGGTTTTTATAAAAAACACAGACTATAAAATTTTTTTCCCAGCTTTGTACTTCCCTTTTAATCTTGTGTTGATTTTGTTTGTGCAAAACAAAATAAAACAAAAAAAACTAATGTAATCAAAGTTGTCCATTTTGCATTTCATAATGTGCTCTAGTTCTTTGGTCATAAATTCCTTCCTCCTTCAAAAATCTGTTTGGTAAACTATCCCTTGCTCTCCTAATTTGTTATGGTATCATCCTTTATACCCAAATCACGTACCCATTTTGATCTTATTTTGCTATGGGATATGAGATGTATTTCTATGCCAAGTTTCTGGCATATTATTTTCTAGTTTTCCCAGAAATTTTTGTGAAATAGTGAGTCCTTAATCTGGAACTCTTAATTGAATACCAGATTAAGGACTCACTAATTTTGATTATATTAAATTAAAAAGTTTCTGTACAAACAAAACTAATGCAGACAAGATTAGGAGGGAAGCATCAAATTGGGAAATCATCTTTACATTTAATGCTTCTGATAAAGGCCTCATTTCTAAAATATATAGAGAATTGTCTCATATATATAAGAATCCAAGCCACTCTTTAATAGATAAGTGGTCAAGGGGTATGAACAGACAATTTTCAGATGAGGAAATTAAAACCATCTCTAGTCATATGAAAAGTTGCTCCAAATCACTATTGATCAGAGAAATGCAAATTAAGACAACTCTGAGGTACCACTACACCCCTGTCAGATTGGCTAAAATGACAGGAAAAGATAACGATGAATGTTGGAGGGGATGTGGGAAAACTGGGACACTAATACATTGTTGGTGGAACTGTGAACGGATCCAACCATTCTGGAGAGCAATTTGGAGCTATGCTCAAAAAGTTGTCAAACTGTGCATACCCTTTGACCCAGCAGTGTTTCTACTCGGCCTATATCCCAAAGAGATCTTAGAGGAGGGAAAGGGACCCACCTGTGCAAGAATGTTTGTGGCAGCCCTTTTTGTAGTGGCTAGAAACTGGAAACTGAAGGGATGCCCATCAATTGGAGACTGGCTGAATAAATTATGGTATATGAATGTTATGGAATATTGCTCTGTAAGAAACGACCAGCAGGATGATTTCAGAGAGGCTTGGAGGGACTTGCATGAACTGATGCTGAGTGAAACGAGCAGAACCAGGAGATCATCATACACAGCAACAACAGTATTACATGATGATCAATTCTGATGGACATGGCCCTCTGCAACAAAGAATGGTCTCAAACCAGTTCCAATTGTTCACTGAAGAAAGCCATATACACCCAGAGAGAGTTATATGAAATGTGGACCACAACATAACATTTTCATGCTCTCTATTGATGTTTGCTTGCATGGTTTCCTTTCTCTGATTTTCTTTTTTTTTCTTGTAGATAGGATTTTTCTTGCACAATTTGTCAAGTATTTTAACATTATTAACATGTAGTGGACTTCCTGCCATCTAGGGGAAGGGAGGGGACTGGGGGTAAAATTTGTAACGGAAAGCTTTGTAAAGATCAATGCTGAGGAACTACCCATACATATGTTATACAAATAAAAAGCTTTAAAAAAAAAAAAGAAAGAAAGAAATAGTGAGTTCTTGTCCCAGAAAGTGGAGTTTCAGAGTTTCTCAAATGCTAAATTATTATAGTCATTAGTTATTGTGATTTGTGTATCTGACCTATTCCACTGATCCACCACTCTATTTCTTAGCCAGTAACAAATAGTTTTGATGACTGCTGCTTTATAACAGTGTTTTAAGTCTGGTACTGCCAGGCCATTGTCTTTTTTATTTTTTTTTTCCATAAATTTCCTTGATATTCTTGCTCTTTTGAGTCTTGATGAATTTTATTAACTTTTCTACCTCAATAAATTATTTTTTTTGGCAATTTAATTGGCATGGCAATGAACAAGTAGAATAATTTAGGTAGAATTGTTATTTTTTAGCAGCAAGAGATACAAAAAGAAATTCCATTCAAAATAATTGCCAATAGTATAAAATATTTGGGAATCTATCTGCCAAGGGAAAGTCAGGAAGTATATGAACACAATTACAAAATACTTTCTACACAAATAAAGTCAGATCTAATCAACTGGAAAAATATCAAGTGTTCATGCGTAGGCCAAGCGAATAACATAAAAATGACAATACCACTTAAATTAATCTACTTATTTAGTGCCATACCAATCAAACTGCCAAGAAATTATTTTACAGACCTAAAAAAAAATTAATAACAAAGTTCATTTGGAAGAACAAAAGGTCAAAAATTTCAAGGGAATTACTGGGAAAAAAAAAAAGTCCCAATGAAGGTGGCCTAGCTGTGTCAGAAATAAAACTATAATATAAAGCAGCGGTCATCAAAATCATTTGGTAGGGGATAAGAAATACAATAGTTGATCAGTGGAATAGGTTAGGATCACAGGACAAAGTAGTAATAACAAAACAATCTAGTGTTTGACAAATCCAAAGACCCCACTTTTGGAATAAGAACTCACTATTTGATAAAAACTGCTGAGAAAATTAGAAACTAATTTGGAAGAAATTAGGCATTGATCCACACCTAACATCTAACATGTGTACCAAGATAAGGTTGAAATGGATTCATGATCTAGATATAAAGAGCAATATTATAAGCAAATTAGAACATAAGATAGTTTCCCTCTCAGACCTGTGGAGAAGGAAGGAATTTGTGTCCAAAAAAAACCTCGAACTCATAACTGAACACTAAATAGATAATTTTGATTATATTTAATTAAAAAGTTTTTGTAGAAATAAAGCTAATGCAGACAAGGTTAGAAGGGAAGCAATAAATTGGGAAAACATTTTTACTTTTAAAGGTTCTGATAAAGACTTCATTTATAAAATATATAGAGAATTGACTCAAATTTATAAGAATTCAAGCCATTTTCCAATTGATAGTCAAAGGATATGAACAGACAATTTTCAGATGAAGGAATTAAAACCATTTCTAATCATATGAAAAGGTGCTTTAAATCACTATTGGTCAGAGAAATGCAAATTAAGACAACTGAGATATCATTACACACCTGTCAGATGGCTAAGATGACAGGAAAAGATAATGACGAATGTTGGAGGGGATGTGGGAAAACTGGGACACTGATATTGTTGGTGGAACTGTGAATGGATCCAACCATTCTGGAGAGCAATTTGGAACTATACTCAAAAAGTTATCAAACTGTGCATACCCTATGATCCAGCAGTGTTCCTATGGGCCTATATCCCAAAGAGATCTTAAAGGAAGGAAAGGGACCCACATGTGCAAGAATGTTTGTGGCAGCCCTTTTTGTAGTGGCTAGAAACTGGAAACTGAGTGGATGCCCATCAATTGGAGAATGGCTAAATAAACTATGGTATATGAATGTCATAGAATATTGTTCTGTAAGAAACGACCAGCAGGATGATTTCAGAGAGGCCTGAAAAGCCTTACATGAACTGATGCTAAGTGAAATGAGCAGAACCAGGAGATCAATATACACAGCAACAAGACTATATGATGATCAATTCTGATGGACATGGCTCTCTTCAACAATGAAATGCTTCAAACCAGTTCCAGTTGTTCAGTGATGAAGAAAGCGATATACACCCAGAGAGAGAGATATGAATGTGGACCACAACATAACATTTTCATGCTCTTTATTGATGTTTGTTTACATTATGTTTTCCTTCTCAGATTTCTTTTTTCTTGTAGATCCGATTTTTCTTGCACAGTAAGATAACTGTAAAAATATATATGCACATATTCAATTTGTCAAGTATTTTAACATAATTAACATGTAGTAGACTACCTGTCATCTAGCGGGGAAATTTTTTTAACAGATAGCTTTGCAAGGGTCAATGTTGAAAAATTACCCATACATATGTTTTCCAAATAAAGCTTTAAAAAAAAGAAAGAAAGAAAGAAAGAAACAACCAGCAGGATGAGAGGCCTGGAGAGACTTGCATGAACTGATGATCATTGTACATGGCAACAAGGAGACTATATGATGATCAATTCTGATGGACATGGCTCTCTTCAACAATGAGATGACTGATGTCAATTCCAATGATCTTGTGATGAAGGAAGCTATCTACACCCTGAGAGAGGACTGTGGGAACTGAGTATGGATCTCAACATAGCATTTTTATTCTTTTTTGTTATTTGCTTGCATTTTGTTTTCTTACTCATTTTCTTTCCTTTTTGATCTGATTTTTCTTATGCAGCAAGAGAATTGTATAAACATGTTTACACATATTGGATTTAACATATATTTTAACATGTGTAACATATATTACATTACTTGCTATCTAGGGAAGAGGGCAGAAGGAGGAAAAAATCTGAAACACGAGGCTACGCAAGCATCAGTGCTGAAAAATTATCTGTGCATATGTTTTGAAAATAAAAAGTTTTATAAAAAAAAAAAATAATAAATGACACCCCCCCCAAATTGTTATTTTTATCATATTAGCTTAGCTTATTCATGAGTAATTATATTTTCCTAATTTTTTAGATCAGACTTTATTTGTGTGAGAAGTGTTTTTTAATTGTGTTCATATAGTTCTTGGGTTTGTCTTGGCAAGCAGACACTCAGATATTTCATTCTGTCTAGTTATTTTAAGTGGAATTTCTCTTTCTATCTCTTGCTGCTGGGCTTTGTCAGTAATATGTACAAATGCTGATGATTTGTGTTGGTTTATATCCTGCAACTTTGTTAAAGCTGTTAATTGTTTCAAGTAGGTTTCGGGATGACTCTAGGATTGTCTAAGAATTCATCATATCATCTGCAAAGAGTGATAATTTTATTTCACCACTGCCTATTGTAATTCCTTTAATATGTTTTTCTTTTCTTATTGCTAAAGTCAACATTTTTAGTACAATACTGAATGACAGTGGTAATAATGGGCATTCTTGTTTCACCTTTGTTGTTGTGAATGCATCCAGTTGATATTTGCTGATGGTTTTATCCTTTTTAGGAAAACTCCCTTTATTCTTATGCTCTCTAGTGTTTTTAATAGGAATGGGTGCTTTATTTTGTCAAAAGCTTTTTCTGCATCTAGTGAGATTATTATATGATTTTTTTAGTGATAAGCTCGATTATTTTAATAGTTTTTCTGATATTGAACCAGTTCTGCAATCCTGGTATATAAATTCCACTTGGTCATAGTGTATTATTCTGCTGATAAGTTGCTGTAATATCTTTGCTAATATTTGATTTAAAATTTTTGCATCAATATTCATTAGGAAGATTGGTTTATAATTTTCTTTTTCTGTTTTGGCTCTTCTTGCTTTGAGTATCAATATCATGAATGTAACAGAAGGAATTTGGCAGGATTCTTCTTTATCTATTTTTTCAAATAGTTCTTTAAATGTTTAGTAGAATTCATTTGTAAATCTATCTGGCCCCAGAGATTTTTTCTTACGGAGTTCACTGATAGCTTTTTCAATTTCTTTTTCTAAAATGGGGCTATTTAAGTAATTTGTTTCCTCTTCTGTCAATCTGGGCAATTTCTATTTTTGTAAATATTCATTTCAATTAGATTGTCAGATTTTCTGGCATAAAATTGGGCAAAACAATTATTTTTTAAATTTCTTTTTCATTGATGGTAAGTTTACTCTATACCATCATCTAGCTGTCCCAACCTTCTTTTTTCTTTCTTTCTTTTTTTTTTTTTTAAACTGAGGCATTGGGGTTAAGTGACTTGCCCAGGATCACAAAGCTAGGAAGTGTTAGGTGTCTGAGGTCACATTTGAACTCAGGTCCTCCTGACTTCAGGGCTGGTGCTCTATCTACTGCGCCACCTAGCTGCCCCCCAACCTTCCTTTTTCAAATAATTCATTACCTGGCTCACAGTCTTCCTCTCTCTTCCTCAGTTCTTGCAATCATTCTTGAGGGTCACAACATATACACTGGTTTCCCTTAAAGACCATCAACTTTCTCAGCTTCCATGACTAGTATCTTCACTTCATCCTTAGTCCCCTCAGGGGACCAAAGCTGTGCCACCTCAATTATATTATATTTTGAAATTTCTCTTATCATAATTTTCTGCCAATCCATCTCTCCTCAGTCTCCTTATCAATGAATTATTCTTTGTACTCAATAATGTCCATTTATTCTACTCTTCCTTGTTCTCCCAGTCCACCACTTTTGCTCTAGCCTCATTTCCCTCCCTTCAGTTTTAACCTTTGGTCAATCCAACTATACTTTTCATATTTGAATCTCTTTTCCCCTTGGCTTACTTCTATCCACCTTCTGCTAATCTTTAACTGTGGGTCACTTTCAAGATGAGTCTTCTAATTTCTTATTCCCAGGCTTAACTAGGTCCACTACAAATTCATATTACCCCATCTCTACTAGGTCTTGTACTCTGAATGACTCTAGGATGATTCCTGTAGCAACTGTTCCAAAAACTTTTTAAGCCCCTAACACTATCACCATACAGCTCTCTCAACAATCTCTGAATTGAGGAAATAAGACACCTTGTGCCCTTAAATTACTCATCTCATTGACTTCATTCCTCCAAACCTACCCACAGCTTTATCCTGTCATCTCTTCTTTTGTTTCACAAAAGGCAGCTGCCTTTTTCCTTAGCCACATCAACCTCTGTACTTGTACCCTGGATACCTTTCATTCCTATATACTTTGGGTGGGGCAGAAGAGAGCTCATACTTAGGGATGACAAGTTTATGGTGAACTAGGAAAAGAAACTGAGAAGCAGTAGCCATTCCTTCTCCCCCTGGCTTTATCTTAAGGGGATATATATATATATATATCTTCTTCTATTCTCTTACTGATGATCTCATCAGCTTCCACAGATTCAATTATCTCTGCACAGATGAATCCTGAAACTACATAGCCCTAGTCCTAATTTCTTTCCTGACTTCAAGTTCTAGATCATTAACAGTTTCTTATATATCTTTTCTGGATTTCCCTTGGTACCTCAAATTCAGTGTCTAAGATAGAATTAATCATCTTTTCCTTTAAATCTATTCTTTCCATTGATGACTAAACAAGAGATAGAGGATATTATGAAATGCAAAATGGATAATTTTGATTACATTAAATTAAAAAAAGTTTTACACAATAAAACCAATAAAATCAAGATTAGCAGGAAAACAAAGCTAGGAAACAATTTTTACAGCAAGTATCTCTGAAAAAGGCATCATTTCTCAAAAATATAGAGAACTAAGTCAAATTTATAAGAATACAAGTTATTCTCCAATTGATAAATGGTCAAAGTTTATGAACAAGCAGTTTTAAGATGAAGAAACTAAAGCTCTCCATAGTCATATGAAAAAATGTTTTAAATCACTATTAGAGAAATGCAAATTAAAACAACTCTAAGGTACCACTTCACATCTATCAGATTGGAAAGTATGTCCAAAAAGGAAAATGTTAAACATTGGAGAAGATACGGGCAATTAGAAGACTAATTTTTGTGGAGTTGTGAACTGATTCAACTATTTTGGAGAATCCAACCATGCCAAAGGGTAACCAAATTGTACCTACCCTTTGATCCACTACTAGACACTACTAGGTCTGTATCCCAAAGAAATCATAAAAAAGAGAAAAGGACCCATATGTGCAAAATTATTTATAAGAACTCTTTTTATGGTGGCAAAGAATAGGAAATTGAGAGAATGCCCATCAACTAGGTAATGGCTGAGCAAGTTTTGATTTATGAATATAATGGAATACTATATTATGCTTTAAGAAATGATGAGCAGGAAGAATTTAGAAAAACCTGGAAAGATTTGCATGAACTGATGCTGAGTGAAGTAAGCAGAATGAGGAAAACATTGTACATAGTAAAAGCAACAATATATGAGGATCAACTATGATGTGACCTAGCTCTTCTCAGCATTACATTGTTCCAAAACAACTTCATTAGACTTCAGATGGAAAATGCTATCCACATCCAAAGAAAGAACTATGTTGTCTGAATACAGATCGATGCATACTATCTTTTTGTTGTTGTTTTTGTTTTTGCAAGGCAATTGGGGTTAAATAATTTTCCCAGGGTCACACAGTTAGTGTTAAGTGTGTGAAACTGGATTTGAACTCAGGCCCTGCTGACTCTAGGGCTGGTGCTCTATCCATTGTGTCACCTAGCTGCCCCAACCTTTACTTTTTCTTTTTTGTGACTTTTCCCTTTTGTCCTTCCCTCCCCCCACACACACCATAACTAATGAAGAAATATATTTACATGATTGCATATGTATAACCCTATTTCAGATTGCTTGCCATCTTGGAGTAGGGGGGTAGGAGGGAGAAAAAAATTTGGAACTCAAAATCTTATAAAACATGAATGTTGAAAACTATCTTTATATGTAATTGGAAAAAATAAAATATTATTTACAAAGTAGATAAATAAATAGATCTGTTTTTCCAAGAACCCATGCAGGACAGCTAGGCAGGGGAAAACTCACTTTCACTGGGAAAATACTATCCCTTTCTTCTTTCTCCTCTCCTCTAGCAGGCCTGAGTCCTTTTAGGACTCATGGACCTGATCATATAGCTTGGGGGCAACAAGAGTCACCAATTTTTTCTAGTGAGATGGGGAAACACTAGGCTTACCATCTGCCCTGCCTCTATTCCCTGCAGAACTTTAAACACTGTTATCTGAGTAATTTAGCCTACGGACCCCAAGAACAGTTCAACCTGCTGTTCTCTCAATTAGAATATGAGGTCTTTCAAAAAGGAATTGTTTTATTTTTTTCTATTTTTTAGACTTAGTGCCTAGAATTGATAACCTTTAAACTATTTTCTAGGTGTCTTTTTTTGTTTTTGGTTGGAAATAGAGGGAATGGCTCTTTGCTCTTTGTTAAATATGTAAGTTATAATGGGAAGGATGGGCAAAGGAATAGGTATTTATATAGCATGTAATATTGAATCAAAGACACAAGTTTTTTTTTTTTAAAAAAAATTATTTAAGCCACTCTTTAATAGATAAATGGTGAAAGGATATGAACAGACAATTTAAAGATGATGAAATTAAAACCATTTCTAGTCATATGAAAAGTTGCTCCAAATCACTATTGATCA
>JAJPUD010003945.1:206792-219828 GCA_023553655.1 Myrmecobius fasciatus
ATAGTCCTGAAATTTGGCCACGATATTCCTTGGGGTTTTAATTTTGGGGTCTCTTTCAGGAGGTGATCGGTGAATTCTTTCAATGCCAACTTTGCCTTCTGATTCTAAAATATCAGGGCAATTCTCTTTCATGATTTCCTGGAATATAGCATCAAGGTTCTTTTTTTTCATCGTGACTTTCAGGGAGTCCGATAATCCTTAGATTGTCTCTCCTGGATCTGTTTTCCAAGTCAGTTGTTTTTCCTAGGAGATATTTCATATTTTCTTCTATTTTTTCATTTTTTTTGTTTTTGTTTGACTGATTCTTAAAGTCTTATTGAGTCATTCATTTCAATTTGTTCAATTTTTAATTTAAGGTATTATTTCCTTCAGTTATCTTTTTTAGCTCCTTTTGTAACTGGCCAATTGAATTTTTTGGTTCATTGCATTCTTTTTCCATTTTGCCAATTTTATTTTTCAGTGAATTGTTGTCTTTTTTCAATTCACTAATTTTATTTTTCAGTGAATTGTTATCTTTTTCCAATTCACTGTTTTTATTTTCTAGTGAGTTGGTGACTTTTTCCAATTCACCAATTTTGTTTTTCAGTCAATTGTTGTCTTTTAGAAGTCACTATTTTTATTTTCCAGTGAGTTGGTGACTTTTTCCAATTCACTAATTTTGTTTTTCAGTGAATTTTTGTCTTTTTCCGATTTACCAGACTTATTTTCCAGTTTTTCACATCTCCGTTGCAGGGCGATGTTTCCTTCTTGCACTGCTCTCAGTTTATTCCCCCAATCTTCTTCTAGCTCTCTTTTGAGATTCTTTATGCAATCTTCCAGGTAAGCCTTCTGAAAGGGAGACCAGCTTAAGTCCACCTTTGTGGCTTTATCTGGGATTATTTTCAGAATCTCAGGATCTGGGGACTGCTCTAGCTTCTCTCCGTAAAAGCTGTCTATGGTGAGAGCTCTCTTCTTCTTGCTCATGATGTTTAGCTGAGGTACCAGTCACCAGCAGGGAATTCTGCAGCAGCAGCAGCAGATGTGATTTCAATTTGCCCTGGGGCAGTTTGCCGAGTTGACTTCCGGTCTGGGGCTGATCTGGCTAGATCCGCACTAGGACCACACTTTCAGCTGCTCTCAATCCACCCTTTATCAAAGGTAGACCTGCAAAAGCACCTGCCCGCAAGCAGAGCAAAGTGGCCCAAGCGTCTCCCAGGGACTTCCGGCAGCCTAAAATCTTCTGGTCTGTCCCAGCCCCAGACTTGCACCCTGGCTGCGCATTGGCGTCTGAGCGCCGGGAGCTGCTCGATCCCCTGCCCGTCTAAAACTGACCTCAGAAGTTCTTTCAAAGTAGATATTTGATAGAAGTGCGTTGTAGTCTAAGTGTTTGGTGAAGCCCTCACTCCAGAACCAATTTGGAGGCTCAGTTTGTCTGTGTCTGAGGGAAGGGATCAGGAGCTTACAGAGAACGCTGTCTGCAGTTCGCCATCTTGGCTCCACCCCCCCTTTTCCTTTATTTCCAATCAGTTGCCAAACTCTATTGATTCTATTCCCATAACATCTTTCATAACTGTGCCTTCTCCATTTACACTATCACTAACCTAGTTCGGAGCTTTAACACTAGCTCTCAACACCAATCAGATGGACTACCATAAAAGTTTTCTAATTGCTTTCCCTGCTTCCAATACTTCCTCCTCTCCAGTTTATCATAGCTGACAAAAAGATCTTAAGGCATTGGTTTGACCACACTATTTCTCTGCTCAGAGACATTTAGTGATTATTTCAATAAGAATAAAATGTAAACTTCCTAGTTTATATTTCAAGAACTTACTCAATATGACTTTAACCTGCCTTTTCAAATTTCTTTCATATTACTTTCCTTTATGTAATCTGTGTTCAAAGTTAAGTAGGGCTAATAGCAATTTTCTGAGTTCAATATTCCATCTCCTACCTTCATGTCTTTATACAGTTTCTCATGCTAACTCCAACTTTTAGAGTCTTTATTTTCTTTCAACATTCAATTCAGTAGGTATTTCTTCCACAATACTTTCTAAGATACCCCCAATGTTTATATGTAAACAAATGTTTATATGTTATGTTCTCTGATAGGTAAAGCTTTTTTTTAGGGGAAATATTTTGTTTTTGTCTTTTGTTACCAAGCATTTAATTCAGTGCCTTTTAAGTAAAGAAACATAATTTTTGTTGAGATGTCAGGAAAATTACCAAATCAATCCAACCTACAAATATTTGACTAGCTACTATGTGCTCAACACAAATTCCCCTGACATCATCTAAATATAGTACTTTATAGAATAGTTCTTCTGAACAATATATACCACATGTATGTTTCCATCAAGATATTATTGGGATACTTTCAAGTGTTTTGATAAATAAGGCTACTGAAAAGCAGGAATTAGGAAAGTTTGTTGTAATGTTAGACTTGAAGTTAAAAAAAAAAATTGACATATAAATTACCATTTCACCATTCTCTACCATTTACCAGCAGTGAATGAATAATTAATCAGATCCTCTGACCCTCGATTTTCTCATCCTTACAATGTAAATGATGATATTTGTACTGTCTAACTCACAAGATTATTATGAGGATCTTATGAGATAAAAGTACTTATAAACTTCAAAATGCTATATACTACATATCAGAAATATGATTTTTCTAGAATAGCACCTACAGGGCACCAGCACATATGTCCTGTTACCTGCTGATAGCTTACCTAAATACTACAAGCTAGGAATAAGGTTACCAAAAGTTATGTATCTCCACAAAATCACCGACACAATATGTAATGTTTTGCTCAAATATACATACAGCAGAAAGGATAGACAATGTAGTACCAATCCTTTAGGGTATTAGTGTTTTGAAAATAGTAAAACATCCCCATTTTGCCCAAAGTTACTTCACCATAAATCTTTGCTTGTGAAAATAATGTACACTGAATCGGTTTTATACTTAATAGGCTTTCATTTTAATGAGGTTTGAATGCATCATAAGTTTTTAATGTCCAATCGAATTTACTGAAATTGGATTTTTATCTCTAGAGATTTTCCTTTCTGCAAGATATCTATACATCTCAATCTTCACATAAACTTAAACACTAACTTTTCAAAATAGAACTTTCAAATGCTTATTTAATTCAACAAGAGACTGTCCTGTTTACCTCTTCTATTATCCCATAGGGCTTCACACAAGTAGTATATAAATTCCTATCACCTCCTTTATAAACTTACCTAATGGTTTCTGCAAAGCTGACCCGACGAGAGCTTTTCCGACTTCTTGTAGCAATGAAGTCCTACAACAAAAAAAAAAAAGTGGCATTATTGCTAAGATCTAGCCATTATAAACTAGAATTTAAGGGCATTATATATATAAGCTAAATCTTATTTTAAAATTAATTTGACAGAGTATGTTGCAAGAGAATTGGCATATGTGTGAGGAAAAAGAGCCAGTCTTAAGAGTCAGAAAGATCTGAATTCAACATATGATTCTGGCACATACTGAAGTTCAAAAAAATATTTTTTTTTTATTCTGCAAAACATGTGTGAAAGTATTAAATCTGCTTGAATCTCATTCCCAATATAGAGGGGAAAATATTAGAATGTCAACATATATGGACCATTAGAATATATTAAAATAGGAAACTTTACCCTCCCTTCTAGTCATTTACCCTCCTTTCAAATGAATATGTGTGTTTTACTATAAGGAGAACAGTGTGAGACAGAGCTAAGAATGTGATCTTAAAAAAATTCTACAAAAAAAAAAAAAAAAAATTCTACCCAGATCTTCTTTTCCCAGGCCCTTCCCTAATAAAAATAAACATCACTACCCACCCCAAAACACAACCATCAGTGTTTTTACTGGCTGATTTTTCTTTATAAAAAGGTACAAACCTTTCTACATTGGAGAACCAAAAAAAGGTTCTCCTTTTTGCATTCAGAAATTTATACTGCTCATGCCATAAGAGATACAATGGGGTAACCTAAGTACAACATTAATGAGGCTGATAATGTGGCTAAGGTAAAGCCTGTGTGTCGGCATAGCCTTGTAATCTGTGATTTGGGAGACTACATTACTGATCAAGTAGTGACCTCAAACTACTAAGCATAACTTACAAAGTTCTCTCTCCATGTCACCTATTAAAGTTACTTGACATTTTCCAATTATGAATGGTCATTTATAAAAGTATAACCAATGAAGACCCACCTGACTAATTTCATTTCCACTTCTTATGTCTTGAAGAGGACTACGTGGGGGTTTCAAAATCTAATGGAAATATTTAAAATTATTCAAGTTATTCAAGTATATCCACTAGAAATCAATTCATTTTAAAGGATTATAGGATCATAGAGAGACTTTTCAGGCCAAAGCAATCCAAAAAGAGTCAGTCAGTGCTGCTAAAAAACAAAAACAAACTCTATAGTAAATCCAATAACTATCCAAATCCATCTGATTCATCACAACTATGAAACCTTCAGGTAATTAAAAGTTTTAAGAATTAGAAAGAACTTACTTAAAATAAATGAGGCATATTAAATATGCAGCTTTATCCTAAGAAACTAGTAGGTTAATATACTTTACATTTCTAAAACATAGTTCATTTTACTATCTTAACCATTCAATATTCTTCTGAACTTTAATGAAAAGGATAGCTTATATTATTTAATAAATCATTTTAGCTTAAAATATTATGCTACCAAAGTTCCTCTAAAAACATTTATAAACTCAGTATTTCTTTACAGTATTCAAAATAGAAGCCAAAATCTTTGTCTGTAGACATTGCAGGCATTGCAGAAGTAATAATCTGAGTATTAAATTTGCATATACTACCAGATAAGTCCAAAGTTGTATTTAGTTTTGATGAAGTACTTTTTCTTTTTCTTTTCAAGCTTTTGTTACAAGAAACCCTCATTGAGTTGGAAATAAAGGTGGGATATATTCAGAAACAAAAGTGATATAAAAACAAATGCCATCAATAAAACTAAGATTAAATTTTTTTAAAAGTCTACAGGTTATATACAGTGTTGAAAAACCAGGGAAAGGATTAAAATTGGCTTTACTTACTGAGGAACGCCGCCTTCGGCCAGTTTGTTCTTTGTTACTGGAAGGAGAGAGGAAAAAACCCCAGAAATAGTCATATGAATATTTTTAATATGGGATTGTTTTCAACACTGCTATCACTGCATCTGTAGCATGTTTTTTTCCTTGTGTAAACTTTTAATAATATTTTTTTACATGCAAAGATAGTTTTCAACGATCACCCTTGCAAATCCTTGTGTTCTATATTTTTCTCCCTCCTTTCCCACCTCCCCCTTCTCTTAAGACAGCAAGTAATCCAATACAGGTTAAATATGTGCAATTTTTCTAAACATATTTCCACATTTATCATATAGCATGTTTCTACATTGGCCAGTACTACTTTAATTTTTCTTACCCTGAGGCAAGTGGGACTAAGTGACTTACCCAGGGTCACACAGCTAGAAAGTGTTAAGTGTCTGGGACAAGATCTGAACTAAGGTTCTCCTGAATTCAAGTCTGGTGCTCTATCCACTGCACCACACCTAAATGCCCCATTCTACTTTAAAATTAAGAAACCTTAACTACACTTGGCAGAATTAACAAACCAGAACTTCACTAAACTTTCATTCTCCCTATAAAATTTATATCAAGAATGTATGAGTTAAAGGAGGGAAAAGGACCCACACGTGCAAAAATGTTTGTAGAAGTTTTTTTGGTAGTAGCAAAGAATTGGAAAATGAGTAGATGCCCATCAGTTGGGGAATAGCTAAACAAGTTGTGGTATATAAAGATAATGGAATATTATTGTTCTATTTAAAAAATGATGAACAAGCTGATTTTACAGAAGTCTGGAAAGATTTACATGAACTGATGCTGAGTGAAACAAGCAGAAACAGGAATACATTTTATACAGTAATAGCAAGAATGTGTGATGATCAGCTATGAAAAACTTGGTTCTTAGTGGTTCAGTGATCTAAAGCAATCCCAATAGACACTGGATAGAAAATGCTATCTGCATCCAGAAAAAGAATTAAGGAAACTGAATGTAAATTAACACATGCTGTGTTCAATCCTTTTTTCTGGGTTTTTTTTTTTTTTAAATCACTCCAATAGTTTTTCCATTTTGCTGATTTTTCTCTCCCAACATGATTCATAAAGCAATGTGTTAAAAACAAATAAGTACACAAAAATTTAAACATTTAAAAAAAAAACAACAATTTATGAGGTCAAGTTCATATTTCATACCTACTAATACCTACTGCTCTCCACAGCAATGTAATGTAATATAATCTATGTTTTTGATCAGGGGAATCTTTATACAGAAAACACTATAGCAAAAAAAAATTTTTTTTTAAAAAGTTATTTTATGACTTTTACTTCTTGCCCTTGGGATTAAGTAAAAACTAATAGTCCTTACTAATTAGAAAACCATTTAACTCTATAAGAGAGAGTAATGAAAGTAGCTATCTTTATATTTTCTTTTCTTTCTTTTTTTTTTTAAAAGCTTTTTATTTGTATAACATATGCATGGGTAGTTCCCCAGCATTGATCTTTACAAAGCTTTCCATTACAAATTTTACACCCAGTCCCCTCCCCTCCCCTAAATGGCAGGAAGTCCACTACATGTTAATAATGTTGAAATACTTGATAAGTTGTGCAAGAAAAATCCTATCTACAAGAAAAAAAAAAAGAAAATCAGAGAAAGGAAACACAATGCAAGCAAACCTCAATAGAGAACGTGAAAATGTTATGTTGTGGTCCATATTTCATATCCCTCTCTCTGGGTGTATGTGGTCTTCTTCAGTGAACAATTGGAACTGGTTTGAGACAATTCTTTGTTGCAGAGAGCCATGTCCATCAGAATTGATCATTATGTAATATTGTTGTTGCTGTGTATAATGATCTCCTGGTTCTGCTCATTTCACTCAGCATCAGTTCATGCATATCTTTATATTTTCAGATGAAAGCACTGAGTAAACTTACTTTTCCTCACCAGGCTCTGGGCAAAATCGATCCATCTTCAAAGAGTTACTTTTCAGGTAACAACTGTTCTGCACAAAAATAAACAAAAAGAAAGACGAGAAAAGATATCAAAAACACATTAAGAACATAACTATAATCTATATCTCAATGTTATATATAAAGGAAGAAATGCAAGAAAAAAAAATCTAAAGAGTTTCTATGTTAAGGGACAACAGTGTCTTTGGCAGAACCTCTGACACATTAATGATTTAACATATGCTATACTTTAAGATAGGGCAAGATATTTCTTTCTCATTTCCCCCCCCTTTTCATCTGATTTTTCTTGTGCAGCAAGATAACTGTATAAATATGTATGCATATATTGAAAAATATATTTTAACATGTTTAACATATATTGGATTACTTCCATCTAGGGGAGCAGGTAAGGGAAAGGGGGAGGGAGATTTAGAACACAAGATTTTGCAAGGTTCAAGGCCAAAAAATGATCCATGCATATGTTTTGAAAATAAAAAGCTTTAATTAAAAAAAAAAAAAGATAGGGCAAGATAAGAGTAGAGCTGGGCAATAATTATTTCAAAGTGATAAGAGATGAGTTGGTAGGATTAAAGATTTATCCATCCCCACCCAAAGCTGAAATTTTCTATTACCAAAATGTATGAACTTCATACACCACTTATGAATTTACCATAGTCTAATTTGTACTACATTTATCTGTGAAGATACCTTATTAGACTGTAAGTTCTTTAAGGGCAAGTACATTGCATTTGAAGTTTTTATCCCCAGTAATTAGCACAGGATAATTAATTAAAAAATAATAAATAATAATAATAATAATAATATAATATAACAAATAATAAAATAAATAATATCCTTTATAAATGTTTACTCAATGAATTAATCTCTTTGGTGACTTCTTTAATATTTCAAATAAAGTTGATTATTGTTCCAATTGAAATCACATGAACTTTACTGGCTCTAAATGAAAAATTTGGCCTAATAAAAAGGATAGTTGTGTGGGTTATATAACAATTCAATGAAGAAGATTATATTGATATTTATTTTCTTAAAACAGAACATAATATCTAGAGCTTTTTTCTAAAGTACACTAGCAGTTGTTCTTTTAACAATAGGTTAAAATTGAACAAACTAATTTTCAGATAGCTGGTGTTTTGGCTTTTTGTTAACAAAAAGAAAAATAGGTAGGCAAAAAATATATTACTATATACAGCATCATTATCACACACAACTGGAAACCAAATTTTAGCAACCTTACAAAGAACTCAATCTCTAAACTAGAATAGAATTCTGCTAATTTTCATATTTCCATTTCAGTGGATTCAATTAGTTGGTAATGTAGCATATAAACTCAAACTGTGACAGTAATATATTATGGAAAGTATATTAAATTGAAAATATTACTTCCCAGAAACTTCTCAGAAAACAAATATTTGCACAAAAAACTCAATACAATAAAAAACTTTGTGATAACTATTTCATAATTTCTTGGTAATTTGGTATCTTTAAGTATTTCCATCATAATTATGCAAATCAATAATCAGTTTCAGTGCCAGGAAAAAGTGGAGGACTGCAATTCTCTTGTCTTGGTTAGAAGGTGGTATTGTTCACCCTTTGTTTTCTTTCTTTCTTAAATTTATATAGTTCTCTCTTTTAAATTGCACAAGAGAAAAAAAAAATCTTCCATAAAGTATATTATCTACAATAATCACACATTACATAAGAAAATATCTTTCTGATAATAAGGCAAAACAATGAGTAATTTATTTAGATAATACAGGGAAAAATCCAGATGAATGCATTTTTTAGCTTTTGTTGTTTACTCAATATCTTCCTTTACTTTCAATTTTAGATAGATAAAACTTGAATTAACATCTGTAATTGTGTTCACAGAGAAAATTTTTTATATCATCTATATAACAAATATTTTTCAATGTTGGCATATTATCCACTGTTAGATTTTGGAAGCCTATTCATATGATTAATTATTGACAATTAGATAGAATGTGCTAACAGTTCAACTGACATGCATTTTATCCTAACCACACTCATTAAATAAGTATGGACAGCAGTTATCAAGCATAAAGAAGATTCTCTCAATCTCCCTCTACCACCTTCATTCAGGGATTCATAGGACCTTTTAAGATACAGAGATAAAGCTGAGTTTCAAGGCTTATGGCAGCCCATCAAAAATTCCCTATAAGCAAAGATCCCCATAAGTAAAATTAACTTTGACAACACACAGACGTGCTATATATGTTATCTTAGCTTTTCCAAAAGATTTAGGATCTCAGATCTAAAATTGGAGTCATCTTTCATTTTCAAAGAGAAAGGAGAATACAGATATAAAATGTTGCTTATATTATGAAAATTGATACCTTTGTTAGCTGAGTTTTGCTAAAATTTTCCTTTGGTATAATTAAGGGTTTGTTGGGAGAAACATATTGTGCAATGATTGCTATTTTTAAAAAGTTATTTTTGTGGAAGTTAATTTTTAAAATGGGGGAAAAATCCATTAACATTGTACATTACAGCCTTCCGGGGGTGGAGCCATGGTGGCAGAGATCAGACAGGAGTCTCTGCAACCTCCTCTAACCTTCCCTCAAACCAACAACATGTGAAGCCTCTAGACTGATTTTGAAGCAAAAAAATCCACAATATCTGGAGGACAACACGATTCTAGAAGAAGATACTCTGGAAGAACCTCAAAAGAGGTCTGTTTTAATTGGGCAGGGGGGTGGTCTGCTGAACCCAGACTGCAGCGCAGGGAGACCAGAGCAGGGAGCTGGAACAGGAGTCGAAACAGGAGTGGGAGCGTTGTGCTTTTCACACACCTGGGAGTCTTCTGCGGGCCTCTTGGGCCAATCTGTCCTGATTGTGGGCAGGTGGTTTGGAGGATCTGCCTTTTGTGGGGGGTAGATTGTGAATCACTGAACCCCTGATGAGCATCGGACCTAGCTGCCATTACACAACACCCTAGGGCGATCAATCAACAGGACTGATCAGCAACAGAAATAATTCAATCAGCAGAACTGCCCAGTATCTGAAATAATTCAATCAGCAGAACTGCCCCAGGGTGAACTAAAGCAGAACTGCCCAGCACCTGACATAATTCAATCAGCAGAGCTGCCCACTTCCTGAAATAACTTAATCAGCAGCCCCAAGGCAAATTAAAGCAACTGTCCCACCTTTGCCTTAAATAGACCTCATACCTTTAAAAAAAAAAAATAAAAAACCAAAAAGAGCTCTCACCATAGACAACTTTTATGGAGAGAGGGAAGAACAGACCTCAAATCCTGAGGCCCCTAAAGGTAAAGCAACTCCAGAAAAAGCCCCAAAGAGAGACATAAACTGGTCTCCATGTCACAAGGCTTTCTTTGAAGATTGCATAAAAAATCTTAAAAGAGAGTTAGAAGAAACACGGGGAAACGAAATCAGATCACTGCAAAATAAAATAGAAAAAATGGAAAAAGAATGCAATGAACAAAAAAATGTAATTGGTCAATTGCAAAAGGAACTAAAAACAGTAACTGAAGAAAATAAGACATTAAAAATTAGAATCGAACAACTGGAAATGAATGACTCATCAAGACTTCAAGAATCAGTCAAACAAAAACAAAAAAATGAAAAGATAGAGAAAAACGTGAAATATCTCCTAGGAAAAACAACTGACCTGGAAAATAGATCTAGGAAACACAATCTAAGGATTATAGGGTTTCCTGAAAGCCATGATGAAAAAAAGAACCTAGACACTATCTTCCAGGAAATCATAAAAGAAAACTGCCCTGATATCTTAGACCCAAAAGGCAAAATACTCCTTGAAACAATCCACCGATCACCTCCTGAAAGAAACCCAAAAATTAAGTCCCCCAGAAATATCGTGGCTAAATTCCAGAACTATCATACCAAGGAAAAGATATTACGAGAAGCCAAAAAGAAACAATTTAAATATCGGGGAGCCACAATTAGGATCACACAGGACCTAGCGGCTTCTATTTTGAAGGATAGAAGGGCCTGGACTCAGATATTCCAAAGGGCAAAGGAACTTGGATTACAGCCAAGAATAAGTTACCCAGCTAGAATGAGCATTATCTTCCAGGGAAGAAGATCGTCATTCAATGATATAGGAGAATTTCACGTATTTCTACTGAAAAGACCAGAACTGAACAAAAAATTTGATCTACAAACACAGAACACAAGAGAAACATAAAAAGGTAACAAGAAAAAAAAAAAAAACCCTTGAGAACTATATTTATGTTATAGATACTTATAGAATGAGGGTTTATTTTATGAATCTATTATTACATTATGATTATGATATGATTACTGTGATTTTATGATTATGATATGATTATTGTGATTTTATGATTATGATATGATAAACTGAAAAAGAAATTAGAGGTAAAAAAGGGATAACACTGTAAGAAGAGAAAAAGGAGGTAAAATAAGGGAAATTACATCACATGTAGAGGCAAAGAAAACCTATAATGATTGAGGGCAAAAAAGGGAGGGGAATGAGAATTGGGTTAATCTCCATCTCATCAGATTTGGCTCTGAGGGAATAATAGACATACTTATAAGGAAACAGGAGGGAAAGGGGGAAAAAAAGGGGTGGGTGGGGCTCTAAAGGGGAAGGATTGTTTGAGGGAAGTGGTTATCAAAAGCAAAATAGTAGGAAGGAGGGAAAGGGGATAAGAAAGAGAAAAGCATAAGCTAGGGTAAATAAGATGGCAGGAAATACAGAATTAGTTATTTTAACTGTAAATGTGAATGGAATGAACTCTCCCTTAAAGCAGAAGCAGATAGCAGACTGGATTAAAAACCAGAATCCAGCAATATGTTGTATACAAGAAACACATCTAAAACACAGAGATACATACAGGGTGAAGGTAAAAGGCTGGAGCAGAATCTATTATGCTTCAGGTGAACAAAAAAAGCAGGGGTAGCAATCCTGATCTCAGACCAAGTAAAAGCAAAGATAGACTTAATTAAAAGAGACAAAGAAGGAAATTATATCTTCCTAAAGGGTACCATAGATAATGAAGCAATATCAATACTAAACATATATGCACCAAGTGGTATAGCATGGAAATTCCTAGAGGAAAAGTTCAGAGAAATGCAAGAAGAAATAGACAGCAAAACTATAATAGTGGGGGATCTCAACCTCTCTCTCTCAGAACTAGATAAATCAAACCACAAAATAAATAAGAAAGAAGTTAAGGCAGTAAACAAAATGTTAGAAAAGTTAGGTATGATAGATCTTTGAAGGAAATTAAATGGAGACAGAAAGGAGTTTACTTTTTTCTCAGCAGTCCATGGAACTTATACAAAAACTGACCATGTGTTAGGACACAAAAACCTCAAAATCAAATGCAGGAAGGCAGAAATAATAAATGTATTTTTTCAGATCATGATGGAATAAAAATCACATGCAATATAAGGCCAGGAGAAAATAGACCAAAAACCAATTGGAAATTAAATAATTTTACCCGAAAGAATGAATGGGTGAAACAGCAAATTACAGACCCAATTACTAATTTCATCCAAGAGAATGACAATAATGAGACAACATACCAAAATTTGTGGGATACAGCCAAAGCGGTAATAAGGGGAAATTTTATATTTCTAGATGCTTATTTGCATAAAATAGAGAAAGAGAAAATCAATGAATTGGGCTTGCAACTAAAAAAGCTAGAGAAAGAACAAATTAAAAACCCCCAATCAAATACCAAACTTGAAATCCTAAAAATAAAAGGAGAGATGAATAAAATTGAAAGTAAAAACACTATTGAATTAATAAATAAAACTAAAAGTTGGTTTTATGAAAAAACCAACAAAATAGATAAACCTCTAGTTAATTTACTTAGAAAAAGGAAAGAGGAAAATCAAATTGTTAGTCTCAAAAATGAAAAGGGAGAACTTTCCACCAATGAAGAGGAAATTAGAGCAATAATCAGGAGTTACTTTGCCCAACTGTATGCCAATAAATTTGATAACCTAAGTGAAATGGAGGAATATCTACAAAAA
>JAJPUD010003946.1:0-12731 GCA_023553655.1 Myrmecobius fasciatus
TTTGTTCAATTCTAATTTTTAGTGTATTATTTTTTGTTACCTTTTTTTCAGTTCTTTTGTAATTGGCCAATTGAATTTTTTTGTTCCTTGCAGTGTTTTTCAATGAATTGGTGTCTTTTTCATATCTCTTTTGTAGGGCATTATATGCTTTTTCCATTCCTTCTTGCAATGATCTCATTTAATTTCTCCATTTTTCTTCTAACTCTCATTTGAGATTCTTTATTCAATGTTCCAGGAAAGCCTTGTGACCTGGGAGACCAGGTCATATCTCCCTTTGTGGCTTCCTCTGGAGTTACTTTACCTTTATTAACCTCAGGATCTGAGGTCTATTCTTCTCACTCTCCATAAAAGCTATCTATGGTTAGAGTTCTTTTTTTGTTTTTTATTCATTTTTTAAAGCTTGAGGTCTGTTCAAAGCAAAGTCATGACAGCTGCTTTAATTTTCCCTGGGGCATTTCTGCTGATTGACTTCCAGTGCTGGGCAATTGGGGCCAGGTCTGGTGTTCTGATTGGTTTACAATTTACCTTTTATAAAAGGAAGATCTGCCAAAGCACCTGCTTGTAACGAGGACAGAGTAGCCTAAGAAACTTTCCAGGTGTTTAGAAACTGCCATGCTCTGGGTTGTGGCCCAACTTCCTGCCTTGTCTCTCCATGCTGCTGTCTGGGCTCAGAAGACTGTCCCCCTGCCCGACTGAAGCAGACCTGTTCTGAAACTCTTCCAAGGTAACTTCTTCTGGGAATGTGTTTTAATCCAAATATTTGGGGGTGCTTTGACTCCAAAATCAGTTTAGAGGCTTAATCTGCTCTTGGTTTGAGAGAAGGTCAGAGGAGGTGACAGAAAGTTGTGTCTGCACTCCACCAATTTATCCTACTTTTTTCTTGTTTAATTCTGGGCTCCACTTGTCCACACAATGGTGTGTCTGTCTAAAATACATAGACATGTATATACAGATACATTCACATACTGTGAAAGATGAGCTATTAAAGCTATTCATTTAGAAATCTGTCTTAGGGTGGACAAGAGGTATTCTTAATCTCTTGGTGTTCTCTCTTATATATATATTTGTCATACTCTTTTTGAGTGTTTGTGAACCCTGTCCAGCAAACTCAGGAATTTCCTGGAATTTGCTGCAAATGACTTAAAGTCATACATAATTTGGGGCATATAGGGTATTTCCCTATTTATAGGGAATGCCTCTTCATTTTAAACTCCACATAACATAGCTATGTAAAATCATGCTCTAAATTCTGTAAAATAGACAGGAATCTACACTAACCTATGAAGGTTAAAGTTTCACATATATCACAAAATAAATTCAGAATACAATAAACATTATACTTTTAGTTAATAATGATATTCCTTGATTTCTTAGAATTTAGGAAGGTTTTTGAGGAATGGTTTACTAGTTTTTCTACTTTTCCATTTTAATTGTTTTTTGTTTTTATAACAGTCATTGCTCAATACTGGTTTTCTTTTTAGGAAAAAACTTTAGTTGATGATGCTTTCATTTTCTCTTGATTAATTTCCCTATGTCAACAGAAATCTTGAGAAATAATTTCCTTGACTATAGAGCCTAATACATGCTCAATAGATGTATGTTGATTAAATGATGATAGAAAACAATTATATAATGCCTAGTATGTATCAGAAACTATGTTAAAGGCTTTACAATTTTTTTTTGTACTGTGTGGGGTAGATGCTATTATTATCCCAATTTTATAGATGAAAAGACTGAGGACGAAAGTGGTTACATGGCTAGTAAGTGTCTGAAGCCAGATTCAGTTCTTTCTGACTGCTGGTCTAGAGCCATTGTACCATCATATATTATAATAGTATGTGGTAATTCACTTTGTAATGCAATGCATTAGATTCTAAAGCTGAGACTACTTGGTGAGTTAGAACTACTATAAGGCTGATGATCACAGATGATAGAGAAGAAAAATGGCAATTTTTATTTTACTTCTGATTTCTAGATCAAAGAGAATGAACTTTAGATGGAAAAGGAAAGAGCAAATAAAGTTGTGGGAATTGAAAATCAAGGAAGATATTTTAAAAATACTTACTTTCTCTAAGTGATTCCAAGTCACCTGGTGCAGACAAATTTCATTAGAAAGAAAAGACAAATCACTCTCCTTATGCCTCACTTTATCAATTTATATAATAGGAATGCTAATAATTAAAACTTAGATAGCCCTTCAAGATTTGCAAAGTGCTTTCATCACAACCAATCTGTGAGGTAAGTAGTGAAATAATTGTTATCTGCATTTTATCGATGAGGAGAGCAAGATGAATAATAAAAAGATACTAAGTTTCTGAGAGAAATTCAAATTCAAATCTCATTTTTCAGAACTGAATCACAGATTGTGAAATAAATATTATGAAATCCTTGGGGTAGTATAAAATGTAAATTATATACATCATTGCTATAATTCTCTGTTGCTGATTTTAGATCAGAGGATTATATTATCTAGTCCAACCTCCTCATTTTACAAATATGGAAACTAAGGCTGAAGGGGATAAAATGATTTGCCCAAAGTCACATAGGTAGTAAGTGTCAGAGATGAGATTAATAATTATTTTCTCAATTATCAAAAAAGAAGTATAATTCTACAAATTATAGACCTGTGGCATTAATCCCCAGCAAAATTTTAGTAGGATAATTAAATGGATGGCTTGTGAACACTTGGAAAGAGGAATGAAGGTCACTATGAGCCAGCATGGGTTCATTAAGAACAAATCATGCCAGATGAATCTCATTTCCTTTTTTGGACAGGGTTATTACATGGGCTATCAGAGAAATGCTTTGGCATGGTATACCTGCATTTCAGCAAAGCACTTGGCAGCCTTTTATGATAACCGTGCTGATACGATGGACATATGTGGATTAGAGAGTTATAGTCAAATTTATTTGGAATTTTTAAATTATCTTATCAAAGAGTATTGTTTTAAAGGATCTTTGTCAATCAGGAGGGAGGTCTCTGGTGGAGTGCTTTAGGGATCTATGCTTGCAGATGTTTAGTTCAATGTTTTTATAAATGACCTAGTTGAAAATAGTTTGTATGGTGATTAAATTTTCATATGCCATAGATCTAGTAGGGAAAGTTAATATAATGAGCAATAGAATGAGATCTCCCCAAATCTGTTCAGATATTTACTAGCTATGGGCCTCTATATACTTCCATTTCCTCAATTATAATGGAATAGTATTATCATTTATCCCTCAGGGTTATTGTGAAGATCAAATGAAATAATATTGGTAATATGCTTAACACTGGCTTTGGCATATAGTAAATGCTTAATAAATTCTTATTTCCTTCATTCCACCTTCCCTCTCTTCTTTCTTTCCTGCTTCTTTTTTTTTCTTTCCTTCTTTTCTTCCGACCAAAAACATTTGAATATCTAGAATGACAGGCTGAATAATATATTATTTACTTCAAAACTTCAAGATATCTGTTTTCACTACTGTGGACACTTTGTTCAACAACAAAATTAATAGATTAGTAAATTGCCATAGTAAAAAAAAATCATCTGATGACCTGCCTTTTGGTGATGATTCTCTATGAATTTAAATTAGTCCTTGGATAATGGAAATAATTCATTGCTGAAAGCCTTTCCAACTCTATTGGATCTACCAGAGAAAAGTCCTACAGGTACATTTAAAAATGAATTGTGTAAAGGTAATATGAGCGATGGGAATGTGGCTAAACAATATTTCATATAAATTGGAAATTTGATAATATGTAAACTCAATATGAATTAATAGCATGACAAGGAAGACAAAATTGTTAATGTGACCATTTTTTTCTTACTAGACTTGTGATCTTGAGAGTAGAGATTGTCTTTTGCCTTTCTTTATATCCCCATCTCTTAGCACAGTGCCTGGCACATAGTAGATGCTTAATAAATGCTTATTGACTGACTGACCAGACCTATGTTTTCACTGATCTTAAGAGCTCCCAGTTAGTAACTTTCTTTATAAATTCAGAGAAATACTTTTTTTATCTGGTATTAAAGGGTGTTCAGGATCACTGAGAGATTAAATAACTCATCCAGAATCACACATTCAGTATATATCAAGTCCTCTTGAACCTAGGTCTTTCTGACTCTGAAGCCAGATCTCTATTCATTCTACAACCCTAATCTTATGCTACACTAATAAAAATGTAGTGTATAGAAAAAGGGAGATGTTACTTTCATTAGATCATGTGCTGAAGAAATTATATTTGTAATAATTAATATAATTATAGATGCCACATTTTAGGATGGATGACAAATTGGAGTATATTCATAACAGGACAATCTTGAGGATGGAGAGGTCATGGTAGAGGAGTTGAGAACCAGAGAAGGGAATATAGATTGGGATGTATTTAAAAGGTCGTAAAGTGGAGAAGACATTTTACTTTTTTTTTTTTTTTTTTACCATTTTCATGTTTGCTCACAAGAGGCAATATTAAGGCAAATAGGTAGGAGTTAGAGAGGGAAGATGATTTTATTCCAATATAAGGAATAACTACCTAATTATTTGAGAAATCACAAGTAGCTACTTCTAAGGTAATACATTTCAGGAGCAACAACATAACACAGTGGGTAGAACACTGGCACTGAAGTCAGGGGACCATGTAGGTCAAATCTGATCTTTGATCCTTATTAGCTGTGTGGTCCCAGGCAAGTCATTTAACCTTGATTTACTAGGGGAAAAATAGTTAATGCATTTCTTTTTCATTGAGGTGTTTGAGCAGAGGTTGGTTATAGAAGAAAAAGATGCTCAGTTAATGATTGGATTAGATGCCATAGTCCCTTATAACTTTAGGGTTCTGTGCTTTAAAATGATAGTGATTGATACATATTATTTAATTTTTTTCCTGACCAGACAGAGAAAGCTTCTTAAACTATGGATCATCACATAACTGAATGTGGGGTCACAAAAAATTTATCAACAGTAAAAGGTTTCTGAGCAAAATGACCAAAAATTAATTTAAAATTAATGTGTAGTGAATCTGAGGTGTTTCTGGCAATGGTTGCCCATGGTGCATATTAAAATTCACTCCAGCTTTGGTTCTGAACATATATGCACACTTTGCACTGCACATGCATGAATGCTGCCAGAAACACCTTGGATTCCAGATGGGGTAGTGCAAAAATTTCTCTGTTGAAAAGGGTAGTGAATGGAAAAAGTTTAAGAAACCCTAAGATAGAGTACACCAATATTCATGCCAGAATGACATTCATTCCTCACATCCATGCAGTCTCCACCAGCAATTTTTTCTTTATCTTAAATTTATATAATTAGTGTTCATATTATAATGTGGAAAAACAGGAGTGATGGCAAGATTTAATATCTTTTCTACATTTTGTCACATACAATTTATTTTTCTAATGTGAAATCAACAACAAATACAATTCTTTAGGTACTTTAAGGTGTTCAAGCTTTTCTGTGCTGTCTAAATCTTTGTGATCCCATTTGGGATTTTCTTGGCAAAGATCTTGTAGTAGTCTGCCATTTCCTTCTCCAGTTCATTTCACAGGTGAGGAAACTGAGGCAGACAGAATCAAGTTACTTTCCCAAGGAATTCGGGAATATGAGTCTTCTTGATCCCAGACTTAGCACTGTATCCACTATACCACCTAGCTGCCCTCTTTCAGGCACATATTTATCTTAGCCTCTCTTTAAAGGATAGATAAAAGATATTGAGGGGGAAAAATCCCAGCATGTAGAAACATTGAATTATGTGACAGAAAGTTTTGTCTAAGATATTTAACTCAGGTGTTTTTTGGTAATCATGTCATTCCTGTACTCTAGAAGCTCTACTGATTCTCTATTGCCTCTAGGATAAAGGATTTTCTCATTTGGGATATAAAGTCTTCACAATCTAGTTCCAGCCTATATTTGTTAACTGTTCAGTCATTTCAATCCTGTGATCTGACTTGGGGTTTTCTTGGCAAATATTACTGAAGTTGTTTGCTATTTCTTTATTTTTCCAGTCATACTGCATATTGTACTTAATCATCATGAATCAACAAAATGGTGCAGTGTCTTATGCTCTTGCAGGGCAAAGATTTTTATTTTTGTTTTTATATCCCCAAATTTTAGAACAAGTAGGTACTTTAAAAAAAAGTTTGTTGAATTGAATTTAATCACATGCACACCCTTGGTTGATTAAAAGTGTAACAGATCTCCAATGTCCTCAACTGAAAGGAAGTGTTAAGATTTTTAAAAGCATAGGTATGAAAGATTCTCTCTCATTTGTAATGCCTCCAGATCTTATGTCTTTCTCTTATATTTTTAGTGGAAAGGTAACTCCAAAGGTAGAGTTTTATTCTTATATCCTGATTTTGGCAGCACTGAAAATTCTAAGAAATTATTTTCTATTATCTTTTCTCTATATATTTAATGTACTTAAGTAAATGATTTCATGCTGAATTAAATTCCCCAAAATATGGAACAACCATTCAAATATGTGCATGATCAAATGACAGCAGTATGGAGAAGGAACCACAAATATGACTGGCAAGTTTAAACATGCTTTCAGTTCCTCTGCCTTTGAGCAGTTCCTTTATTGTGAATATAAGAATAGTATACATCATTTCTTTAATGCAGTCTACTGTGACTGACTGATTTTCTTACTTGCCTTTGGAACCATACAAAATTACTGTTCAAGTGAGATGATAGAAAATATATTGTAAACCCTAAAATGAAAGTTATTACCATTGTTATTTTTGGGGAAGGATAATACTAATCCTCTACATATAGAGAATATTGACAAAGCATCTTTCTGCATGTGGCAAGGAGATAGAACATACTTTGCCCTCTTCTCAATCTTTTGGCTCTTTAATTTTTATCTAGTAGCGTACCAGGAGGAATATTTTGGGCAGCTAATCTTTTTGATTATGTCTCAAAGCATATAATAACCAATACTTATAAAGATTTATGATTTCTTGACTTAGGTGTTACTTCTAGTGATGCAGATTCTATCCCATTTATTCATTACCTTTTTATTCCTATCATTAATTTTACTGATGACATCCTTTACTTTTGTTCCACTTTGAAGTTCTTAATTTCTTTGATGTTTACACTTGTTTACCACTTATCATGTACCTCTCTATATCTCCATGAATCATTTTCCACCTAACTGCTAACCTGGATTTCATGATCTCTAGAAATTCATCAGTACACACAGTATGTAATCAAATTTGTAATTTCCTATCCTAGTCATAGGACTTTATTGTGCTCCCATGCCAGGTACTTTCATTTCTTTTCAGTTTTTATTTTTTATATGTCATATTCCCCATTAGATTGCAAGCACCTTGAGATTAGGACTCTTTTATGCCTTCCTTTGAACACTTAGTTTATTGTAGTGCATGACACATAGTAGGAACTTAATAAGTGTTTATTGACTCTATCTCTGACTCTGTGTGAGATGTAAATTTCCAATTCTTTGGAGATTGTGGGATTACAGATCTTGTAGTCATATAATAATACTGGCAGAATAATGGGATGAAAAAGACGAGTTTTTATTTCAGAAAGATTAGGATCATTAATGGAGCTCTGTAATATCTTAAAAGCAATACAGTCTACTCTCTTATTACTGTCTAATTATCAGCTCAATGATTTCTCTATAGCCATGGGTCTTGTGTAGTTTTCTATATAGAAACATCACCTGGTAGGATGAAAAAGTGTTTGTCTAGTAATATAACTAACCATTTCAGCATCCAATGTTGTATATCTGGGAAAAATCCTCAATTCTCTTTCTCTTCTACTTTGAACCCCAGGTAATTTTTTGTGAAAGTTTAACTGCAAATTTTTAAAATGGGAAAAATGGAATAAAATGGAAAAATTCATTTTATCCTATAAGTATTAGAGTTAAGAGATACTAGGAAAGGTTTTCTTTAGAAAATAGGAGTATAGATGGAACTTGAAAAAAGCTAGAGAAGCCATGAATCAGAGAAAAGGGGGAAAAGTATTTCATGCAACACACAGAGTTGGGAGGAAGAACTACTTCTTTGAGGGATAGCAAGGAAGCCAGTGTTACTGGATTAGAGTATGTGTGTGGAGTATAAGATATAAGATTGAAAAGGTGATGGTGGAAAAAGTTTTTTTAAAGACAATGAAAGCTAAACAAAGGATTTGATGTATTTTTATTAAAACTTTTTATTTTTCAAAACAATGGACAATTCTTCAACATTAGCCCTTGCAAAACCCTGTGCTCCAATTTCCCCTCTTTTCTGCATGACCTCCCCTAGATGGCAAGTAGTCCAATATATGAGAAACATGTAGAAATATATGTTAAGTCCAATATATGTATACATATTTATACAATTAGTGTGCTGAACTAGAAAAAAAGAGAAGCAAAATAAAACACAAGCAAACAACAACAAAAAGAGTAAAAATGCTATGTTGTGAATCACATTCAGTTCCCTCAGTCCTCTCTCTGGGTGTAGATGGCTCTCTTCATCACTGAACAATTGGAACTGGTTTGAATCATCTCATTGATGAAGAGAGCTATGTCTATCAGACTTGATCATTATATAATCTTGTTGTTGCCATGTATAATGATCTCCTGGTTCTGCTCATTTCACTTAGTATCAATTCATGTAAGTCTCTTCAGGCTTCTCTAAAATCATCCTGTTGGTTATTTCTTACAGAAAATAATATTCCATAACATTCATATACCATAACTTATTCAGCCATTCTCCAACTGATGGGCATCCATTCAGTTTCCAGTTTCTTGCCACTATAAAAAGGGCTGCCACAAATATTTTTGCACAGGTGGATCCCTTTCCCTCCTTTAAGATCTCTTCAGGATATAAGCCCAGTAGAAACACTGATGGATCAAAGGATATGCACAGTTTGATAACTTTTTGAGTATAGTTCCAAATTGCTCTCCAGAATGGTTGGATACATTCACAGTTCCACCAACAATGTATCAGTGTCACAGTTTTCCCACATCCCCTCCAACATTCGTCATTATCTTTTCCTGTCATCTTAGCCAATGTGACAGGTGTGTAGAGGTATCTCAGAGTTGTCTTAATTTGCATTTCTCTTATCAATAGTGATTTAGAGCACCTCTTCATATGACTAGAGTTTCAATTTCTTCATCAGAAAATTGTCTGTTCATATCCTTTGACCACTTAACAATTGGAGAGTGGCTTGAATTCTTATAAATTTTAATCAATTCTCTATTTTAGAAATGAGGCCCTTATCAGAACTTTTGAATGTAAAAATATTTTTCCCAATTTATTGCTTCTTGTCTGCATTAGTTTGTCCAAAAACTTTTTAACTTAATATAATCAAAATTATCTATTTTGTGATCAATAATGATCTCTAGTTCTTCTTTGGTTACAAATTCCTTCCTCTTCCACAGATCTGAGAGGTAAACTATCCTATGTTCTTTTAATTTGTTTATTATATTATTCTTTATGTCTAGATTGTGAACCCATTTCAACTTTATCTTAGTATACAGTGTTAAGTGTGGGTCAATGCCTAGTTTCTGCCATACGAGTTTCCAATTTTCCCAGCAGTTTTTGTCAAATAGTGAGTTCTTATCCCACAAGCTGGGATCTTTGGGCTTGTCAAACACTAGATTGCTATAGTTATTGACTATTTTGTCCTGTGAACTTAACCTATTCCACTGATTGACTATTCTGTTTCTTAGTCAGTACCAGATGGTTTTGATGATTGCTGCTTTATAATATAGTTTTAGATCTGGTACAGCTAGGCCACCTTCATTCACATTTTTTTTTCATTAATTCCCTTGAAATTCTTGACCTTTTGTTCTTCCAGATGAATTTTTGTTGTAATTTTTTTTCTAGGTCAGTAAAATAGTTTCTTGGGAATTTGATTGATATAGCACTAAATAAATAGATTAGTTTGGGTAGTATTATCATTTTTATTGTATTCATTCGTCCTATCCAAGAGCACTTGATATTTTTCCAGTTGTTTAGATCTGACTTTATTTGAATGGAGAGTGTTTTGCAGTTTTTCTCATATAGTTCCTGACTTTCCCTTGGCAGATAGATTCCCAAATATTTTATGCTATCAACAGTTATTTTAAATGGAATTTCTCTTTGTATCTCTTATTGTTGAATTTTGTTAGTGATGTATTAAAATGCTGATGATTTATGTGGATTTATTTTGTATCCTGAAACTTTGCTAAAGTTGTGGATTATTTCTAATAGATTTTTAGTTGATTCTCTAGGGTTCTCTAAGTATACTATCATATCATCTGATAAGAGTGATAATTTAGTTTCCTCATTACCTACTCTAATTCCTTTAATTTCCTTTTCTTCTCATTGCCAAAGCTAGCATTTCTAATACAATATTGAATAGCAATGGTGATAGTGGGCAACCTTGTTTCATCCCTGATCTTATTGGGAAGGGTTCCAGTTTATCCCCATTATATATGATGCTTGCTGACGGTTTTAAGTAGATGCTATTGACTATTTTAAGGAAAAATCCATTTATTCCTATACTCTCTAGAGTTTTTAATAGGAATGTATGTTAGATTTTACCAAATGCTTTTTCTGCATCTATTGACATAATCACGTTTTTTGTTAGTTTGGTTATTGATATAGTCAGTTATGCTAATTTTTTTCCTAATATTGAACCAGCCCTGAATTCCTGGTATAAATTTTACTTGGTCATGTTGTATTATCCTGGAGATGACTTTCTGTAATCTCATTGAATATTTTATTTAAGATTTTTGCATCAATATTCATTAGGGAGATTGGTCTATAATTTTCTTTCTCTGTTTTCATCCTACCTGGTTTAGGTATCAGTACCATGTCTGTGTCATAAAATGGGTTTGGGAGGAGTCCTTCTTTCCTTATTTTTTCAAATACTTTGTATAGTATTGGAATTAATTGTTCTTTAAACATTTGGCAGAATTCATGTGTAAATCCATTTGGCCCTGGAGATTTTTTCTTAGGGAGTTGATTAATAGGTTGTTCTATTTCTTTTTCTAAAATGGGACTATTTAATTAATTTATTTCCTCTTCTGTTAATCTGGGCAATCTATATTTTTGTAGGTATTCCTCCATTTCACTTAGGTTATCAAATTTATTGGCATAAAGTTAGGCAAAATAAATCCTAATTATTGCTCTAATGTCCTCTTCATTGGTGGAAAGTTCTCCCTTTTCATTTTTGAGACTAACAATTTGATTTTCTTCTTTCCTTTTTCTAATTAAATTAACTAAAGGCTTATCTATTTTGTTGCTTTTTTCATAAAACCAACAGTTTTATTAATTCAATAGCTTTTCATTTTCAATTTTATTAATCTCTCCTTTTATTTTTAGAATTTCAAGTTTGGTATTTGTGGGTTTTAATTTGTTCTTTTTCTAGCTTTTTTAGTTGCAAGGCCAATTCATTGATCTTTTCTTTCTCTATGCAAGAAGCAGCTAGAGATATAAAATTTCCCCTTATTACCACTTTGGCTGCATCCCACAAATTTTGGTATGTTGTCTCATTATTGTCATTCTCTTGGATGAGATTATTTAGTTTTCAATTTTTTTTTGGTTTATTTTCCCCTGGCCTTCTATTGGATGTAATTTTTATTGCATTGTGATCTGAAAAAAATGCATTTACTATTTATGCCTTTCTGCATTTGATTTTGAGGTCTTTATGTCCTAATAAATGGTCAATTTTTGTATAGGTTCCATGAATTACTGAGAAGATAGTACACTCCTTTCTGTCTCCATTCAACTTTCTCCACAGATCTATCATACCTAACTTTTCTAGTATTCTATTTACCTCCTTAACTTTTCTATTATTTATTTTGTGGGTCAATTTACTTAGTTCTGAGAGAGCAAGGTTGAGATCTCCCACTATTACAGCTTTACTGTCTATTTCTTCTTGCAGCTCTTTTAACTTCTCCTTTAGGAATTTAGATGCTATACCACTTGGTGCATATATGTTTAGTATTGATATTGCTTAATTATCTATGGTACCCTTTAGCAAGACATAGTTTCCTTCCTTATTTCTTTTAATTAGATCAAGTTTTGCTTTTGCTTGATCTGAGATCAGGATGGCTCCCCCTCCCTTTGTTGTGTTGTGTGGGTGGTGTTCGTCTTTTTTTTTTTTACTTTACCTGAAGCATAATAGATTATTCTCCACCATTTTACTTTTACTCTGTATGTATCACTCCTGCTTTAAATGTGTTTCTTGTAAACAACATATTGTAGGGTTCTGGTTTTAATCCAGTCTGCTATCTGCTTCCACTTTATGGGAGAGCTTACCCCATTTACATTTACAGTTAAAATTATTAATTCTGTATTTCCTGCCATCTTATTTACCCTAAATTATGCTTTTCTCTTTCTTTTTCCCTTTTCCCTCCTCCCCAGTATTTTACTTATGAGCACCACTTGCCTCAAGCAGCCCTCCCTCTTTAGAGCCCTTTCCCCTTTCTTATGCTTTCCCCCCATTTCTGTTTTCCCTTCTATTAGCTCACCTTTTCCCTTTTCACCTTTCCCCTCACACTTTCCTATAAGGTGAGAAAAGTTTCTCTGTGTAACCAAATATGTCTAATATTCTCTCTTTGAGTCAAATCTGATGAGACTAAGGTTCACACAATGTTCATCCCCCTCCCTTCTTTCCCTCAATTATAATAGTTTTTCTTTGTCACTTCGTGAGATGCAATTTCTCTCATTTTATCTCCACTTTCCCCCTTTTCTGGTGTAATCCCCCTTTTACCTCTAGTTTTTTATATTATAAAAGCAAAATCAAATTTTACATAC
>JAJPUD010003946.1:31240-54360 GCA_023553655.1 Myrmecobius fasciatus
TGTGTGTGTGTGTGTGTGTGTGTGTGTGTGTGTGTGTGTGTGTGTGTAAATCTGTGAGCTAATTTTAAAGAGCATTCCGAAGATTTCATTTCCAGAGGACGCTATTTGTGACTCAGCATTGAGGGTTGCAGACTGGAGGTCTCGTGGCTTCATCCACTTTTAAGTGCCTGCACACACACACACACACACACACACACGTGTCAAATATGCCTGGAGCTGTTACTGGTGCAACCTTAAAGACCCAACAAGATGATTTAAAATAACTGAGTCACAGTGTGTGTGTTGGGGGTAGGGGTGGGAGATCCCAATTATTTTTTCCCTTGGTCTCTTAAAATAAATAGAAACTAAGCGCCAGTTTGGGTAACCAGGTTGTTAGAAGGAGTTAACTTCTGAGTGAACCCACCTGACAGTACTTAAACTAGGTCGTAAAAAGAAAGTCCTGCGGTGATCCGAAACTCCCCCTCCACCACCCCAGCCAGATGTTGAACTATACGTTATTGCTTATAACTATACGTTATTGCTTATAACTATACGTTATTGCTTAGTGGGTTGAAGATGATGCTAGTCTTGTGAGGGATGATAGCCAGAGGGCTCATTATGTTCAGAGCCTGCAAGGTGAATATTCACAGGTATATAAAGCTCCATCCGGAGGTGATTCTTCTGAGGCTTTTGCCAAAAGGGATTTTCTGAGCTTCGGGATACATGTTCCCCCCCCCCATGCCACCCTTCCAGTCAAGGGAAGCACTCTCAATAATTTTGAATTACAGCTCCCTGCTTTGCAAAATGTCTTTTGGACTATTCAGTTGAAATTAGCTTTCTCAGAAATGAAAAACAAAACAAAACAAAACCCAAAACATACAGCTACTGGATTTTTCAGAGCACAGAATAAACTTTACAGAAAGATATTAAGGTATGCCTGTTAGAGTATACCATCTTGCTTACGGCTTAATACTATACAATTCTTGGGAGTGGGATGAGTGGGATGCGTGCGTGTGCGTGTGTGTGGTATGCGTGCGTACCTGCCTGCCACTAGGGACCTAAACTGCTCCCTTTTCCGTGGGTTAGGAAGCACTTGGCACAGAGATCAAAAGCTGCAGTTAACTAAGGAGGTGAGACATAGCCAGCGTGCCCGGGAACCCCTCGCCGTGGGGTTCAAGTTGCCCCTAGCAGGTGCCTGCTCTATGCATTGCTGCCGCCGCGCGGGGCCACGGCGCTCGCGCTCCCACATTTACCGGCACCGCTACGGCATTGGCGGCAGCGCCAGAATCGGTGGGGAGGAGTTCCGCGGGGTCCTAAAAACACTCCTTTCTTATTCCACTTTTCTGCCTATCCTCGAGTATCACCAGCTGCTGCCGTCTAGTATTGTAGTGACCGCATATTTCAAACATCTATTTTTAAAAGCAGATTTCTAGCCGCATTGGGAAAAAGCTCATGCTTCCCTCCCAAAACTTTTAGTGTCAGCTTTGTTTTTTGTTTTTGTTTTTTCTTTTGTGTCATCCACATGAGATGGATGGCTAATCTCTAACTGTAAGCTATATATACAAGGGTTTGGGGGGCGACCGCAATGGGGAGTAGTAGTCTTTCCCTACTGCCTGGATCCCCCAATAGGCCCCTTTCGCCTCCTTCTGAAGACCTTGGCACATATTTAAAGGGTCTTGCCTGCCTGTTCTGGGAGCTTTTCGTTGGGTCCTTTTTGCTGCGGTGCAGAGATCTAGGGCTTGGGGGAGGGGCATGAAGAGGGGCACTGGGGTTGGGGCGGAGGTGGACAAAGGGAATTTGATAAGGTAGGTGGAGATGTGGAGATGCTATAATCAAACCACATTCTGGAATTACAACTCGTTTTAGTTTCTGTGTGGAAAACCTCGGTGGTCTGGAGGTTAAGCTTTTTCTCTGTCTTCTGACCTCTGCCTCTCTGTCTCACCTCCCTTTCACAGAATGATCTCCATGGGATGGGAAGTGGCATTTAATGTACCTGGTTTCATTGAGCAATGCAGGTTTTATTGTGCGTGCATGTTGTCCAGTCTGTCTTGATAATAATGCAGAACGTGGAGAAGCCTTTCGGGAAGCCCCGCACCCCACCTCCAATACAATTCAATCTCAGCTCAGTGAAAGATAATTTGCTCTTTCAAACGTTGTCATGCTTTCCAGTACCCTTGAAGCACTAAGGCCCTACTCTCCCTGCCTCTGTGTGTGTGTGTGTGTGTGTGTATAAAATAAATCGCAGTATAAGATATCTGTCAGGGACTATGGAGTCATTGTCAGTTCAGTAACTGTAATGGGGTGCGGGGTGAGGGTGCAGGGGAGACTGGGATGGGGAGGAGAGGAGCGAGGCGTGTCTTGCGTCAGCAGAAGAGTACTGCAGGCACAGCATTTAAAAAAAAAAGACCCAGGAGAAACACTTCGCCCAAGAGGTGACCTCCACTTCCTAAGACTTGTCTGTCGATGCTACCAGGGTGACTGCTACATCGAAGGGAGGAGAGTGAATCGATCACTCAAAGTCGAAGCTGAAAGCCTGGGGTTGAGAAGAGGTGGGGGTGGGGGGAATATGCAAGGAGGTCGGGACCACTGTTGGCAGCATTGAGGAGAGAGAAGTAGCCAGCCTTTTGTGGGTCTTCCTTCCCCCTGGGGTTAGGGATGGTGGTGTTCAGAGAAAGGAAGGATGGCGAGCCTTCCTGGGAGGGATGTGTATTTCTTAGATACCTCAAACTAGGTGAAGTTACCTTCCTCTCTAGTCTCTGACCCCTTCACACACTCTTTTAAAACAAATAGCTGTCTCTGTGCAGTGGGGGATGGTCAATCAGTCGGGAGGGTTATTTAAATCTCAAATCTTTCTTGGGATTAGGTTTCTGGGAGGAATTGTACTCCTGGGTGACAGGAGCCCTGCCGCTGTCTCATGCTGCTGCTGCTGCATATCCCAATAATAGCAACTCTCTGCAGAGAGCTTTGGGCAGAGTCTTCTTCCCCTACATGTGACAGGCGCTTCCCTTCCTGGAGTGAGAACGAGGACCTGATTGAAGGGGGAGGGAAGCAAGAAGGGTGGAAGTGAGAGGGTAAAGCTTCTGCTGCAGTTTCTCACACATGGAACCTTCCGGCTTGCCTGTCTCTTTACTCTCTTTACTCCATCCCCCACATCTGAATCCTCAGGGACCTTTCCCATCTCTCCTCTCATCCCTTTTAGAAGACTTGGTCTTTATCCTCAGTTTCTCTTGGATGCCCTAGAAAAGGGTTTGTGGGGGAGAATAAGGAGAAGGTTCCTTTCTTGACAAAAATAGAAGATGCTTTTTTCATTTCAACTGTATCTTCAGACCGGGGAGGAGGAAACCTCGAGAGAAAGGGAAAAAAAAAAAAAAAAAAAAAAAGCTGCCTCCACACAGCTGCAGGAGATTGCTGCTCCTGCTGGCAAGCTTGGTGGTGACACAGCAGCAGCAGTGCAGGGGACACTAATCCTAGCAGTAGCTACCGTGGTGACAGCAGTGGGGTTTAAATTGGGTGGGGCCTGGAGGATTAGGTTTTTTCTTTTTGGTATATGTATCTCTTTGTGTATATTGCGGGAAGGGGAAATGTGAGACAGATTAGGAATATAGATAAGGAATTTGACATTTTACTTTTGATTGATGCCTTGGAGGAAAAGAGACTTTTATAATAATTAAAAAAATTCTGGTGCCTCACAGAGCAAAAGAAAAAAAATGATGGAAAAATAATTGTTAGAACCAGTGCAAAGCAATCCCCAAAATGAGCTTTAGACCTCCTCTGCAATTTAGTCTGCAGAATGCCTAGAAACCCAAATGAAGCTGAAACTAGTTAAGTGCTAACCTTATAGCCTAGATGGTTGACCTGCTGCTACTGTTTTGTCAACTAATGCAATAGCAAAAAAAGAGTTAGAAAACTAAGAGATGAAACACCAATTAGGCACCAGTGCCAAAATCAAAGGAAAATATATTAACAGAAAGTTGTTTTTGGGGCAAGAGGACTGATTCATTCAATGGGCGTTAAAGTTTTCAGGAGAAAGCAGAAAATATTACATCTCTTCCTATATTTTGCTCTGTTTCCCCAAGTTCTATAAGTCTGATCATTCAATAACTTTCTATGCACCATGCTTAGAAGCTGTTCATATAATTCTTTCTGACTCTCCATTCTTATGAATAAATTGTAGAACTTGCTTTAGTTACCAGTTCTGACTTAGCAATATGTCCTGGTGTTTGCCAGCCATTTATTCTGTAGACCTGAAATAAGGAATTCCCTTGGAAATGAATGAGCTTTGTGGGCAAGATCATTATGATTTGCTTCCTAGAGTAGTTAAAACCGTATCTTTTACAATAGCCTGAGTTACTCTATTTGATGTTAGTTATTATTGTCTAATATCTTTTCATGAAGTTTTAATAAGTTAGTAAGAGTTAACAAGAATTGGATTAGAATCTAGCAAGATCCTTCTTTTCCTCCCTCAAAGGGCTGGTCTTGGTTCAGTTAGGAAGGTTTGGCATAGTTCAGAGTAGCTCTGGAAGGTTTGGATCTCTAATCATTTGGGAAAACTATAAGCTTTCCTTCCCTAAGAGACAGAATGTTCTAAACTAGGGTGTTGGACCAATAGAAGTGGGTTCAAGTTCTATTTTAAACTTATTATGAACTTGAACAAATTAACCTCTCTGAGCCTCTGTTTCCTCATTTGAACAATGGGCCTGTTAAGAGTTATATTACTCACTTAAAGGATTTTTGTAACTAAAACATTTTGTATACTATAAGCTACTATATAAATGTGAATTGTTTTTATTAAATGAAAGCTATTTCTAGATTGTAAGCTCTGTTACTGAAGAGGCTGTATCTTATCTATCTGCTTAATTGGCCTCAAGTTCTTGCAAATAATATGAATCCAGTAAATGTCTAATTAATATGAATGTTTGAATGAAGAAAATCAGAAAAGCCCAGTCATCTCTGGAACTGATTGCCCTTGGAAGATCGAAGGGAAGCTCTGTGAGAGGAATAGGAGGCAAAGAGGGGAGATGAGAAAAAAAGACAAAGCCAAGGGAATTTTTAAACCAACCCTGAATTATTGAAGTAGCCTTAAGAACTAAGCTGATTTTCTTGGGCTTCTTTAAATCAGAAATGATCTATTTCTCTATCAAAGGTCATGACTGCATGATTCAATATACAAATGGACCTTCTAGACCCAACCTAATGTCCTCTAAGTCCTTTTGGTTATGTTAGAAATTGGTTTAGCTATCATATGATGAGATCCCAGATAGAGTGTGTTGGGAGGTGAGGACAGGGGAAATGGCTCATCATTCTATTCTTTGTTATATGATATTATGACTAAGGATGTCAAAGCTGTATCTACACAGGAAGAAATGGATATTTTGGCAGGGAACAAATAGTGCAATATGGTAGAAGGCTTTAATATTTCTACTTGGAAACAGTTCTTTTTTAGCTTTTGTTTTATGAACATTTATTTTTGCCTATTAAGTATCACTTTTCCTGACAAAAGTCATTCCTTAGCTAGAGGTGAAAGAGACTTTAAAGATTATCTTGTCTATTTTATAGATGAAGAAATTGAGGTTGTCAGATTCCCAGTAGCTAAGCTGAAATATGTAGCATTTTTTAAATATATTTTTATGTGAACAATGAAGTGAAGGAAATAGTTTTGTATCAAAGTTAGGGCAGTCAGAAAAACTGATCTGACACAAACTGCCATATACAAAGAGTTAACATACTCGATTAAGGTTAAGTAGTTTATTAATAAAGAATGTGCTATTGATAATGTAAAAATCCTTTCCTGGGTGAAGAATGTCAAGGCTTTTTTTCAATCAACCAAGAAGTTTTTATTATTCATTTAACCATATGCTAGGCATTGTGCTAAATTCTGAGGCTACAAAAAAAGGGCAAAAACAGTGCTTGAATATCAAGGTGCTTATATTTTAGTGGGGGAAGCAAAATATACAGAATATGTACAAGTATATTTTAAATAAACTTAAAGGGGAAGGCTCTAACAGCTACAGGGATTTGAAAAGCCTTCACAAAGAAGGCAGTATTTGAGCTAAGTTTTGAGGGAAGTGAGAAATTCTAAGAGGTACAGAAAGAGGGCATTCTAGGCATAGGAGACAATGCTGTAAGGATCTGATGACCTATTCATTCCTATAATTTGAATACTTTTCTTTAAGAAATGTTTTTTCTTTTCAGTCACTTTATTTGAGTAATTCTAAGTATAGGAAGCAGGAAAGTGGAATAAACATAGAATAGGAACAATCTTCTAGTTTCAAATGAGATGTGATAAAGAGTACTTATTTAAATTATGAAAGACTTAAGTTCTCATTATTTTGGAGTATGATTACTCCAAGAAAATTCACATGACAGGGAAAAAATCTTATTAAGTTTGATTCCCCTCCCCCTCCAAAAAAAAACCCCTCAATATAAAAGACAAAAACAATTCCCCCGTCAACATTTCTCTCACTTACCAAGATTATTCTTCTTATTAGAAGTTATACTTATGCTTGCAAATTCTGGGATGTAGGAGTGGGAAGGGGAGTCACAGGTAAATTCACTCAACACAACTGCTGTACTCTAAGGTTGTCTGCATTGCTGGCAATAATGTACTTTTGTTTGTGTCTCCCTTATTTCCTCACAGACCATAGATATGTCAGGAAATAGGAATGCCTGAAAATTATGGGGAATGCTTTGTTTTTTTCCTAAAATAGAAATCATTTGTTGAATGATATAAGTACAAATTGTGGAAACAGGAAAGAAGAAATTAAAACAAATCTCTACAATCTCCCTTTCTCCCCCCCCCCCCAATAATCTACACTTAGCTATCTAAAGTGGTTTGGAATTTGATGGGTAAGATTTTAGTTTTCAAGTCAGTGGTCAGCTAACGTAAATGTCCTAAATCTGAGATCTTTTTATATTTGATAAATTTTGGTTGTGTTATTTCTCCACAATGAAGATGTAATTATAGGAAATTAGTAATTTCATTTAATGTCAGGATCAATAACCATAGAAGGAAAAATGTAATCACAAAATGATTTGGCTTTTTATTGAAGGACTTGTGGGCATTTAAAACATTTATAATATTTGCAAATAGCTTCAAGATGCCAGAAAAACACTAGCCGAGGGAATAAAATAGTGGCTAGCTACTCCTTTCCATTCCTTTTTAAGCTTAACTTCAAATTGCTCCAGAAACTATTTTGTAAACTTTGAAAAAATACTATACTTCTCAAGGCATTGTTAGTGATTGCTCTACCTCTCTTTGAATGTCTTTAATCCAGCTGTCAGTCACCTGTGTGCTTTATAAACTCTTGAACTTTTCCTCTTCATCTTTGACATATAATCTGGTTTTCTGAGCAAGTAAAGTTAGAAGCTGATGTACAAGTGCTTGAGGATGCCCTTTTTGTCCCTAGGTCTGAGGTAGACTTGCTCATCTCACCATGCTTTGGCATTGTTATATTCTGAATTGTAACTCTTATTTTCTCTATTCAGCCACATTGCCAGTTGGGACATAGGGGAAGAACCAACAATAGTTTTTACCTCTCTTGGTATATCTTGTTTCTCTGCTTCTCCATAAAGATATCCTCACATTTCTCTTGAGGTAAATTTCCATATGACCCTTTACTATTAGTCACATGACTACAAAATGCTAGTAGAAAAGGATAAGCCTGGTAGAGGGATGGAAACATAATAACAATAAAAAACAGTCAAAAGGAAAAAAAAACCTGGTGAGGTAGAGTGGGAATAGATTAACTCTCATATTTCTTATTCTAATAAATTCCTCTAACAGGGTCCTCTATTTTTTTTTAACTGCTGATTAATTGAATTAAAAGCAACAAAAGAGCAATTCCTGTGTATCTGCTAAAGTTGGAGTGACATATAAATTATAACAACATAATAGGTCTATTAAGTAATATTGGTGACAAACACAATAAAAACAATTATTTTATGTGAGATTAAGTTTCAGTTTATTTACCAATAAAATGGAGATAAATGCTTCCTTTCCTGAGTTACAGAATAGTTGGGAAGCTCAAATCAGAATCTGAAAACACTTTATAAGCTTAAAGAGCTATAATAATATAAGTTTATTCTTGCACTCTCCATTTCTCAAATGGTCATTGTAACATTCTTCAGACAAATAGACTTGGTGTGAGAGGCAGAACCAGTGACAAGTTTATTGTTTTTGCCCAAATTTATTGTTGCATGTGCTAGATTGAATGAACAGTGTTTGATGTAACCTAAGAGATAAGACATTGTCAGATTATAATCAACATACTTTTGATTTCATAACTTATTTTTTGATTGACCTAGTGGATTGTTGGCCCTCAAAGGAAACAAGACAATTCTTTTGTTTTAATTTTACATGAAAATTGCACATTAGCGAGTCCCTCTGTGTAGTTTTAGACATTAACCTGTTGTAGAACATTAGTTGTGACATATGCTATCTTTGTTTTTTTAACTAGCTGAAAGTTTTGGCATAATGGGACCATTAACTTATTTACTGTTTAATGAAGCATTTCTACTACTTTGAAATTCAGAAATTTTGGTTGCATATCTTGTATGTATATGGATAATTCAACAAGATAAAAATAATTTCTTGGAATAAAAATAGGAGTGTATATTATATATAAAATGACAACCCGTATGTAGTGATATTATCTCATTTGTCCTTATAATATTTTTGTGAAGTAAGGAGAAATCAATAAGCTGGCTTTGTTTGAGGTATTCCTTCTATTCATAATTTATTATATTACAAACATAATTTAAAAATAATTTCTAATTTTTTTCTCACAGTATTTCAAGTTCAATTATACTGTATGGTATTTATATATTACCTATGTTAGCAGTGCCATTGCTCCAAATGCTTGATTTTCAGTATTTATAATACTGTGTATACCATAAAGGAATTACAAATACTTCTTTATAAGAAGCAGTCTTTATCTTTACGTTGCTTTGATAGAAAATTTTCTCTTGGGACTTTATCCTAGGCCTTATTAAATTTATGTGGTCCATGTCTGCTATTGATTACTACACAGTCTATTTTGTGAGAGATGCAAAATTAATTGTTTAAAAATCCATGTAAGTGCTTTTTTATTAGTCACATGGGACTATCTACAGTGCAGTGTTAAACTTAGTTCTTTTACTGTTAAATGTAAGTAAAATTTTAAGTAATTGAAGGTTTTCTTTTTATAAGTTGTTCAGTATTAAACTATGCTAGAATGCATGTTTTAAATAGTGCATTATAGATTTATTATATCAATGAAAAAATGACTGAGCACAAAATATTACTTCTATATTTGCCTTGCCCAATTAGTATTGTGAGGTAGTCACTATAGAGCCAATTAGAAAGATCATTTAGATTGCTGCAGTAAAATTTAGATTGGGTAGTGGCAGGGAAGCAAGTTTCAGTAAAAGGTACTAATGACAAAGTTCAATGCTAATTTGTGAAGATGATGGCCTGTGTCCGATAAATAATAAATTCCTTGAGGGCAGGAACTTTATATGTATTTTTGGGAAAAAAATTCCCAATGCCCAGCAAAATGTGGACTCCTAATAAATACTTATTGAATCTGAATTAAAGAATTATATTTTTTTTTTTGGTGTAGAATGTGATGCTATCTGATTTGTCTAAATATCTCTTTGAATTTCATGTAAAATATAGGGAAAAAATGAATAATTTCCAAAAGCAGAAATGTTTGGGATGAAACAGAAATATTTCAATTTGCAAGGTTAATTTTAGCAAAGCAACAGTAGGGAACTAGGTGATGTTTTCTTTGCAACATTTGTCTATAATAATAATAATAATCTAGATAATCTCTTATGTTTATGTGGGGAAATATGACAACATTTTAAGGGAAAATATGTTCTTGATCCACATGTCTAGATGTAGGCTTTATTCTCTGATGGTATTCAGCTTTCTATCTGTAGAATAAATAATCTTTTGGTTAAATAGAAAATACTTTTTGTGGGCTTCTGTGACAAACAAGACAATTAACATTCATAGTTGTGGGCATGCACCTACATTCCTAGTATTTTATTCAGGGAATTTGTTGTATTTATCACAAATCAGGATACTGATAAGTTGTGTGAAATTAAACTGTATATTTCAGTTAAAAATTTGGGGAAATGTTCAAGATTTACTTTTTGGTTGTCATACTACAAAATAGGTTACAGCTAATTCTTCTGTATGATTATTTAAAAATCAAGATATACTTTAACTTTAAGAAGATATTTTCTAAATAGTGACCTAGATTTGAGGCCACTTCTTTAGAATCTATACATTTTTGAAGAAATTATGTATATGCTGACTTGTTCTTTTTTTCCTTTTTAAAAAAAGGCATTCTGGAATTTATCAGCATAGCAGTAGGTCTGGTCAGCATTCGAGGTGTGGACAGTGGACTATACCTTGGAATGAATGAGAAAGGGGAGCTATATGGATCAGTAAGTATTCTGAGACCTGTTGCCTATCTTTGTCCTATTACTAATTACTTTGCACTACATTTTCTTAAGATTTAAAAATAGCCCCAAATGGGTTATGAAAAAGAGTTAAAGTGCTTACTTTACATATGAAATGAAAAACATTTCATTTAATTCTAAGTAGAGAGTATTTTGGATTTACAAGATATGTATCAAACAAGCTTTTAAATGCAGCCAAAAGTGCTTCATGTACCAAACCATTTTCACTATTCCTCTACAATGAAAATCTGTAAATATGGAAATCATTCTTCATCTATTATTGAATGGAATCTATTTTTGAGAAGTATTGAAATCCATTCTTTTTAAGCATCCCAATGAAAATTGGGTGTGGACAAAAAAGTGAGTTTAAAACTGAATTTCAAATCACAAAGAATTTTCATTGTACAGGGAAGGTAGAGTTAGAACTAGTAAAATTCTCACCCTTGAATAAGAATTTAAGAGTATTGTAATTACTTTTGCTGCATATTTTAACCTACCTTTTAGGTCACAAACTCATTGGGAACAGAGACTGTGTCTTGAACTTTTTTATCTTTTAAGGCTCTTAGCATATGATTTAGCAAATAGGAAGAGTAAATGATACTTTGAAAATACAAAAGTCTAACAATCCTAGAAGGGAAAATCCAAACCAGAAGTGTATCCAAACCAGAAGAAATGAAAATGACCTTCACATAGTACTTGGAAATATCTTTTTATGCCACTTTTCTTTCTCTGTATCTATTATCATATACAAGATAACAAATATGTATCAAGATTATATCTATCTTAGAAGAAATGTGACTCAAAAACTTCAGATCTTAAAAAACAATAGTCTATTAAAGTTGAACCTAAGCCTAACATGTTGTTTGGAATGGCATAGGAATCTTGGTAGGAAATTTGAAGTGGGTAATTTCTTTAGGTGTTTACACCTCAGTACTAGTTCATATATCTTCAGATTTTTTTTTCTAAACAGAATTTGCAAAAATTAAGAATTAACTTTACTAGAGGTATACCATGGGTTGGATTCTGTCATAATAAGTCACATTTTATCCTGAACTATTATTTCATTATTATAGGGAAAGCCAGCCCAGTGATGAAGCTCCCTGTACTAATACTGAATAGCAACTATTCTACAACGTAGAGGCTTATTGAGTTGCTTGGGAGGCTAAGCTTGTGACTAGGTCACAAACCTAGTATGTATCTGAAGAAGACCTTGAGCCTAAGGTTCCTGACTCCAAGTCCAGTTCTTTAGCCATTATGTCATGCTACCTCTCAATTTTGCAATAATTTTCAAAAAGGTGCTTAACTTTGTAAATATCTGACTGTTTTTTCCTCCTATGATGATCTTATTAAATAGATGTAGATGTTTAATCACTTTCCTACTTTTGTAATTTCTCTACTTCTATGAAGATGTGTTAATCTGAGGTACATTTGTTCCCTAGAGAAACTGTTTTGTAGTAAATAAGAGCTCAGTGGTGATTTCTGTTTCTACGGTTGTATTTGTATTGTTGTTCAGTCATTTTTCAGTTGTGTCCAACTCTTCATTACCACATTTGAGATTTTCTTGGTAAAGATACTGGAATATCTTCTCCAGTTTCTTTTACATATCAGGAAATGGAGGCAAACAAATTAAGTGACCTACCCAGAATTTCATAGCTAGTAAGTGTCTAAAGTCATATTTGAACTCAGGAAGATGGGTCTTACTGAGTCCTGCTCTGACACTCTATTCACTGAGCCACTTAGCGGCAGTTATAGTTGTACCATTTGTTGATACTGAGAGTTTAGAAAACAGTTTTTTAGGTTCATGACCTACCAGATGATAATTGACAGATTTCACACTGCAGATTTAATTTTGATTTAAGAGTACTTACTTAGTTTTTGATAAACATTTCCTGGGTTTGTTAAAATGATTTTGTCTAACTCATCTACAAGACCATAGTGGAAAGCTATTCGTGCATGCTCACAATGTCTTTATAGAACCTCTCTGCAATCTCATAAAAAGATATGAGGTTGGAATGAGTCAAGAGAATGCTGGTCTGGGGTATTTCACAGGAATCCATATTGGGCTTCGTAGGCCCATTTATTGTAAATAAGCTATGAGTTAGGGATGCCCCACTTCTAAAGTCAGAGACTAGTTTCTGGGTGGTAGATAGTAGACAATCCCCTTCGCTAAGATTTAAAGGGGAGATTGCAGGGGAGATAAGAGAGACCCTTCTTCCTTCTCTGCTTAAGAAAAAAATGCTTATTTTTTGGGGGGGATGATGGGAACTATACCACCTCATAAAATAAATATAAATATAAAAATAAGCAGTAGATCATTTTTCCATTATAATTTTCTTATAGAAAAGCTTTTAAAATTTAGCATCTTTTAGCAGTTTTTTCATGTGTTGCATTAAATACGTAAGTACGGGACAGGGTATATCTATGCTGGCCTGATCTGAGAACATGTAGGCAGGGGTCCAAGGGAAGAAACATCCTTTTTTATTTCTCATGTTCATCTGCTGCATTTTATGAGTTTGCTTGCTCTACGCGCGCACACACACACACACAGTATACAAGAGTTTTATTAGCAGCCTAAGTATAGAGTAGGAAGTTTAGGGGTGGGAAGGGGAAGAGAGAGACTGAGTGGGTTAAGTTCCTAAGAATAGCAAGCTTTTGATCATTTGGCCCTGGCCAAAAAAACAAACAAACAAACAAACAAAACAAACAAAAAACAAAACAAAACAAAACAAAAAAACACGTTTCAATTTGCATTCTGAATCCATTACTTCTTTATCTGGAGGTAAGACTCATGTTTCAACATGAATCTTCTGGAATTGTGTCAATTGTGCTGATCAAAGTTCCCAAATTCTTCAGAGTTGTTTTTTTTTTTTTTTACTACAATATTGTTGTTAATTGTATAAAATGTTCTCTTGGTTCTCAATACTTATCTTTGCATCAGTTCATGAAGTCTTCTCAGGTTTCCATTTGTCATTCCTTACGGTACAATGGTATTCCATCACATTTACACACCATGGCTGGTTCCCTGAAAATTTTTGAGCAGAGAAATTTTGTTTAAAATCCATGAATTATCCAGACTCATGCATAAAAATAATTAGTCTAGCTGCAGTATGAAAGATTGGTGCTGGGTTTATTGGATAGAAGTATTTGTGAAGAGAGTAGAAGGAGGCTGACTTGATAGAAAGCAATTTCTGTGTTCCAAGTGGGTGATAATGAAGGCTTGACTAGGGTTATGGAAATGGTAATAGAGAAGAGGAGATGGATTTAATTGAATTGCTGAGATAGAATTCATATTGACCGCGACATTAAAATTACAGTGTGAAGAGAAACAAACTTGTCGACCTCTTCTGAAATGGCAGAAGGCTCAAATGAACTAAAATCCATGAAGGAGGTAGAATTTCTGGCTATCCTTAGACATTAAAAAAAAAAAAACTCATGTTGACATTAAGATTGATTCAATAGTGAGGGTAAGGCAAATACACCATCCCTGGGAATATAGTACTTACTTCTGTACAGCCAGTTACTCTTTGAGGATAGAAAATGTGATTTAAAACAAGTAACCTGGATTTATGGATTAACTTTACATTCCCAACCTTGAACTTTTGTCTCATAATTTATCCTTATATTAGGTGCAGTCTGACCAATGGCCTAATAATTCCCCAGATAATTAATGGAGATGCCAGTTCTGCTAATATTTAAAAATAGAAAAGATGAAATGATAGAGATTATAGGTGAGAAATATGGTGATTATTTTGTTCATGAATATCATTCCTTTTCTTTTAAGAGGCACATTTAGATAGGTTTATCCTCCTCTATTTGAATAAAACATTATGGAATAGTGGATAGGTCAGCCTTGACACATAAATTATGTAACCAAGAGTAATCCATTTAAACTTTCTCATTCACACAAACATTCAATGATTCAAGTGAGTCAAGTTAACAAGCATTTATTAAGCACCTACTATGTGCCAAGAAATGTGCTAAGTACTGGGGATATAAAGAAAGTAGAAAAATACTAAGGGAACTCACAGTTTAATAGAAGAGGAAACATGTAAATAGCAATGTAATTCTATCATTATATTTTAGAATTGAATTGCTCATCTGTATTGCTAGGTGGAATTTCTGAAAGTGATGAAATTGCAGATACTGGCAAAAAAAAAATCCAACAACTGGGTACAGACAGCTCCAGGTTTGGATATCTTAAATAGAACACTGTGGGTAGTTCATATAACACTTTTTTTTTGAATGCAAAAAGAATATCTTCATTAGTATTAGTGGAAAGGATTAGATCAGATATGTTTGAAAGCTAATATCTTTACTTGTGTTAGAAGTGTGTTATGACCCAATCATTCTTAGTATCAGTAATCAATATTTGAGTATTGCCAAAACAGAAAGGGAGTCAATAGTAATTACTTATAAAAATTTGGTTTTGTAATGTAGTCATGCGTTGCTATTTCCTAAAATTTAAAAAAGCCTTGTTTGCTTTTATTGAAGATATTTTTCAGCTGAGAATAAGTTTTAAATGCTAACTAATCACATTTTAGCAAAAATGTAAGCTTCCCTGAGGGAGGGGTATGATTTAAATTTTTTTTATAAACCTGGTATTTACTAGATTTTCTGACACAATAATAGTTGCTTAATTAATGTTTAGTTGAATTTTAAAAAGAAAGTATTTGCTCCAAAATGGCAAATTTATCTGATTTATAATGAATTTATAATGAAAGAAATTTACTTAATTTAATTACCCCCCCCCCATCATGGAACTATGCACATGTAGGCTTCTCCATGCTATTATTGTTGTGTATTTTCTCATAGATTGTGGAATGTGTTTGAAATATTGGTGGTAAGGGATGAAACTAACTTTCAAATAGAATAAACAGAATATCTAGCTTTTACCAGACATCATTATTAAAAGACATGATTTGATCCATGGCAATGTAAATCAACAAGATACTAGTATTTATGTAACACTTTAAAATTTGCAAAGTGCTTTATATGTGTTATTTCAATAGATCCCCCCAACAACTCTGAAAAGTTGGTGCTATTATTATTCCTATTTTACACATGAGAAAACTGAGACAACAGAGCTATGAGGTGGCTTGTCCTTGGTTACACAACTAGTAAATTTCTGAGGCTCCAAGTCCAATGCTCTAGATCCACAAACTTGGTCTATTGTGCAGTAGGGAGTGAACTAATGGAAATGCCAGTTCCACAGTGGGATATGAAGAAGGAGATCTTTGGGTACACAATCTCAGAAATGGCCCTTTCCAAGGATATGTTGTTTCAGAAACTGGTGATTCTGCCCCTCTGGAGTTGTTTGTTTGTTTGTTTGTTTGTTTGTTTGTTTGTTTTTTTTTTGGTGGGAGGGAGATATGTTCACCTCTTCCTGTTTGCACACAACTCTTGTTAAAGCTGTAGATTTATACAATAAGAGTACTCTACTAGGTATTATTACCTTAAAAACCTACCGATATTTTTTGTCCAAGAATTTTTTTGATGGTAGCAGTTTAAACTTGTTATTTGAATCACAAAATCTCAGAGTTCATGGAGTTCTGTAAGAAAGTCAGCTCACATTAAAAAGAATGTATCAGGTGAATAGGTAAGCTATCTGATATCCATCATCATCAGGAAATGGTATGTTCTAATTAACCAAATATTTTGGTATGGAAGATGATCACACACAATCTTATGAATTACCAATTTCCCAAGGTTACAAACCCAGTGAAATATGTTCAACATTCAAACCAGCCTATAGAAAGCATTTTTTCTTTGGTGATTCAGAAGGAACTTCAAGACCTTGTAATTCAGGACCTCAGGCTCATCAATATGAACATCAGGAATTTTTGTAAGAGAGAGAACTAAAGCTCTAGCTTCTAGGATGTTCCAGTGATAAGGTGGTGTATGTAGGCAGGATGGTATAGTTGTGAGAGAGCACTGTATTTGGAATCCAAGGACTTGGCTTTGTTTCTTTCTATTTGTGGCCTTGGACTAATAATTTAATATTTCTGGACTTCAGTTCCTCTATTTGTAAAAAGAAATAGTTGACCAGATCAGGACTTCTTAAACTTTTCCCACTTATCATCCCTTTTCCCTGGGAAATTGTTATGTGACCCCAGGTATATAAGTATATAAAATAGGTATGCAAATAAAATGTTAACTGATAATAAATCATATTTTTGACCCCAGTATTCAATTGGGAGGCCTCATATGGAGTAACCCACAGTTTAAGAAGCTTTGGACTAGAGAACCTCTAAGGTCTGTACTCTAAACTTGTCATCCTTACTATAGTAAGTTAGTGAATGCATTGATAGTGTATGATGAGAGGTAGATGGGAAAGAGAGAGTATTTTCCCCCTTGATTTATATGCACAATAAATGTGGCTCTCCATGAAGAAGAAAGTATGTTATCAAGATCAAATATGCAACCAAACAATTTTTTTATTCATTCTACAACATTTTGGAACTTAGAGATAATAGAGGAAAATTGGTAGTGAAAATTGTCTCTTTGATCTCTCTATTAGGTTGAGATTTTCCATTTATGTATTTTTTTTAGACAAGGTTTAATTATTTTAAAGTGTTTCTCTCCTTCCTCTCCTTTCCTCTTATCCTACGCTCCTCCTCACTAGCCTTAGTCATATAGCCTACATATAATTTGTTTTTCTTCTCAATGCTTATCCTTTTGGACTTTAGTTTTTTGAAAACTATTTTTATTTGATTGTTCAAATTTTTAGGAAAATGAATGGGTTGGATTAGGTGGTTTCTGTGATCTCTTCCAGCTCTGAATTCTATGATAATAGAGTAGGGTAGCCAAACTCTCTGTATGAGTCAGACATGACAGCGATTGGAGTGGTGTGGCAAAAGTCATGAGTATTAAGATGTATACATGTGTATATACACATACATGAAAACTCAAACACAATATATCATATAGATCTTTATCTCTCTCTATATAATTATCTATGTTTTGGAGACTTCAATAGTTTGATTAAAAAATTCTCTCTGTCCCATCATAGGGATGGGGTCAAGGATTATGTACCAAGGAGGAAAAGCATAGCCTTTGTGGTCAGATAAACATAACTTGTATACATGACTCTATCTTCCACCCACCAGATCTTATTTGTACTCATGTCCTCACAAATCACACTTTAGAAATTTTCTGAAGCAAGCACTTCCCAGGTCATGGTACAGAAAAGCTGGGAAGAGATCTCCATGTCTGCTATTGCCATGATTCTTATTCTATCTGCTTCTCTTTTTATGTAAATGGATCATAGCCAGTTAGTACTTATGGTTGCCCTGTACATGCAAACAATTACTAGGGGTATTTATATTTGAAACTCTTCCTTCTCCTATGGGGTTGTTCCCTTTTTTCTTCTTTTTAGGACCCTTAAGAGTAACTGACTCAGGGAAGTAACTTTCCTGATGTAGAAATAGAAGGTTTTTTTTTCTCTTATGTAGGCTCTTATGTATATAGAGCAGTGTAGAGAGGTGAAAAAAATTCCACCACCCAGGAATCTGTGTCTCTGGCTGTCACACGACAGTCCCTCTCTTCTGTGCTGCTTCCAGGGAGACCACCTGCTACTTCCAGTGTAGTAGATATATTTCTGGTATGCCAGCAAATTGGAACTTTTAAGTCTATTTTTCTCTATTGAAGCAATGTTATTAAGTAAGGCTGATTTATATTTTCATAGAGTTTTAAAGGATTACAATATCTTTCTTCACAGTGAAATTGTGAGGAAGATAAAGTATGTATTATCTTCTCCTTTATAAAGATAAGCAAACAGCCTCAGAGAGGTTGTGATTTTCCTAAAAGCACTAAGAAATCTAAGTACTTCAGTGGCTTCCTGCTGCCTCTAGGATAAGATACAAATTCCTCTGGATGTTAAAGCCACAATCTGCCTGTTTTATACCATTTGGTACCTTATGTACCCTTACATATTTTACATTCCAGCCAAACTGACTTACTTTTTTGTTCCAGGTGATTACTATCCTATTTCCCACCTCAGTGCCTTTGTACAGGCTGTTTCTTGTGTCTAAGATGCTTTTCCTTCTTACCCATACCTCTTGGAATTTTTTTCTTTGTGTGAAATAATTAGGATTAAGTGACTTGCTCAGGGTCACATAGCTAGTAAATGTCTGAGATTGGATTTGAACTCAGGTTCTCCTTACTCTAGGATGGGTGCTCTGTCCACTGAGCTATCTAGCTGCCCCTTTGGAACCCCTTTTGTTGTTATTCAACTGTTTCAGTTGTGTCTAACTCTTTGTGAGTCTATTTGAGGTTTTCTTGGCAGGGATACTGGAGTGGTCTCCCACTTCCTTCTCCAGTTCATTTCACAGGTGAGGGAAGAACTGAGTCGAATTATGTGCCCAGGGTCACATAGCTAGTAAACATCTGAGCTTGAATTTGAACTCAATTATTCCTGATTCTGGGCTTGGCACTGTGGCACTGTGCCACCTAGTTACCCACTAGTTACCTCCCTTCAAAGATCATCTCAAGTACTACTTTCTATAAGAGGAATTTGCTGTTTGTCTTATTGCCACTCTGTCCCCATTTCAAGTTGTAAGTGTTTCCTCTGTACACATGTTGCATGTTGTAGAATATAAACTCCCTGAAGGTTGAGATTGTTTAGTTTTTATCTTTCTATTTAGCACTTTAGTCATCTGTGTCACATGATTGGTATTTAAAAATACTAGCTGAATTGAATTAATTCAAACCCATGCCTGTTTTTTTCTTTACTTTCTCAATTAAGATTATTATTATGAGTATTTTACTTTTAGATATATTAGAGGTCAAATAGACTTTTGTGGGCTGGCCTGGGAACCTAATCATCATTAACAACACTGTTTCTATGGAAAAACACATTCCAAGTTTCAACCAGTTAGGGAATGCCTAGTTACAAATAACAGAAAATACACAGTAGAAGAAGAATCAGAAGGGGAAACTTCAGTCTGCCCCTTCATTTTTGCATTCTTCTTTGACCCCATCCTTACCCCTTCCTAAGACTATGTGATAGAAAAAGCCTTGCTGAAATTGAAATGGAAAGAGCTTGAGTTTCAATCTTATACCTGCTAGCTCATTACCTGGGTGACTTTAAGCAAGCAACTTACTTTTGCTGGCTTTCAATTTCTTCAGGTGGAAAATGAGCAGATTGGACTAGACAGACTCTCAAGGCATAAATTTTGTAATCTTCAGTCTCTTTTCCTTACCTGTACTAGTTCCTTTGATGTCCTAATTCTTCTGTCCAAGGTTATCTCTATCCCAGAAATGCAGATCCAAATCCCTGACACACAAAGTAAATGAATGGCTCAAATCCTTCCAAAACATTGAGAGAACTTATAGAGAGGTTTCTTGGGCATAGATTTCACCAAGTGCCTAGAAAATCCTTCATTTCCTTTTCAGTTACTGCTATAACCTGAAGGGACTGGAATCTCCCATGGTTTTAGCTGTCTTGTTCACAAGGTGCATTTAGTAGCCAATCTAAGTCTTTGGCCTCAGTGTGGAACATCTTTTTGCCCTGTCCTTGATTACTGGATTTGGAAACATAGGTATCTTTTTTTTAGGGGATGGGGGTGGAGGTAAATATTTTCTCCCTCAATTCTCTCCTTCCTGAGTTATGTCTCTGCTTTTATTTTTTCAATTCCCCACCCTAGATTTTTTTTTGTTCTTTCAACCCAGCACATCACTGCCAGAATTGCCTTCTGCTTGATACCTTTCTGTTGGACTGATCTGTGCCTTGATCTTGAAATCTGGTGTAATTTGACCAGTTTGTAGTTGAACCACCTAAAGAACTTGATCTAATCAAGATCTATTCAGTTAGAACGTGCATGCTTCTAATTTTGAACCCCTTACATGCAAAAATGGCAATTGTACACCCACAGATTTTTTTAATCTCCCCAGCTAGCTGAGAAAAGTGGCAGGATATATGAAGGAAGCATAAAATGGCCAACAATTTCCTTTCAAAATAATATTAAGAAATGGATTGGTTTAGTATATAGAACTATCTCCTTTCATTCTTTTCAGAAAGCATTTTTTGATGGTTATTCTTAATTCCTCCCTTTCTTAAATACATTTTGTTAGTTTTCCATGAGCTGTCCATTGAATATTTCTTCTTTCTGGTAATGAAAGACCAGTAGCTTAATGCAGTATTCTAAAAACAGACTTGTCAAGGTCATGTAGATACATTGCTTTCTCTGGTGCATAATGTGAATCCTTTCCTGTACCCTAGAACTGTTTTTTTTTTAAATTTGGTTTTTTTTCCTTTTTAGTTGCCATGTTGTATTGTAATTCTTACATAATTTGCTGTCCAGTTTCAGCCCTGGGCTTCTTTCTGCATTACTGCCCACTGAATGCTCTTTCTGAACAGCTGTGTTTCATATAATCTTTTCTTTGTAGTAACCTGCATTTTTAAAAAAGCAATCTGATTTCTAGTGTGTTGATTACTACCCCTGTTCCTGTTATTCTATAATCTCCTTTGCAGTCACCTCTTGGTCCTTCCTTTTATCCTAAGCACTTTCTAATTTAACATCATCTGCAAGTCTCAGGGAACATGGGGGAACATTGTCAGTATAGAAATGCTGATCCTAATGTAGTATGTGCACATTCTAGGGCCAAATAAAATAACAGATTTTTGCTTTTGCTATTTAGGACAGTTTGAATTCGAATAAAAATTCTATGTTACTTGCCTGTCAAATTAAATAAAACAGATGAAGTTATTCCTTCAAGTCATGTTATGACATTTTATGTTAGGGTGTTTTTAAAATTTTAACAGCAAAAAAGAAGCTGTTCTGTTGGAATTTGTTTTGTCTGCTTTGTTCTTCAATGAATCTAATTATTCTTTTATCCACTTAGCATTTTAAAATCATTTTTAATTTGTTAGGGGTTTAATTTTTTCTGTGCATAATTGGGAGATTAGAATATATAGTTGACTGCATATTGCAATTTTTATGTTGTTCTACTGCACCCAAATGGCAAATATCTACCCTTTCTCCATCTGTTATAGGGTCTAGAGTTCCCATTCCTTTGAGTTAAAACATTGTGTCTCCAGAAGACACAATTGAGAATGGAAATATGTCCCCTAAGAGGGTTAACACATTAAGCCATTATCACCAATTATCACATTAATTAGACAGCTGTGACCTAACAGACAGAAGACAGAGAATCTGGCACAGGACAGGTGACTTGTTATGGAGAAGAGAAGAGAGTTAAGAGGACTGCAAGGCTTTGCCTGGGAAGGCTTTAGCCACTGGTGATGCATGAGGATGCTGTGAAGTAGGCATGGGAAGTAGGCATGGAAGACCAATTTCTATTTATTCTATTTTGACAATATCTTTCCCATTAGTCTCCTCTACTTTACTATCATTGCAACTTTAATTCAGGCCCCCCATCTCTTCTTGTCTTGCCTATTATAACAGTTTCCTAACTAATGTTCCTATCTTCAGTCTATTCCCTTCTTACTCAATCTTTGCTTAATATATTAATATTATTTATATATATTAATGTTATTAATATATATATATATTAATATATTCCTAATGATTATATCACTGGTAAACACAAAAATCTTTTTTTTTTTTTTTTGGCTGGGACAATTGGGGTTAAGTGACTTGCCCAGGGTCACACAGCTAGGAAGTATTAAGTGTTTGAGACCAGATTTGAACACAGGTCTTCCTGAATTCAGGGCTGGTGCTCTATTCACTGTGCCATCTAGCTGCCCCAGCACAAAAATCTTTAGTGACTCCTTGTAGCTTATCAAATAAAGCATGAACCCTGGTTCCTGCCATTCAAAATTTTCTACAGCTGATTCCAAATTACCTTTTCAGTTTAATCTTATCCTGTTATTCCTTTTAACATACTCTATATTTCAGCCTTGTTATAGGATTATTTCCTCTTTTTGTGTTGCCTTCATCTATTATCAAGCCTTCTCCCTTGTCTGAAATGGATTTTCCCCCTTCCCCATCTCATACTTCCATCTATTGAAGTTCCCCTATTACTTCATAGGCTCAATTCAGGTATTACCTCTTCCATGAAACCTTCCTTCATGTTTTATTTTCCCTATGTTACACCCCTTTCCCACCTTCTTAACAACATAAGTTACCTCTTTTTCCATGCTTAGATTTCTCATATTATTTCATTTCATGGCACTCTACCCATTATATTCTCTGTTGTATTAGTTATTTACACATATGTTTTGATTGCCCCTAGATAATAAGCTTTTTGAGAGCAGAGTTTGTGCTATATTTATCTTCCAATCACCAGCATTAGGGTTGTACAGTAGATATTTAATATAATTTTGTTGAACTTAATTCAATTTAGATGGGAGAAGCCAAAAGGGAAACTTTTTTTTTTTTTTTTGCTTAGGCAATTGAGGTTAAGTGACTTGCCCAGGGTCTCACAGCTAGGGAATGTTAAGTGTCTGAGACCAGATTTGAACTCACGTCTTCCTGACTTCAGGGCTGGTGGTCTATCCACTGCACCACCTAGCTGACCCAAACTCTAGCAACTTAATAGCTTTACTAAAGCTTGGTGCTGAGGAACAATGCTTTTCATGTTGGAGTTTATGATTATGGGAAATTAGTAAGGACTAAGGAGATGTAAGACAAGGTGGTTTAGGAACTGTTGAGTTATTTCTTCTTAGGTCTGCATTTCTTCTTTCTACTACTACTACTACTACTACTACTACTACTACTACTACTACTACT
>JAJPUD010003946.1:67998-94507 GCA_023553655.1 Myrmecobius fasciatus
AGAGAGAGAGAGAGAGAGAGAGAGAGAGAGAGAGAGAGAGAGAGAGAATATGAATGAGAATGAGTGTGTGTGTGTGTGTGTGTGTGTGTGTGTGTGTGAATGAGAGAGTGAGAATGCATGAGTGAATAGGTGTGAGAAGGGGAGATAGAAGATAGAAATGAAAGCAAAAAGGAAAAAGGCCTGATGCATGCTGGGAATAGACACGCTTTTAAATTTTTGATCAGTTGTATTTCATCATATATCAGCATAGCTGCCATACTTCGACTCATCAGGATTTCTGGCTGGTGGCCTGCTCAAGGGTACGCTGCATTGACAAAGGCATGGAGGGTGCAGTCTTACTTTAAAAAAAAAAGACTTTTCAGTTTAATTGCTTGCTGGTATCACCCCAGTGAGCTTAAAGCAAAGACCTCTTAGTAAAAAAAAAAATAAAAAGTTAAATTTATTTATAGAAATTCCAAAGGCAACATTTTATTTATTTTATATATTTATTTATTATATAGAGTTTATTTTTAATGAAATATGTACAGGCCAGATAGGCATCTTGGAAGCTTTAGGCTATGTAAGCATTAAATGGCAAAATCCGCTATGAACCTGTGGAAAATTCATGCAGTAACTGTAAAGGTGCATGGATACAAGAAATTTAAGTGACCCTAATGTACTGAAAGGCGACAATCTCTTTTGTGCCCGTATTATTGTACAAGTATGCACACCACTCATGACCCTGAGTATTCACTCTTCAGACTGCTTGTTTCATAGCTTACCCCCCAGAGGATTAAAGATCAAACTGGGTCTCAAACTCTTATTCTGTGTCTGTAATATTTCCTCTCTGATTAAATGGCTTATTCCATCATTGTAACTTCACAGTTGTGGAAAAGTATAAGGGTTGGTATATATTCTACTTGTTTAAATCTATTGCAAATTATACCAAAGCTAAACCATAAATATGCTTTTTATTTTTAGCAGATTTCCAGAACAGCAGGACTAATGTCACCATTGTACTAATTAAAGTTCTCAAAAAAAAAAGAAAAAAAAAGGAAAGAAAAGAGCTTACATAGCACAGAATTATTTTCAAAAGGAAAGAATCAGGTTAATAGGATCACTCTTGTAAACACTTTTTATTTGTTCACTTGGCTATCTACTATGAAACGATAAAAGTTCCTTAGGGGTCATTGTATAACATCTTCTATGGAAAACTGCTTTCAGTGTGAACTGTCATCATACATGATACTAGCACCCTTCTTAAAGTAAAACTTGCAAAATGAAACTAATAAATCGTTATCAATAATGACAATGAGGGGGAAAGCATTATACTTGTTGGCTGTGTTTTGTTTTTCAAAATGGTCTTCACAAGCGCTCAAGTTTTTTTTAAGGGGGAGGTTACAATATATAATATCTTTTACAAGACTTTTTATAATGTTTTATGCTATCAAGCATAGGAATACATATTTCTTTAGTAGCAATAGTTTTGGAACTTGCCTTTGGGCAAGAGAGAATATTTCTTACTATATACTAAGGAAAATAGAGCCAAATTCTTAAAGCAATATTTAAGAAAAAAGGAATTTATAACAAATTCCCACACCACAGCTAGCCCTTTCTAGCCAGTTATGATGGGAAATTGAGAGTGACAGTTAAAAAAATGTTTGGAGATTCATATTCCTGAATTACTTTTAATTTAATATTCCCACTTTGTTTTGCTCTGATGCACATTATGTAGGACAAAGGTATGGCACTGGCAAATTTAAAGCAGGTCTGAAATATCAATACATGTCTCAGTGTTCTGAGTTTGTATTCTGAGGTCCTTAAGTTGGAGTAGGTATCAATGCCCTCCTCATGAGTTGCATTACTAAAACTTAAGTCTAGTAATATGGTATTAAATAGGATTTTTTTTTGGAAAGAGTGGGCAGAAGTGATAATAATAAGTTGATTTAAGGTGGAGGTTAGAATTGCCTATTCCCTTGTTTTAGGATTAGTTATATGTCTAAATGGTAACTTGCATTTAAGTCCCACAAGTAAGATTCTTATTTATTTTTAAACCCTTCACTGCTGTTGAAATATGCACATATTCAGGCTTTAGTTTCCATAAAATGTTTGATTCTTTTGATGGAAAAGTATTATCTGCTCATGAGAGAACCAAATTTCTGAGATGTAGAAGATATGACATCAGCACTGAAAAGGTTCATTTCAGTCAATTACTAAAAGCCTCATTAAAGTAGCATTAGAAGTCAGGTAGCCAGCCTCAAAGAAAATAAAATCCAATCACAAAGAGATTCATGGAAAAGGCTAAGATGTCCACGAGTTAGTTCATGCAAGAATGCTACTTTGATATGTACTTTGGGAGTTCATTTTGTTCTGGTCTCTTTTTAAAAAGGAAGAAAAACAAGTAAAATGTTATGTGCTTTTGGCAAGTGATGCAATAAATTGTAATGGATTATTCAAATCTCCATAATGGTGTGTAAATAAATAAGTGCTGACTTATCTGATTTATGTAAATAGGCGTTATTGGGAGGGGGGTTGCTGGCTCAGGGTTTTGGCATGGGCATTGTATTGGTGGGCTATGGAGTGTGTCATCTCTAGCTTGTTGATTCATATCTATCTCATGTCACTAGTGACCAAAGGTCTAATTGATGACCGCTCTTAGCCTTTGTTCAATGAGCTGTTCCCTTTTTCATACCCAGATGCTCATGTCACCAAACCACTATTGTATTGGTCCCAATGTGCCCATTAGTCAAAGACTGAATGGGCATGGACTGACCCACCTGTCCTTTCATTTCTCATGTGACCCTTCCCAACCGGTGTTGAAGGACATGAGCAGGTCAGAATTATGTGGGAACTCACTCTGCCTGGGCCTGTTTTATAGAGAAATGGAAAGCTTTGTCACTCTGACATCCCTTCTCATGAACACTAAACATTGACTTCATGTTATCTACCTGATAATCTGTAATTTTATGTAAATACATACACAATTATGTAATTTGTGTAAATACATAATTACAGACTTTTGAAAAATGGTATTTTTTTACTTGATGTCCATTTTAGAGCTGCTTCAGATGATTGTGCCTACATGAACCATTGGAATTTGGAAAAAAAAAAAGTTTTCCTTTCTCTTACAGCTGTTGTGCATATATTGAGGGTGTGGAGGAGGGGGTGGGAAGCAAACACTTTAAGATACTTTTTCTTTTCTGCAAGTTTGAGAAGGCAACTTTTCCAAATTGTACTTGGAACCAGAATTCTATGTCCATGTGATTTTGAGGGTGTATGTATGGGTGTGTCTCTGTGTGTATGTATATGTATAGATGGATATGGAAGGGTGAATGGAAAAAGAAGTTTACAGTCAGTTTGCTGCATCTTTTGACTTTGGTTATGTACTAGATTTAGATCAACTTCACCAAATGATTTGCAAAATAGTCTGATAAGCAAATCTCAGTGAGGGAGGTATTACAGATGACAAGAAAAGACAAAATACCAAGTAACTCATGAATGTATGAATTTTTTACATGCAATATAGATATATAACATACACCTACATCTATATGTATTATATACACTATATCCAAAGAAATTTTCTTCTTTTAAAGTTCATATTTTACTATTAAGTTAGGATTGTTGAGGATTATGGGAATAAATGACTCATGACTGTTGTTCTAAACAGATATCAAAGTACCCAGTAGATGTAATAGAAGCATCATTCCCACCCCCCAGCCCCTGGAGTCTTGGTAAGGGTAGTTGGAAAAAATGTAAACATTGGTTAAGCAGGTTTCCTTTTCTTTCAGCAAGCTAAGTCATTCCTGCCTTTCAAATATTTTTTTATAAGTTTTCAGTATGATATCTGGGGCAAGGTGGTAGTGATTATATATCAAGAATTTTTTTTTTTTTTTGGCTATCCTAATATGTGTTTTGCTCTTGTCTCTAAAGAGGCACAAAGAGAGAATGTAGTTACCAGGTAGTGAGTGCCTGATCTCCGGCCAGGGTTGGATATGGGCTTGAGTGCCACAGGAGAAGAATAAAATGCTGAGAGCAAAAGTTTCAGTAGACAGTGGAATCTCTCCAGCTTGAGATTCATACTTAAACATTCTCTCCTCCAGAGGAACTTTGTTCACCATGATTCCATGACTTGTCCAACTGAATTGGGGGAGTTTAAGTTCACATTTTTCATTTTTTGAATACCATAGTTAGTAAGTCAGAGAAAACTTTCTATTTTTTTTTTCCATTTCATCACTTGAAAGTAGCTTCTCACTTATTTACTGGCATCTTTTTAATCCCATCCCACTTTTTTTATTTCAAAAACTGCTGCTCTTAGGAGTGAGAATATTGAGATCCCTCTTTCTTTTCTTTTGTAAGAATGTACAATTCCTTAACAATTCTTGGCAGTTCTATTTGTCTGGGCTCTGTCTCTCACTGCTCCCAACCAGAAGTTCCCTTAATACTACACAGTCCGACCTCTGGCACTAGTAGTTCTTGCCATCATTTCCATTGCCATCAGTGAACTTGATGCCAGGAAAATCTGATGCCTGATACCAAGGAGTTAAAAGTTGTGCAATGGGAATATCCAAAGTGTGGACCACGGGTTCTGCCTTCACTTCAGGAAGAATGTGAAAAACATTGTTGACAGTCTGTAAGGCCAGGTTCAGGAATTGGGAAATGGATTTTTCTAAAATACTCATAGATGCTTTTTTTCTGTTTCCTAACCATATTGTGGGATATTGCAAAACACTCTAAAGTTCAACTCAGCTCCTATCTAGTGCTTCCACTATGTATATGTGCCCCCAGCCTGTAAATTATATCTTTGTGAGCACTTTTTCCAGCTATCAACTATCAGGAAGGCCTTTTTAGTAATTGAATTTAAGCAGCTACTCAAGTTTATAGCTGTGCCAGTTTGGGAATACACAGTACTCAGAGCTCCTTATTATCCTTTGGTGGAAAAACTAATATGTAATCTCTATGCTTCTAAATGTGTTAAGAGTGTTTCATACTTAATAACCAGATGGCTTTGGGGACTGATCAATGGAACTAGGTGGTATAGTGGTATAGTATATAGAGCATCAGATCTGGAGTCAGTAAGATGAGTTCAAATCTGATCTCAGACGGTAGCTATGTGATACTGGGCAAATCTTTTCACCTCATCTGTAATTTCCCCATCTGTACATGGGGACAACTATCAATTTCCTCATCTGTAAAATGGGATAGGGACACATTTCCCAAGGATACTATGATGATCAAATGAGATAATAATTATAAACTGCTTGAGCACTATATAAATATTACTCTTACTGTTATTACCCACAGACATTGTACAATTGTCATCTAAGTTGGTTCATGAATCCAACATAGAGAATCCATTTAATATGCCACTGGATCTTCCTTGATTTTTTCTTTTTTTTTCTTTCTTTTTTTTTTTTTGACATAACAAGACTACCAAGGAAGCACAAAGACTTCCTATGTTGTCATTTATTTTAGACACAATGTTAGCCTGTCCTTTTTTAGTCATGCATTTTTTTTGAGTTTTTTATAATTTGATAATTTTATACCTGTCAAGTGAAGGGGCATTGGACTAAGAGTTAGAAATATTTTTGTCAAAGTTTTGTACTATCTACTATGTAACTTTAGAGATATTATTTGTCATATCTGGACTTCAGTTTCCCTCATTTGTAAAAAGAGAGTGGACTAGACCTATGAGGTCCATTCAACTAAAAAAGTCTAAACTCTTTAACTGAGTTACCACTGTATATTTAGAAACATTGTTCACATCTGGGTGGGTCTATATCTCTCCAATGGAAAGACTGGTGCCTTCTTTACCAGTGGTACTGCCATGTGGATTTGTGGCTGAAAACTGGACTCTTTCAGTCAGATGAATTTTTTACTATGTGCAACCTTCACCCTCCCCCACCCTATTCCCACCCACCAAAGTCTTATGTTTTGTTCTACTCCTTTATTATACTTTTCTCTTCACATAATATCCATGTAACATAACAAGCATGATGCACAAAGTTATAGATTTAGAACAAAAGGAACCTTAGATGTCATCTGGTTCAAAAGCTTATTTATAGATGGAGAAATTGAATCTTACAGAGGCTAAGTGATTTGTTTAATATTCCCCTGGGATGTAGGGCAGAAAGATAGCTCAGTGGAAGGAGCACTGGGCCTAAAGCCAGAAAAACCAGCTCAAATCCCACTTCAATCACTAGGTATGTGACCCTTGTCAAGTCACTTAACCCTGTTTGCCTCAGTTTATTCAATTGCAAAATAAGGAGAATAATAGGGTATACCTCCCAGAGTTTTGAAGGTCAAATTTGTATCCAGGCCTTCTTAATTCTAAATCTATCACTCACTTGTATATGTTATATTGCTTCCTATAAAGAAATTGTAGAGATAGTGACATTTTTCCCCTCTCAAAACAAAAAAAAGACAAAATTCTACTTTTAAATCTTAATCAGCCAAGTGCCCAATTGTATATCATTGAACTAGGCACTAAGTAAATTGTTAAACAAATAAACACTGGAGAACTCCCTATTTAGCTATTGCAGGACTAGAATGTCCAGATTATATGGTACTGAAGACAATGTTGGCAACTGTCCCTGAACCTCTCTCTTTTTCGTTTTTTTTTTTTTTTCATTTTGTTTATATTGATGGAAAATAGCCTGGTTAGCAGAAAGCCACAAAGCATGAAGTGGGATAGTCTTTTCAAAGGTCATACCAGACTCTTGTGAGCCATACTTTTCTAGTGTTTTGACTCTTTCTTGGGAATCAATAGCTCCTTTTGGAATAAGAAGAATGGAGCTTTTCTAATTTTTCTAAGGAAAATAATTTAAATTCTTAAATTCTAAGGAAATTCAAAAAGTGGATCAATTGTAGACTTACCTGATTTTAGGCTTTTCCTTGCTTAAGGAGAGTTCTGAACTGAATTGAATGTAAATGATGCTCTATGATCTAAAAGAGTTAATGCAACTTTTAATAGTGCTTCTTTTTTTTTTTTAAATTCCCAGCAAACATTTTCCACACAGTGAGAATTGGACTCAATGAAAAATGGACATATCACCATAACTTTTTTTTACTAGAGGAGGGGGTAACATGATGTATTTTTGGTTAAAAGGATAAAAACATTTTATTTTGTTTGTCTCCACCAGAAATACAAATCTGTAGTTAATCAGTTTTTGGCTTCAGTTTTACTTCCTTTTGGTTTCCTCTTTCAGTTCTAGGGAAGGGCATGAGTGCCCCTTTCTCCGCCCCTATTTAGGAAGAGACATATTACTAAACAAGTAGGGCTGACAAAGAGTGATGGATAGCTCATGAAGGAATAGCTGATGGGACTTTAGACCTTGTCTGAAAGAGTTTGATGTTGCTCAATTTAGCTTAAGAAATCTTGCCTAATCCAATTAGAGGAGCATTCAAAACAGTGCATGCTGGCATGAAAATATATTCTCCATCCTTTGGGACATACATCATGTTGGTGTCTCCACTGGTGAGGCAAAACTGAGGGGGAGAACATTTCTGTCGGTTGTGTTTCCATTTGTGGAGTCTCTAAAGTATATTCTCCCAAAGAGGATCATGAATGGTTTTTCGGTAAGGGGAGACTGTTGGAAATGATGACATCTTTTCTGATGATCTGCCACAAAGAAGCAGCTTTGAATTTTACAGTGATTCTGATATGTCATAGAAATGTTGTGTATGTGTGTATGTATGTACTTATTCTTTGTGTCTACATACATATACCTATATATTACAATACACATATAACATATACATATATAACAATATATATCTGGATACAAACACATGTAATACATGTATTCTATGTGTCTACATCTATATATAGGTACAAGGGAACATACATATAATACAATAGATGCATACAAAAACATACATATTTTATATATGTGGGAGGGGAAATAAACATTTATATAAATGTGGCAGGCATTGGCTTTTTACAAATATAGTCTCAATTAATCTCACAACAATCCTAGGAGATAGGTGCTTTTTTTATCTCTACAATTGAGAAAACTGAGTCAGGCAATGGTTAAATGACTTGAGCAGGATCATACTGCATTTGAATTCAGGTCTTATTGACTCTATTCACAATGCTATCATTTGCTTCAGATTGGCACATCAGCATGTCTATAAACACAGGAAGGCAAAGAAACATATGTATACATACATATACACATTCATGCACCTATATACCTATATGTATATGTATATGTATATACCTATATGTATATGTGCTTATTATATACATTATAAAATATGTATATACATATGTACACACATACATTTGCTCTTGCACATTCTCTATATAAATAGCTTACATTATATATTACTATGTTTGAACTTTAATCTAGTTTTTGAATTATCTTTTCCTTTTAATGGGTGGGTAGGACAGGGGTATTTAGGTTTAACAGCTGGCTCAATGGGAAAAAATGTATGTAGGACACATTTTTCAGTTTACATTAGAAACATTTTCTCCATCACTTTATTCAGTGTAAACAATCAACAAAACACTAAATCACACCCTGCTTTGCTTTATTTGTCAGATATTTGAAGTGTAAATGCTCACACTGATAATGTAATATTTGGTTCTCTTGAGTTTGCTTAGACTGGCTTTTGCATAGAGGGTGGGGGTGGGGAAACCTAGTCTAATAGAATTAGTTCTGACACTCCTTAAATTAGTGTGTGAGGATAGCATTTTCTCTTAGTATCTCTTGACCTGGACTTGTTCAAGTATTTTTCCTTTTCTTCTAGAACTTAGCAAAGTGTCTGACACATAGTAAGTATTAAATAAATGTTTATTCATTGATTAATTTTTCTTCTAGTATATGGGCTCCCTTGTCTTCATATCTGCCCTTCCTCATCTTTCCTAACTTTGCCATCCTCTTAAGACACAATCTACATCTATCATGATTCACAATTTCTTTATAAGTGGTCAATCTTATTTCTTTGTTGAGAGAGAATATTAGTGACAATCAAGAGAAGATCAAAGAGAGAGAGAAGCACTGGTAGAATGGGGTTCCCTTTTTACTTAACAAATCTTAATTCACAAGATTTTGGGAGCATTTGCAAGTGTCATGGACACCCATTTCCAAATCTGCATTTCAAAAAGTCTCTATTCAAGTCCCATTTGGGGAGCACAGACATTTATACACACACACTTGCACTAACACTCACACAACACACTAACACACAACACTGTTGATTTCCTTTAAATTTTTTTTTAAAATAATAGCTTTTTATTTTCAAAATATATGCAAAGATAGTTTTCACATTTGCCCTTGTAAAACCTTGTATTCCAAATTTATTTCCTTCCCTTCCCCCACTCCTTCCCTGGACAGCAAGTAATTCAATATATGTCAAATGGGCAATTATTCTATACATATTGCCACAATTATCAATCTGCACAAGAAAAATCAGGTCAAAAAGGAAAAAAATTAGAAGGAAAACAAAAAGCAAGCAAACAATAAAAGATGAAAATACTATCTTGTGATCCACATTCAGTCCCTGCAGTTCTCTTTCTGGATGCAGATGACACTCTCCATCACAAGTGTTTTGGAATTGGCCTAATCACCTCATTGTTGAAAAGAATCACATCCATCAGAATTGATCGTAACATAATCTTATTGTTGCTATATACAATGTTCTCTTCATTCTACTCACTTCACTTAGTATCAGTTCATGCAAGTCTCTCCAGGTCTTTCTGCAATCATCCTGCTGATTGTTTCTTATAGAACAATAATATTCCATAACATTAATATACCATAACTTATTCAGCCATTCTCCAACTGATGGGCATCCACTCAATTTCTAGTCCTTTGCCACTACAAGAAGGGCTGCCACAAATATTTTTGCACATGTGTGTCCTTTTCCTTTTTTTTATGATCTCTTGAATACAAATCCAGGAGAGACACTGATGGATCAAAGGGTCTGCACAATTTGATAATGGCTATTGATTTCTATAAGCATAACTGATTTTTCAAAACTGTATTATGTAAACAGCTTGACATACCTTTCTAAAGTTAATTTGAATTTTATCATGATGGGAGAAAGGCACTTATGATTAGAAAGATCTACATTTACATCCTTCTAACACATACTAGTTTTGTAACCACAAACATGCCGGCAAAACTTCCTGTGACCTTAAATTTGAGGCCATTTGTCTTAGCATAGGAAATTTGTACATTGGTAGCTCCTGACATAGATAAAATTACAAGTCTAGACTCAAACCAATCAACAATCAATAAAAACCCTATATTGGGACTGGGACTCATGAACTAGAAGTAGCTTTTCATTGTGTCAAGACTGTCCTATGGTCAATAGAGATCCCACTTCTCTTATCCTCAGGACTATCTTAACTCTTCCAAGTAATATAGCATCTGGTAGGTGAATCTCCAGCATGTCTTTGGGTTGGATGCCCAAGCAATTAATTGATTGATTGATAAAAAATTCTCAATTTAAAAGTAGATTAAGATGAATATCTAGGTGGTGTAGAGGATAGAGTTCAAGGCCTGGAGTCAAAAAGACCTGAATTCAAATCCAGTCTCAGATGCTTTTCAGCTGGGTGGTCCTGAGCAAGTCACTCTCTCTCTTTTTGCTTCAGTTTTCTCATTTATAAACTAAAGATAATAATAGCATCTACCTCCCAGAATTATTGTGAGAATCAAATGAGATAATAATTATAAATCATTCAGCACAATGTCTGGAACATAATAAATACTGTATAAATGTTAGCTATTGTTTTAGAAATTATGAAATAGAAATAAATAAATACAAGTAAAATTTTTTTAGGAAGGTAAAGCCTTTAGCAGCAGCATGGTATAGTGAAAGAAGCATTGTCTTTGGAATCTAGAGGATCAGGATTCAATCTTGCCTCTGTCACTTTGATGGATAGTATCTTGGTCAAGTTATTCAGTCTTCTTCATCTCCATTTCCTCATTTGTAAAATGAAGAAATTGGATTAGATAGCTTTTTAAAAAATTATTTAAGTTTATATATTTTTGGGTGGTGCAATTGGGATTAAGTGACTTGCTAGGGTCACATAGTAAAGTGTTAAGTGTCTGAGGCTGTATTTAAACTCAGGTCCTCTTGACTTTAGGACCAAGGTTCTATACACTGCACTATCTAGCTGCCCTTGGACTAGATAGTCTTGGGGTCCCTTTCATCTTTAGAGCCATGACTGGTCGCATATTAAGAAGAATGAATGGGACTAGAATGGGGCTCTTTTACTTAAAAAGATCTGTAAAAAATGGGTGAATCAACTCTTTCCCATATTAAAATTTAGTTATCTGTCTAATTTCCTACATAAAGCATGCGATGTAAAACCTGACCAAATGAAAGAATCAGAAAATTCATTGACTCATGGGCTTAGAATTGAAATTAACTTCAGCAGAGGTCATCAAGTGAAACTCCCACATATTATAAATTCCATGTTATAGAAAAGGATACTGAGGATCAGGATAATGAAATAATTTGCTTAAGGCCACAGGGGTAGTAAGTCAGGATATTTTTGAATCCATATCCTTTGATTTTGAAGCCAATCCTTGCTCCTTTGTCAAAATGCAAATAGAATGATGATACTATGATTCCAGAAAAAATTATGGTTGGTGAAAGGATATGTAACCTTGCAGGTGGGCAGAAAGAATATGAAATAAAAGTCATATAAAATATGCATTCCAGGTTGCCTTCTCTCTTCCTTCATCTTGCCTGCATTCCCTCCCTTTGCCTATGTAACTCCTGCGCTGGATTGTGTAGTGGGTAGAGATATCTTGCAGGGATGTGGCAGCACTTGGGGAAGGACTACTACATTTGGATTCAGGATAGGCTGTCATCTGGCTCCAATGAATACATTTTATTCAGGCCATTTGAGGAGTTTCTTATAGTTTAAAGTCAGCAGAGATCCTTATTGTTATCCCTGAAGGAGCTGTTTTCCTTTCTCTTTGCTTTTGAATTTAAAGGGGTTATTGGAAAATAAAATGTGAAGAAGTCAATAGGATATAACTTAACATACCAATCTAAGCATGTTGTGTAACTGGTAGTTATGTATATTTTTAGGACAGAATGGTAGTTAATTTTCACAATTCCTGCTCCACTCTTTTCAATTAGCAATGTGACAATTTGTCACATGGCTGTTTACCTAATTGGAAATCTCTCTTATTATCTCTGAACACTCTAAAGGAAAGTCTATTATAGGCTAGGTGATAAATGTATGGACAATTTATTAACCCAATTTATTGATGAATGATTTCTAGATATAAAGAGGTAAGGAGAGTTGGGAGGAAATGCCACAACATCGAGAAAATGGTGAAGTTTGAGAGAGACGGCAGGAGAGAATAAAGAGAACTTGAAACAGTGGTTACATAGCTGATCATTAGTACTTTACTGGTTTTATATCTGAGACATGACACAAAGGACATGCTTGATGCATTATGGATTAATGGCATGGAACCCAACTACTTTGCAAGGACAGAATTTCACACCAAACACCCTTTATAAATCCTCCCTCACTTCACAAGGGAGCTTTATTCTGAGGGTAATAAAGTAGCGACTGAATGATTCCTTGTTGAAGATGTTGAAGACAGGATTCATTAGGTTGGGATTAGACCTGATAACCTCAAATCCATTCTAGTGCTTCAGTTTTATGACTATGATCCATTATGTGGGTCCAGAGGACAGAATGCTGGGTTCAGAATCAGGAAGATACAGGTGTAAAGTCTGCCACTGTCATCTGAGTGGACCTGAACTGGTTATTTATCATTTATGTGTTTCTAGTAATACTCTTAAGTTTTATCTGCAAAGTCATAGACTGAATTTTGTTATAGACAATTAGTTTCCATACCATGTTTCCACAAATGATCTGAAAGTAACATTGGACTCTATTTTGACCTTTAAGATTAGTAAGGAATAGGGGAAGCTAAGTGGCATGGTGAATAGAATATTGGCTCTGGACTTCAATTCAGATCTGGCCTCAGATACTTACTAGCTCTGTGATCCTAGGCAAATCAAAGCTCTGATTTCCTAAAAAAAATTTATTAGAAATAAAGCAAAACTCTGTTTAGTGCTGAAGTGGTTATAGCTCATTTTCATGAACTTTACATATTACTGACATAAAACTCTACATCATTAGTAGATTCAAAGGGACATTAGTGACCTTAAGGAATGATATGAGCTATCTCCCAAATGACTTCTGCTCTGTTGAGAATAGAACATAAAGTGCTCTAAATCACTATTGATCAGAGAAATGCAAATTAAGACAACTCTGAGGTACCATTACACACCTCTCATGTATGCAAAAATGTTTGTGGCAGCCCTTTTTGTAGTGGCAAGAAACTGGAAACTGAATGGATGCCCATCAATTGGAGAATGGCTGAATAAATTATGACATATGAATGTCATGGAATATTATTGTTCTATAAGAAATGATCAGCAGAATGATTTCAGAGAGGCCTGGAGAGATCTACATGAACTGATGCTGAGTGAAATCAGCAAGATCAGGAGATCATTGTACATGACAAAAACAAGATTATACAATGATTAATTCTGATGGATGTGGTTCTTTTCAACAATGAGATAATACAGGCCAGTTCCAATGATCTTGTGAGGAATAGAACCATCTCCACCCAGAGAGAGGCCTATGGAAATTGAGGGTGAATCACAACATAGCATTTTCACTCTTTTTGTTGTGGTTTGTGTGAATTTTATTTTTTCTCATTTTCCCCCTTTTCTACCTGATTTTTCTTGTTCAGCAAGATAATTATATAAATGTGTATGCCTATATTGAATTTAACACATATTTTTACCATGTTTAACATATATTGGATTACTTGCCATCTGGGGAGGGAGTAAGAAGGGGGAAAGAAAGATTTTGCAAGGGTCAATGTTGAAAAATTACTCTTGCATGGTGTTTTGAAAATAAAAACTTCAATTAAAAAAAGAGAATAGCACCTAAAGACAAAGAAGTTCAGTAAATCAGTCCGTAAGTGTTTATTAAGCATGTTCCAGACTCTGCTAAGTGCTGACGATAAAAAGAAAGTTAAAAGAGTTTTAATTCTCAAGGAGTTCTGTTGATATAGTATTTTGTTCTTATGGATACTGTTATTAAATGTATATCATACAAGGAACGTCATTGTTACTATGTTATTCTTCAATATTTGTTTATCAAAGTAAGCTTGATAATTTATAAAGCCTAAGAAAGAGTTGCTATATTCAGAAATTCAACTAAGTTTTTTTGGAAAACACCTAATAGATTTCACAGATGGGAGTGATTTTCTTAACTAATGACTGCACAAGGCTTGGTTCCTCAAAAATGTCTATTTGCTTTGGTAGCCTTAACTGAGTGGCTATGATGTCCATTGCCAAAGAATGCAAAACACTCAGGCATTATCTGAATTACCTTCACCACATTCTAGAGAGGTAACTAATGGGCAGGGTTGTCCTCACTTTCCACAAAGGGAAACCCAGAGATGAGAAGTGTCTTGGTCCAGAGCCTGTAATGGGCTAAAAGCACAGCCCTCATTAGCATGCAATTTGTCTGATTTTGAATCCAGTTCTCTTGATCCCAACCCACTTCTTGGTCTAATATTCTAAATATTGCATTTAACTCTAGAACCAAAGGACTCCTGGCAAGTGGGATTGTCTTGGAGAGCATAGATCTTTCCTTCTAGTAGCAGACTTGTTCTGGGAAATTTGACTTCCTATCCCTCTAGTATTTGCAAGCTGGTTCTTTCTCAAAGCCATTTCTATCTAATATTGTTTAGTAGGGGGTTAGAGAGGCAGAAAAAAAAAAAAACCACTCAAGTGGTGTGGTCCACTGAGATTTGCTGAGCTTGAATAGTCAATTTCATGGAAAATGACTTTGCCATTTTAAAAAGTAATCTTAGGTAAATACATTGTTTATTTTTATCTCTGGAGATAATAATTGCTTGAATAGGGCAATCTTGTTTGAAACTTATCATCCAGCCCATGATTATGCTCAATTGTTCATTCTGTCCTTCATTTCAGAGTTTGGTGGTCTGTTGCTAGAGGTTGTGACTAAGCTGTGTAAATGCTTCTTGATGCCACTTTATGAAACATCCAAAAACCTGAGCTGGAAAACTCTATTGGCTATTCGTGAATAGGAGCATATTGGATGGTATTTATATATGAAAAGAGGTGGTACTTTCAACTAGATATCCTAAGAATGGGTCAGTTTGAATGTTCAACTAATTCTTTTTTGATTCAATTAAAAAGTTTAAATATATACTTATTCTTCTATCTCAATGATTTAATTAAAAAAGGGAAAAAATCTGTTTTTATTTTATTGTTATATAATGGTATTTGGATAGTTACAATATTTGCCTAATAGCAGGTTCCCTGGAATGAACCAAAGGATTATGTTGGCAGTAAAAAGAATATTAACTAAGGGTAATTTTTTTGGCCCTAACACCTTCAAATGAAAGCAGACAGCTCAACCAGCACTTCTGCTGTTTTGGACGAAGATAGCATGAGCAAAGAGAAAGAATGCTAATAATAATATACATTAATATGGCATACTTTCCAGTTAGAGGCTGCATGAAGTATTAGACAAAGAACTAGCCTTGAAGTCAAGAAGAACAAGCTTGAACATCTTTTGTGACCTTGAGCAAATCACTTTTCAGTGTTTTAGGCCAGAGGTGTCAGTCTCCTAGTTGCCAGCAAATGGTTAATAAAATAAATAAAAATAAAATTGTTGTTCAGTTGTTTCATTCTTGTTGCACTCTTTCTAACTCCATTTTGGGAATTTCTTGGCAAAGTGTTTTGCCATTTCTTTCTCCAGCTCATTTTATAGATAAGGAAACTGAGGCAAAGAGGATGAAGTAAACTTGCCCAGGATCACACAGCTAGCAAGAGACTGAGGTCATTTGTTTAATTCAGTCTTTCTGATTCCAGACCCTGCAGTTTATCCATGGTGCCACCAAGCTATTCTCCCAAAATTCAAAATAATACAGCTAATGTTAATCTGGATTTTCTAAGCCAGTCTACTGAAGCAGGAATTTTCTTGTATTTGAATTTGATCCCTCTGTTCCAGGTACTTCTTTTAAGACCATAAATTATGGTGAAGGTGACAGCTACTTTAGTAAAGGACATTTCTTCACTTAGGATTCTTTACTTCAGTGAAATTTTAGATTCTATTTCTATCCTTTTCATTTATAATATGTTTTATCTCATTGGATCTCATCCTCTTGGAGGTCAATGGTGTAAGTATTATTACCCATGTTTTTCTAAGTGTGTGTATAAAATTGCTGATCAGGTTAAGTGACTTGCCTAGTTTCACTTAGCTAGCAAATGTTAGATCTGGGACTTGAATCTGGGTACATCTGATTCTTATTTAGGTATTTGCTGTTCAATTTGGAGCTATGCTCAAAAAGTTATCAAACTGTGCATACCATTTGACCCAGCAGTGTTTCTATTGGGCTTATATCCCAAAGAAATCATAAAAGAAGGAAAGGGCCCCACATGTGCAAGAATGTTTGTGGCAGCTCTTTTTGTGGTGGCTAGAAACTGGAAACTGAGTAGATGCCCATCAATTGGAGAGTGGCTGAATAAATTATGGTATATGAATGTTATGGAATATTATTGCTCTGTAAGAAACGACCAACAGGACGATTTCAGAGAGGCCTGGAGAGACTTGCATGAACTGATGCTGAGTGAGATGAGCAGAACCAGGAGATTGTTGTACACGGCAACAACAGTACTATATGAGGATCAGTTCTAATGGACATGACTCTAATCAACAATGAAATGCTTCAAACCAATTATAGTTGTGCAGTGAAGAAGGTCATATACATCCAGAGAGAGGGATGTGAAATGTGGACCACAACATAACATTTTCATGTTCTCTATTGATGTTTGCTTGCATTGTATTTCCTTTATCGGATTATTCTCTCTTATAGATACGATTTCTCCTGAACAAAAAAATGATGTGTGGCAATAACTATACATATATTCGATTTAAGTATTCTAACATAATTATCATGTAGTGGATATCCTGCTATCTAGGGGAGGGGTGGGGAGTAGGGGGGAAAATTTGTAACAGAAAGCTTTGTAAGGGTTAATGTTTAGGAATTACCCATACATATGTTTTGCAAATAAAAAGTATTAATAATAAAAAAAAAGGTATTTGCTGTTGTTCAGTCATGTCTGATGCCTTGTGATCTTATCTGGGGTTTTCTAAGTAAAGATGGAGTGGTTTGCCATTTCTTCTCTGGCTTGTTTTACAAATGAGGAAACCGAGGCAAACAGAGTTATGTGACTTACATAGGGTCTTACAGTGTCTGGAGCCAAATATGAACTCAGGAACATTGAGTTTTCCTGACTCTAGGCTCAGAACTTTTATCACTTCAGTTATTCAGCACCTTTCTATTATCCCACATTTACCTCTCAGGGAAGTAGAAGGGCAAGATGTGAATCTAGCTGCCCCTATTTAGGTGTATTTCACTATTTTCAGGTACAAGATTCACCAAGTCTCAGTGGCTCAATGATGGTTTCATTTCTAGTTTGGCAACTCTATGTTGCATAGTAGTGGGAAGTTGCAAAATTGTTTGGAATCAACAGAACATCAGAATTTTTCCTTCTGGAAAGATAGAGAGTAGTATAATGGAAAGTCTGCCATATAGGAAGTTGAGAGATCTGGATTCATATGTCTCCTTTGACACTAACTATGTGATGATTGCCAGCAAGACTCTCAGAGCCCAAATTTTCTCTTCTGTAAAACAGGAATGCTAAATACTTACATTATTTAATTCCCAGAGTTATTGTGAGGAAAATACTTTGTGTAACTCAAAATCCTAGTGGATTCACATGTGTGTATTTAACTAAGCTGTATGTTTATCTAAGGTATTGAAAAGATGGCTTTCTTGCCTTTTACTCCTATGCTTTCTCAAGAATATTCTCTGAAACTTCACTCTATTTCTTTAGTCACCTAATTATTGGCAATACAGTATCTGCTTTTTGTAATGGGAGCCAATAGAATTATAACATTCTAGCCAACTGTGCTGTAAAACATTTATTTTGAATGTTTTTCAGAGGAGAACTTTTGTTATTCCATCCTGGAGGCTGAAATGAAAAAATCAATCTACTACCTTTGTGAGTTTGTCTGAGTCTTAGTTCCTCCTGTATACAATAATAGAATGAATAGCACCTGAGCAGGAGCACTTTTTTTTTCTACAATGGACATTCATTCAAAATTTATTCAGAGGCCTCTTCTCTAAGTCAAGAAAATCTACTTGGGCACATAGCTTTCTCATCTGAGGACAATGGAGTTGTACTACATGACCTTTCAGATCAATGGTCATTCTCACTCTTAAGAATAGAAAATCTACATCCTTTGATACTATGATGGGAAGCTCACTACCTCCAACAGCAACTCAATTCCCTTTGGGCAGTTCTAATTGTTATGAAGTTTTTCTGATATCAAACCAAAACCTACCACTCTGTACCTTTCACCCTTGCTTTTCATTTCCTCTTCTAAGTTCCATTAAAAACAGTCCAAAGACCCAGAAACAATAACAAGAACAAACCATTTAATACAATATTTCTCATATCTGTTCCTTTCACTCAGCTCACTACTACCCTAGTTCAGGCCCCTATTATGTCTTGCTTGGACTGTTTCAATTGTTTCCTAATTGGTCTCTCAACCTCCTGTCTTTTTCTTCTCTAATCCGCTTTCAACATAGCTGCCAAATTAGTATTTCTAAAACACAATCTAATTATGTCACTCCCTTTCTCAGAAATTGTCAATTGCTCTCTATAGTATCAAGCATAATTTTTTTTAATGTAGTCTGTCATTTAAATCCCTCTACAATCTGGCTTCTACCTACCTTTCAGTCTTATTTTGTTTTAGGCCTTTTATATAGACTCTATTCAAATAAAGCCTATTGTTTCCCATATGTGAGTGACATTCTATCTTATAATTCTGTGCCTTTAAATGAGTGATCTACCATGTCTTTGATGTACTGTCCACCTTTTAAATCTCTAGCTTTCTTCAAAAGCACAGCTCAGGGGCTATCTCTTACATAATACCTTTTTTACTCTCCTTAGATTCTGCACATTTACTTTCTTGTATACATTTAGTATTTGCTTTCTTGTGTACACATTATATTCCCCAGGAGAATGCAAAGTCCAGTGAGGGAAGGGTCTGTTTCATTTTTATTGTATTCTCAATTCTAGCATAGTACTATGTGGGTGAGTTCTTCACAACAGCTTTTCAAACACAGAGTCAACTATCATTTCCTCACTAAGTCTTTTCATTTTCTTTCTTTCTTTCTTTCTTTCTTTCTTTCTTTCTCTTTCTTTCTTTCTTTCTTTCTTTCTTTCTTTCTTTCTTTCTTTCTCTCTCTCTCTTTCTTTCTTTCTTTCTTTCTTTCTTTCTTTCTTTCTTTCTTTCTTTCTTTCTTTCTTTCTTTCTTTCTTTCTTTCTTTCTTTCTTTCTTTCTTTCTTTCTTTCTTTTTTGCTTTTTTCCCTGAAGCAATTGGGGTTAAGTGACTTGCCCAGGGTCACACAGCTAGGGAATGTTAAGTGTCTGAGACCAGATTTGAACTCAGGTCCTCCTGACTTCAGGGCTGGTGCTCTACCCACTGCACCACCTGGCTGCCCTGTCTTTTCATTTTCACACTAGTTTCAGTCTAGCTGTATCACCTTCATTCTATATTTGCACAGTTTTTTTAACCTAACTCTAGGACTTCACATTTAATTCTATATTAAGTGTCATCTATTTAAATTCATCCCACTCTTCCAAGTGGTTGAGAATTTTTTTTTTAGAGTTTGATTCTGACATCCAATGTATTAGTTATCCTTCTTAGCTTCATGTCACCTGTGAATTTGATATGCCTGTTATCTGTTCCATTATTCAAGTCATTAATACAATTTTGAACAGAACAGTTTCAAGGGCAGATTCCAGGGCTATTTTACCAGAGTATGACATAGTGGAGAAAGCACTAGATTTGAAATAATGAGTCCCATAATCATAGGAGTTGGAACGAACCTCTTATAGCTATAAAATGCAACTCATATCCAAACAAGAATCTCACTCCTAACCCTGAAAACTTCCCTAAGAAATAGTTATCTAGTTCTTGCTTGAAATCTTAAAGTTTAGCAGAATTCTCTGCCTTCTAAGGAAATTGTTTTTTTTAAATAGCTTTTAATTTTTCCAAATACGTGCAAAGATAGTTTTCAACATTCACCTTTGCAAAACTTTGTGTTTCAAAAATTTCCTCTTTCTTCCCTTTCTTCCCTCTCCCGTAGACAATCTGATATAGGTTAAAAATCTGCAATTTTTCTAAACATATTTCCATATTTGTCATGCTGTGCAAGAAAGATAAGATCAAAAGGGAAAAAATGAGAAAGAAAAAAAACCAAGCAGACAACAGCAACAGCAACAACAACAAAAAGGTGAAAATCTGCTTTGATCCACATTCAGTCTCCATAGTTCTCTCTGAATTTGAATGGCTCTTTCCATCACAAGTCTATTGGATATGCCTTGAATCATCTCTTTGTTGAAAAGAGTGAAGTCTATCACAGCTGATTGTCACATAATCTTGTTGTTGCTGTGTACAATATTCTCTTGGTTCTGCTCATTTTGCCATCAGTTCATGTAAATCTGCACTTTTCTGAAATCAGCCTGCTTGTCATTTCTTATAGAACAATAACATTCTATTATCTTCGTATACCATAGCTTATTCATCCATTCCTCAACTGATGAGCATTCACTCAATTTCCAGTTACTTATCATTACAAAAAAAATTAAATCCAGCCTCAGACGCCAGCTGTGTGTCCTTGAATAAATTACTTAATTTCTGGTTGCAACAACACCTATCTTAAAGGGTCATTGTGAGGACTGGATAGAATGTTTACAAAATGTTTAGCAAAGTCCCTGTCACATAGTAGGTTTTATATAAATATTTATTCCCATTTCCTATATACCTCTTTTATATGACTCATTTTGCACCTTGAATGCATCATCTTTCTGTCAGGAGGTGGGCAATATATCTTATTACAGGTCTTCTGGAATTGTTTTATTCATTTTGTTGTTCAGAATTGTTCAATTTTTTAAAGTTGCTCATCTTTATAATGTGATTGTATAAATTATTTTATTATTCACTTCATTCTGCATCAATTTATAGAAGTCCTTCTACATTTCTCTGAAATTTTCCCTTTCATCATTTCTTATAGCACAATAGTATTGTTATATTCATGTCATAATTTGTTCAGCCATTTTTTAATTGATGGAAATTCCTAAATTTGAATTCTTTGCTACCACAAAAAAGAACTTCTATAAATATTTCTGTTCATAGGGTCTTTTTTCTTCTTTCTCTGATATTTTTGGGTGAGTGGGGGAAGGGATAGCTTTAGTAGGGGTATTTCTGGGTCAAAAGATCTGCATAATTTAGTAACTTTTTTGGGCATAGTTCCAAATTTTTTCCAAAATGGCTGTACCAATTCTCAGTCCTACCAACAATGTGCTATTATTCCTGTTTTCTCACAGACCCATTTTTGCTAACTGGCCTATAATTCACAGATTTTACCTTCTTCTTTGCTTTGAAAATTGAGATTATATTGTGGTATCTTTATGATTCTCACTAAATTTTCATTGATTACCAAGAATTATAGGATTAAAAATGCCACAGCTCTTTCGCTTTCTCTTTCAGTACTCTAGGATGTAGTCTGGCCAGGAGTAGAATTTTATAGTATTATCTCCTCTCTTGTTCTGAATATCATGTTTATATCAATGACTTGTAGAAGACCATTAGTTTTTTGGTCACAAGTTCATATTGCTGACTCATTTTGACCTTAAAGTCCCTTAAAACTCCCAAGTATCTTTCATATTAGCTCTCACCTAGTCAATTCTAACTTATCTAGTACCTATGAAATGTCATATCTTTTATATTTATTTCTATGACATTTTATCTACTATGAAATAGATTGTATATAGCCTATAATTAACCCTCCCTCCAAGCTTCCTGTCATGATTTCCCTCATAGTCATACCCTGATGCCTCATTGTGGCATGGAGGTAAGCTTGAGTTCACAAAGGTTATGCTAATAGAGCTTAACATAAGTTCTAGCAAGTCCTGCCATGCTGGAAAGACTTTGGATATGATGTGAGCAACAAACCAAGTCTACTTTCTAGAATTTAGTCTAAATAAGTATGAAGTAGGCATCATGGCTACTTGGCAATGAATTATAATTATTTGTACATGTAGCTTGTGGAACAATTCAGTTTCATGTCATTAAAAAAACCTTCATGGGAAAGAGCATCAGATATGGATTCAGAACAAAGCCATAATGAGGAATTTTGCTACCTTAGTGTGATTTAGTTGAGTAGGTAATGTGAATGGGGAGATATGAAGAGGAAGGTGATGAGAACAGGCATTTATTAAATGCCTACTAATTCCCTTAAGGCCCTTTTCTTTTTTCTCTATACTCTTTTACTTTGTGATCTCACCAGCTCCTATGGGTTCAATGATTTTATCCATGCAAATGACTATCAGATCTACAAAAACAACCCTAATTTTCCTCCTGAGCTTCATTTAGCCTTGGATCACAAACAACCTATTGGACATTATGAAGTAAATGTCCCAAGGGCATAACAAACTCATTTTTATCAAAAACAGATTTTATTTCTCCACTACCTCCTCCACCAAACCACTCTTCTTATGAACTTCTCTATTTCTGTCAAAGGCACCACTCTCTTAGTCACTAACCTTGGTGTTGTCCTTGATTTCTCACTCTCACTCACTCTATATATCCCACCCATTGATCTACCTTGTCATTTCTATTTCCATATCATTTCTCATTTATATTCCTTTCTTTCTACTCATACAGCCATCAACTCAGTGCTGACTTTCATCAACTCTCTTTGTATTCTTGTGATAGTCTCCTGAGCTCAAGTTTCTCCTCATACATACCTCCCAGCTTCCTATTACATCCTGAATCAATTATCAACTCTTCTATTTGCTCTTTACAAGTTCTTTACAACATATACCCTTCCTATGTTCCCAGTTTTCTTATACAATATTTCCTTCTACATACTCTATAATGTAGCCACACTAGCCAATGTACCTCATATAAGTCAATTTCCTCTTTTGTCCTCTAGGCTGTTGTACTGGATGATCCCATGACTGGAATACTCTATCATTCTGCCCTTTGGGATTGGCTTTCATCAATTCTCTGCCCAAGCACCACCTTCTGTAGGACGATTTTCCTCATTTTCCCTACCTGCTAGAACTGTCCTCTCTAAGGTTATCTTGTATCTAGTTTATATGTCTCTTGCTTATATCTATAAATATACATATTATCTTTCCCAAATATGCTCCTTGAGGACAGAGACCAGTTTAGCTTTTTCTTTGTGTATCTAGCATAGCACAGTATCTGGCACATGGTAATTCCTTGGTAATACTTATTGGTTTATAGGAAGTTGGCCACTGAGTAAGGAGATTCAGGGATCAAATCCTGCCTCTAGCAATAACTTTACTTCACCAAGGGCTAATCTTTCAGTCACCTATGGGTGAATGATTCCAAGATTAAAGGTTTCAGAACAGTTGTGAATTTGTATTGGAAAAGGGGTTTATTACACTTAAGAAATCACAGGCATGGATCAATTTAAATTGTTAAATATCAAGCAACTTTCAGAGATGAAAAAGTCCTATAAGGCCAACAAAATAATTTCAAGTTTTTTTTTTCACTCAGTTGTTCAGAACTTTATGACAACAGAATTTATTGAATGAATGAATGAATGGAAAATTTATTAAATGCTTGCTATGTGTAAAAACTTAAGGAATGCAAAGAGAAATGTAAAATAGTTCCTGTTTTTGAGATCACATTCTAATGGGACAAACAATACATATAGAAGGTAATTCTTTCACTTAAAATTTGGAGAAAACTCATATATAGCAGCATCAAATATGACACAAAGGAGGTTTGTAGCTATTCTGCTTAAATTTCCTTTTCTCTATCTCTTCCTAATGGCTCTGTATTGTGCCTCCTTGTACCATGCTAACTAGCTCTTCTCTCTGGGTGTTTACACTTTTCAATTATTTATAGGCTGCTACGTTTTCCCCTTTGCTCCTCACCAGTCATCACCACACCATGCTACACCTATTTAGCTATTTTAATCTTTCCTAATAAATCAATTCTTTCAACCTCCTCATCATTTTTATTACTTTTCTCTGAACTCCCCCCAGCTTTTCTCCCTCTTTATGGTATTGAAGAGCCTGGAATTTAATGTAATTTTCCAGGTGGGGTTGGAGCAAGGCTATTAAAGGCGGGCTATCACTTCAGGGTTCTGTGGATGAAGCCACTGGGAACAAAGCCCAAAACTACATTAGCCTTTTTTTTTTTGCTGCTGTATCAGTTTTGCTAACTCATATCTAATTTCCTGTCCACTATCACCCCCAATTCTCTCTTACAGCATTACAGCCTTTCAGATTTCTCTGTTCCATTGACTATCAATCTACCTTTATGAGGATTACATTTTTCCAGGTGTATAGAATGGGTCTTCCAGTTTCCAAGATGAACTTTACTCCATTTCTGGTTTCTTGCTTTATACTTGGGGGCCAGAAAAAAGAAATGCACTGGGACAAAACTTATGGGAGGGAGTTAGGGACAAGGATCAGGACCCAAGAATGAGGTCAAGGTCTTATGCATTTGAATAAATAGTAAACATTCCCAGGACACTGTCAGCATTGGTAATCAAGAAATTAATCAAATTAAAATTAGTATCCAGGGCCTTTTCTGCCAGATCTAGCAGTTTGGGGATTGTTTTATACTTAATTTCTAAGGAATGGAATTAATTACATCGTTGTTGTATGTTTCTTATTGATTTATAACAACAACAACAACAACAATAATAACAATAATGATAATGAATATTTATGTAGCTAGATCAAATGAAGGAATATTTGTAAAGTACTTTGCAAATCTCAGAGCACTAGGTATCAGTATTATTATTGTTATTATAATTATCATTACTATTATATAGCACTTTAAAGTTTCTCACTTCCTTCTAGAAAGTGCACTGGATCATGCATCAAGAAAACCAGTCTTTTCCCCCAGTTTTTACTACATTGTGTAAGCCACTTCATTTTAACTCGGCCTCAGTTTCTTAATCTATATTCAGTATATATTTATTAAGTATCCACTATCAGATGACACACCTTGAAAAGCAGAAAGTGCACTGACTTGGAGTCATATAAACTGGGTTCAAATTCCTTCTCTGATGCTTACCACCTGATGATGTTGGGCAAGTCACTGGATGCCATTTTCTCACTTCTAAAATAAAAATATTAGACTAGATGCCCTCTGAAGTTTCTTCATAGATTCTCTTAAGATCTTATGATCTTACATTAAGACTAAGGAAGGCACTGTAAGACAGATATAGAAACAAATATTTCCTACTCTACACAAATAAGTATAATTAGAGAAAATTTGAGGAGGAAAAGAATACTAAAAACTGGGAGAGGGAATCAAAGAAAACTTCCCTAAGCACATGGTACTTGAGCTGAGCCATAAAGTAAGACAATGATTCTGAAGTGGAAATGAGGGAGGAGAACATGGAATACAGCTTGTGCAAATGATGGGAACAGATATTGGAATGTCCAACATGGTTAGGGTAGCAGGAATGTAGACTGTATGAAAGTAAATAGCATGAAATAGGGTTAGAAAGATAGGTTGGGTACAAGTTAGAGAGGGCCTTAAAAACCAGCTTAAGGACTTTCCCTTTTATCCTAAGTACTATCAGGAACCCTTATAAGGTTTTTGAAGAGAGAGGTGAGGAGGGGAGTAATATTATGGTAAGATGGCCAGATACATCTCAAGTGTATTATTTTGGCAGTTTGAATATTTTTAGTAATAACTAAAGAAATATTTATTTTTCTTCTCTGTAAAACCTTCTTTAGTAGATTTATGATTAACACCCTGTAATGGAACAAATTATAACCCATGCACATTTCCACTGTGTGATTCTAGTTCTCCAGTAAACCCTCCAAAGGTAGCACAGTGACAGTGCACTGGTGCCTGACAGGGAAATATAAGTTCATTGCTTCAGATACTTGCTGTGTGACCCTAAAGCAAGTCTAAGTTAAATGAATGAATGAATAAATCAAAAAAGGAGGACTGTTTTACATCAGAGATCTTTTATCTGAGATCCACAGATCTCTAAGCAGTCTAAAAAAAGAATTCAGGAAGCTTGAATGGAAGAATAAATTATTATATAAAAATATTATCCATTATTCTGAGAACTCTCTCTCTTGAAATGATGTAAATACCAAACAGTCTGTTTTTTAGCACACAAATTGTCCATCTGTTAACCCTCACTTTCATTGTATGATTAGGCTGTATGTGATCCACAATATTCCTGAGTATGGTCAGAACTAGATTAAAATGTAATTGGGAAATATGTAGCAAAACAATAAAAATACAACATATGTTATATTTTATTATATATTATATTATATTACATTATATTATTATATATTATATTATATTATATTATATTATATTATATTATATTATATTA
>JAJPUD010003946.1:94517-123702 GCA_023553655.1 Myrmecobius fasciatus
TATATTATATTATATTATATTATATTATATTATATTATATTATATTAACAACAATATTAATTTGTGGTTTTCTAATATGCAGGTGTCAGGGATATAACTCTGTTTGAGTTTGACGCCTAGTGAATTAGACCATCTTCTTTTCTAGGTATCCATCTCATTGTTGATATCTTCAGTATGACTTTAGGCATAAAGAACTTTATTTGGTTTTTTTCATCAGAGAATTATATTTAGATTAATGCCATCCAACTGACTACTCAAAGAATAACAGAATTTGGAAATTGGAAGAGACCTTAGTGGCCATTTAGTCCAAGCCATACACAAAAGCAATATTTATAACATAAACTGATAGGTGGTCATCCAGCTTCTGCTTGAAGATCCCCATAGAGGGAGAACCATTATTTCCTATTCCATTTTGGGGCAGATCTAATAATTTTGGTATGTTAATTGACATCAAGCCTAAACTACCCTCTTGGCAACTTTCAACCATTGCAAAGTTCTTGACAACTTTTAGTTACTCTTTGGGTCTTATCATTCTCTCTAGATTTGTTCAGCCACCATACCATAATAGTGTTCTCACCTTGAAACTTCATTCCACCTTTGGGGTTTTCTCACCTTGGAAAATCAGGGGAAGCCTCTTCTTCTGGTAGTTCCTTCAGGGACTTTCATTTTAGAAAAACTGCCATACATTCTCCTTCATTCTTCTCTATTCCTAGCTCTCTGGACTTCTTTCCCTCACCATGCCCAAAGTGGGGGTATCTTCTTGTCTTTTACATGTTATCTCTTTCATTAATAGTTAAACTCCTTAGAGGTAAGAACTGCTTTTATCTTTACTTTTCTTTGTATTTGCACTACTTAGTGCCTAGCACACAGTAAGAGCTTAATAAATACATGTTGATTTTAAGCATTTCTGAATCTAATCTTAATGTTGGACTTTTAGTAGAAGCACAGTGTTCAGAATGAGGTTCAATCCACTGTACTTTATATTCTGCTTACATTGCATTTAGAGTATTGTGTTCAGTTTTAAGTACCCTACTTTAAGAAGGTCACTGACAAACTGGAGCATGTCCAAAGGAAAGCAACCAAGATCATTAGGGGAATTTGAAACCATGCCATATGAATATCATTTGAAAGAATTGGGAACATTTAGCTTAGAGACCAGAAGATTGAGGGAGGACACAATAGCAACAAGAAGAGCTACCATATAAAAGAATGATTAGATTTTTTCCTGTTTAGCCCTTGAGAGTAAAGCTAAGGACAACAGGAGGAAGTTGACAGGATAGATTTTTGGTTTGATGCAAGGAAAAACATCTTAACAATGAGGAAAAGCTGAATGGGCTATCTCAGAAAGAGTCAGATTCCTATTCACTAGAAGCTTCAGACAGAGGCTTGTTAGGAACAGGATCCCTAGTTAGATACAGGTTGGACCAAATGACCCTGACATCCCTTTCAATTCTGGAATTTTTGAAGGGATTGTAGAGTTCACAATCTCTCTATATTTTATACTGTAGCTGTGCCTAGCTATGAGTTTCCTGAGAGAGCTGGAGTTCCCCACACTAGGGATTACATTCATCCAGATAGTTTTGATTGTTCATGGTGATAGTCTGGATGTTATTTATTGAATATAATTTTCAAAAAACCTCAAACCAAAAAACAAACTGTGCCTGTGGAGATGTTGGTATAATTAGATGTGGCAAAAATATCTTTTATGTATTGAGTAATCCACAGAGACTGAAAACAAGTGTTTGGGTTATTTATTTATTTATTTTTGTCTAAAAACTCTAGTGTTTCTTAACCATTTCAGAGTACAACTATTTATACAAAATTGTAGTAAAGGCAAAAGGAGGCTATCCCTTCTTTGGTGACAATTGAAAGTAGAGAATAATGAATTGGCAAGAACTGAATGAGGGCAAGAGCAAGCACAGAAGGGCCCTTACCCTCCTCATGGAGGGTAATGGACTTTGTAGAGTTAGCTTTTCCTCTTTTTCTTTCCCCCTTACCTCCAATGGAGGTCATGGCTAGGGAAGCACAAGGCTAAAGAAAAACACGGTGTATGCCCTCTATCTTTTTCAGGGGAAATAAAGTTAAAATGAGAATCAAGAACAGATTTAATTTTTTTTCCTGAGGCAACTGGGGTTAAGTGACTTGCCCAGAGTCACACAGCCAGAAAGTGTTAAGTGTCTAAGGTCAGATTTGAACTCAGGTCTTCCTGACTTCAGGGCTGGTGCTCTATCCACTACACCAACTAGCTGCCCCTGACAGACTTGAATTTAATAAAAAACTTAATTCATTTATTAAGCTCCATTTATGTGCAAGGGACAGAAATATCAGGAAGATAGCATCCAGGTTGAAGTTATGTACAAAAGGGGAAAAAGCCTTTCCCTTGACTAAAGGATTAAAGATTTAGAGCTAAGAGGGCCCTTAGAGTTTATCTGGTTTCTTTATTTTACAGATGAGAAAGTTGAGGTTTAGAGGTGTCACTCAAAGTCATATATAGATAGTAAGGTAGGAAGTAAGAAGCAGAAATCATATAGGTAGTAAGGAGCAGAAGCAGAATTTGAAGTCCAGTCCTCTGCCTCTAGTTCCATTCCTCTTTCTACGATACCATAATGCCTCTCCTGGTAGAAAATGAGAGATCTGACTGGGAAGTCCCATGAATAGATTGGGAAATTTTATTAATGATTGGGAAAACCCATCATTAGGAAATCTCATCATTCTGTAATATCGAGTCTTGATATTCACATTTCATTAGTTTCAACTACCCTTCTGATTTGAAGTGTGGAGCCAAGAGCTCCAAAACTGCCAGTTAAACAGAGAATTCAGGCCAGCCATCTCTTCATTTCCCACCTAGCTGCATTCTGATCTTTTGGACTTCTCTGAACCTTTTTATCATGCTATTTTGCATTATGTTATCTTTCCCCAACAGATTGTAAACTCCTTGAGAGCAGGAACTCTTTCTTTTACCCTTTTGGATTTGTAACCTCAGTGTTTAGCAGGATGTCTGACACATAACAGGAACTTAAGAAGTACTTATTGATTGACTGACAATGAGACTGCATATATATCTATGAACTCCTGATCTCCCTTAGCACCAACTGCAGACCAACTTGTCTTGTAGTTAGAGTCATCACCCAATTGTTAGTCACAATAGCTTGAAAGTGACTGAACAAAATTGATGGGGCTCAGTCAATCACTTTAATTCATTAGAGTCAGAATGATATAGTACTGGACCTGGAGCCAGGAAGGCCTCGGTTCAAATTCCATTGCTCTGTATTAAAATATAATAGTTTTGCCACTATTACTGAGGTTCTATTTCCTCTCCCATAAAATAAGGGATTTGGATTTGCTGGCCTCTAATATTCCTTCTTGCTCTCAATCATTGATCCCAAGATCAAATTCTACAGAGGACTGTGCCCTTAAGTTCCATTCTCTCCTTATCCTCTCCATTCACCTAAGAGTTTTCCTGGCAAATACCATCTTGCTTGATGGGCTATTTGGGTCCAACACTATGACTGCAGCAGAAACCTTTTTTTTTCTTTGCTGGCATGGCTTCTGTAGGACTCAAAGTACCGTAGTCCATAATATTTTTCTTTTGGAGCCTGCCCTCTTAGTGACAAGAAGAATAGCTTGGTTTGGCAGAGGGTCCAGGTTAGGATTACATGACATATGGCCCTGTGACATTTTTGTTGGAAGCTGGCCACACTGTCAGATTATCCAGAGGGGCCCCCTGTTCTTTGTGCAGAAGCATTATTATCCATTTACCTAAATATCCCTGTAACCTCTTCTCACCAGAGGCCTTTTGATAAAAGATGACATTTGAGCACAAATACCACAGAAAGGGGCTGGGAAGAAGAACGGAAATATCTTCCTTAGTCCCCAAGCCTCTCTAGGGCTGAGCTTGCCAGGGAGTCAGATGATCAGCTCAGGATGAGTCCATATTTGTCACTTTTCTAACTGATATGCATTTCTCTTAGGAATGGTCCCGGTCGTTTACATGCTCAGTCGCTCTATTTGCATCATCTCTGAAAACAGGGGGTTTTATTCCCTTGTCTTCTATGATCTGGATGGCCTTATAAGCATAAATACTATTTAAAGATGGGCTCAATACAAAAGAGATCTGGGATTGTATCAAATATACCATATGTGTGATGGGCTTCAAGGATATTGGACATCAGGAAAACTCAGTTCAGGGATGGCAGCCTGCAGCTTGACACCATCCTCCTTGAACTCCCATCCCTCCCTGGACCTCATTAACCATGCTCATTAAAGACTCATGAACACATGCACACACATGCACAAGTGCACACACATACACACAGACTGTTTTTCATATTCTCTAAGGAATTCCTTAATAAAAAATGACCATGGTTTATTCATTTACTCATTTATTTAATAGATTTATTATGTTCCTACTATGTGCATGTAACTATGTCATGTGTCCATAGAGTGTCCTAGACAAGATTGAAACAGGGCTCACAAGAGATAGGTTTCTTATCCTCTGAGCCTTCAATCAGTGAGGCATAGAATCAGGGAACCTCTTAGCTACCTCAGTTTTCCAAGCTGCCTGGATAATATTCTCCCTAGAGAATATCAGAAGGACATTCTCAGGTCAGGATCATTGCTACTCTTGGAGTTAAGGAAGATCTTTCTACATGCTCTCTAAGGATAACTATGCTGGAAAATGATATGAACATTAAATAGAGTTCAGTTTATACATGGGATTTATACTTATATAAGTATATATATGTATATGTGTGTATGTATGTGTATATATACGCACACACATATAATACTACCTATACTACACAGTAGTGAAGAGCTCTTTCTTCAATGAGAGAGAAAGAGAGGAAATGAGAGAGACAGGGAAAGAGAAAGAGAGACACAGAGAGAGACAGAGACAAAAAGAGAGAGGAGTGGAAGGGGATGGAAAAGGGGAGGGGGAAGGGAAGAGGGAGAGAGAGAGGGAGAAGGAGAAAGAGAAGGAAAGGGAGAGGGGGAGAGAGAGAGAAAGAGAGTGAGAATGAGAGTGAGAGAGAGAGGGAGAGAGCGAGAGAGAAGGATAGAAAGAACAAGCATTCAAAACATGGATTCTGCAAGTTCTTGATTTACAAGTGTGCTTCAAGTTAAAATAATAGATAAAATTCAGACTTAGAAAATAGTTAAATTAGGATGTGATTATTCATTATCACAAAAGATTATTTACATCTTAAGTACTTACCAAAAAAAGGGTTATTTTAAAATATTATGTTATTGATAATTTTCACTTTTATACTATATTATTATATATTGTACATATTATTATATTTACATTTATTACACATTACATAATATTACATATTGTTATATTTACATTTTGAAATGTATCTTTTCTCACTTCTCTACACATCAAGTTATTTCCAAGAAGCAATTAAAGAAAGCCAACTAATACATCAACCATGTGCAGTCTTTTACCTCTGCAAAGAATGGAGGGAAGTATTTTTTCTCAACTCTCATGAGCTTTTTTTTTTTTATATATATATATTCTTGTGGTTATTGTATATATTCTTTTCCTGATTCTGCTTACTTTATTTTTCATCAATTAAGTTGTTTCCTCATACTTCTCTGAATTATTCATATGCTCAGTATGCTTCTTAAATAATAATAGCTGTGAGCTAGTCTGATATTTAATGTGAACCCACATACTTTTCTTCAAGTTATCTTATCCTTAATTTTGTTCTTGCTCATGCCACCTTTTAAAAATGATACACTCTACATATAATTTAACTAGTATTTGGCAAAACATCTTACAAGGTCAAAAATATTTAAGTAGGAAAAATGGAAAGGTGAGCTAGATGATAATAAAATAGAATGGATTTGAAATTGATTGAATGACTATATGGAAAGAATAATTATTGATACTACAATGTTAATTTAAAAGAATATCACCAACAAAGTGCCCCAGAAACCTGTGCTTGGTCCTGTGTCATTCAACAAAATTTTGTCAATAACTGGGATAAAGGCATAGATGGCATTCTTATTAAATTTATAGTTGACACATAGTTTGTAGGAAGAGTTAACACAATGGATAATAAGAGTCAGGATTAAAAAAAAACTATGTCTTGACAGTCTGAACCTTGGCTGAAATCCATTAAGACAAAATTTTTCAGAGATAAATACAAAGAGATAATTGTTTTTAAGTTTAAGATATTAATTTCACAAATACAAAGTAAGGAAGGTATAGCTAGATGGGGGTTCATTTGTAAAAATGTGGGTTTCTTTTGGACTACATATTCAATTAGTTAACAGTGTGATGTGGCCGCCAAAGAACCTCCAATGCAATCTTCGGCTAAAGAGACATAGTGTCCAGGATTAGGAGGGCAATAGCTCTATTATCCTCCACCTTGGTTAAGAACAGACCTATATTGTTTTCTTTAATTCTAGGAACCACATTTGAGGGAAAATGTTGATTAACTGGAGAGCAGCAAAAGGAGGTTACCAAGAATGGGGAAGGGCTTCAAATACCTGTTATATAAAGCTCATTCAAAGGAGGTAGGGAAATCTGTCTTGGAGAGAGAAGACATGAACCAGAGCGTGGAACATGAGTATTTTCTTCAAGAATTGTTAATTCTCATAGATGAGTTTGTTTTGTGTCATTTCAGAGTCCAAAACTAGGATCAGTGAGCAGAAGTTTTCAAGAGCAAATCACTTAACTTCTCAAAGTCCTTAGGGACTTGCTTTTATGTACCCTTATGTTATTGCTTCAGATGAATGCAGGAAGAAATCGAATATACCCATGGTCTAAGCCATTTCCTTACAAAACTTTTCCATTTTGAGAAAACATCAGGTAGTTGTGTAGTTATTTTGTGAGGACTTCCTCAAGAAGGATGAATTCATGGAAGAGTTGACTGAAAAAAGACAGAATTAATGTTTTTGTTTTATCTATGGAGGAAAAAAATCTTTGGCTTTGGAAAGATAGAACAAAAATGACTGCAAGCATTTCAAACCAAAGCAAAATAAAGCATTAAAACAGCAAATACATTTTCATTCAATAAATTTGACTCATCTGGGTCAAGTGAACTATATTTCAGTAGAGTTGAAAGATTGTGGAGCCACTATCAATGACATCTGAAACATCATGAACAAGGGAGACACTTCAGGACTGGAAACCTGAACAAGTAGAACAAGTGAAGTTTTGATGTTCTCTGTCCTTTTAGGTGGAATTTTGAACACAATTTTTAATTGTGAATACCATAATTTAGAAAGGATGCTAATAAATTGGAGTGTGTTTAGTGGTAGTAACTAGGATAGCGAGGGAACTGAAAGCTCTGAAGTCTTTTCCATTAATGAAATGCTAAGATTTTGAATGTTTGGGATCAGTTGGTTTGAAACTATTTAATGTGTGATGATGTGCATTGGAGATGCCTATTCTACCACTAACCAGAAAATTGATTTTGAGTAAGAATCTTTAACCTCTCTGAGTATCATTTTCTTCACCTATAAAATGAAAGGATTGGGGTTAGACCCCTCCTAGTTCTAGAATTCCATGAATGATTGGCACATTGAGCTGGTGCCAAAATATCTTTTCACTCTCAGGTTGCATACAAATTTTCAAATACAGATGCTTTCTCCTTTGGAAAGAAACAATGCATCCATCTGGGCTCAGAAGTAGACCTCTCATGTTAAGGGGAAATTTAAGCTGGGAATAGGCAGGACCTTAACAAGATATTTATCATTGCGATGGTACCCAGAGGTTTCTCACAATGATTACATCGTAAATTTTACTAATCTTCCCCTCTGATTTATGTGGCTCTTCTAAAGGACATTGTTAAGCGGCACATTAATACTGATGCTAAATATAGCTGGGAAAAAAACCCCACAAAACCAATCCCTGATGTTCCAATGCCCATTGGCAGACCGGCAGCCATGTGTCAGTCAATAACCTACTTTTGTTCTAATCTTCTACATGAGCCTATATCATGTCAAAAAGGCTATTTTTATCTAGAAAACATTTTGAAAGTTGTTAGAAATCCTCCTTGCTGCATTACCCAGCCCTCCCAGGAGCTGTTAAAGTGTAAATGTGCAGTGAGGCGTTCTTCCCAGCTGCTCTGGAGCTGAGTGACCTTGCTGGGCTCAAGCCTTCCTTTGAAAACAAAAACATGAACTCGGAATTTTAATTAAATGGCAGTTAGTGGACTGGCCATAAGGCTTGGTTTGCTGGGGTGTGGGGCTGTTAAGCACAGTGTGGATCTAAGGTCATCATCACAAAAGTCCAAGATACTAACTTGCCATGGAATAACAGATCAGCACTGGACTTCTCCCCACACAACCCAAATGAAGTGCTTTGCCTTGTCAAGCTGAGCAGTCAATATTATGAATAGAACTATTTCATAAGGAAATAGTATTTGGATAGTGCCAGGGATACTTTAAAAGCTAGAGGAAAAAATAAAACTTACATGAATTATATCATTTTGGTTTATACCATGTGGAACTTATTGGTTTAAGGTTGCAGAATCAGTCACCCATGGTGTGATGGGTAATATGGTTCAGTTTGGCAGGTTTGCATTGCTCTCCGACTGTTACTGGTGCTGCTTTGTAACTGGCCCATAAAATGAATTAAGTCTGCTTAAGTGGGTTGTTTTCCATTGAAACAGATATTTAAAGTCTTTTAAAAATAGCATTATTGAAACCTGTTATTCATTTACATTTCTTTGTGAGAAGGCACACATTTTGTTTATGGCAAGAATCTCCTGTTTCAAGGTTTTCAACAAACTCTGAACAAAAGGCTCAATTCCACCTGGAGAATTTTAGGAATAGAAAAACTCTCATGAAATGATGTTAAAGTAAAGACCCCCTAGAGCCAAGGATTTTTAGAAACTTCTAACTTCTAGTGGTCCCTTCTGGTCCTGTAATGAAAGAAAAACTCTAGAGAAAAGAGAGAATACACTTGCCTTCTCATCTCTTTTCATTGTAAAAAAGTAAGTTTTATTGATGTTTTTTGTTTTTATACTATAATAATTTCTGAAAATATTACTCTATTATTCCTATCCTTGCCACCCCTTGAAGTTAACCTTTGATTATCTCAAAGAAAAATGGTTAGGTAAAATCTAGTAACCACATCTGACAATGTATATTTTGTCCTTGTAGTATTCCACCTCTTTATCAAGAAGATGGCAATATATTTTTTTATCTCTTTAGATTTCAGTTACTCAGAGTTCAGCTTTCCTTTAGTGATATTTTCCTTTACTTGGCTGTTGTTTTATATATAATGCTTCTGTTTTTCTCATTTCACTCTCTATCAGTTCATATAAATCTTCTCAAGTTTCTTTGAATCCTTCATCAACCATTAAAAAAAACCCTGAGCAATATTATTATAACATGTTCATAAACGTCAAGTTTTTTTTTGGGAGGGAACTATTCCTTAATTGATAGGGACAACTTTTTGTTTCCAGTTTTTAGCTATTAAAAAAAAGTTTGCTCTGCCTTTAAATCTGGAGGATTGTTAATATTCTACAATGAAATGCCAATTCTGGACCCATCTATCATCCTTGGAAAATCCCTTCTGCTTTGCTTCATCTCCCTGCTACTAAATAAAAGGTTTTTATATCCCAAGGAATAGGTAAGTTAGGATATCATTTAGTAATGAATAGCTAAGTCTTCATTGGTTGATGATCCATATTAATAGAGATGGAATTTCCATCTCTTTGCTGAAAGTGTATAAAGGTGGAACTAGAATTGTATCTGAGGTAAGAGGCTGGATAGGGACATTTAGTTACATGGGTAGGGGGAAACAGACTCCAGGAAAACTAGTGTGGCTGAGATGGAGAGCAGTTTATTATCTCTGTTAACTTTCTATTTCCAATGCTGCTTTTTTTTTCCTTCTCCTACTTGCCAGACTATTCTTTTTCTGGTTCTTCATATATCTCTTACCCCCCTGGCTATGGACTCCCTCAAGGTTTTGTCCTGTACTTTCTATTTTTCACCCATTTTTTTTCTTGTTGCCCATTGGCAGACCAGCAGCCATGTATCAGTCAATAACCTACTTTTGTTCTAATCTTCCACATGAGCCTATCTCATGTCAAAGAGGCTATTTTAATCTAGAAAACATTTTGAAACTTGTTAGAAATCCTCCTTGCCGCATTACCCCTGATATCACTGCCCTGCCCCCTATGGGTTCAATTGCCATTTTTTCCCCCAGAAGGCCCCCAAATCTGCCTATTTACCCAGTCCTAATTTCTTCTGCTAGTTCTGGTACAGCATCAGTAATTGTTTGATAGGTATCTCTCACTGCATGTATCAGTGACAGCTCAAATTGAACAAGATAAAGACAGAATCCATTATTTCTTTAAATTCTCCCCTCTTATAAATTACCCTTTTTCTACTGGGGGTACCATCATCCTTCCATTCACTGAGGTTTGCAATCTTGATGTCATCTTTGATTGTTCACTCTCAAAAAGCCCCTAGAAAGATAAGTGGTGTAGTACAAAGAGTGTTGGTGTCACAAAAACTTGATTTCAAATTCTAATCCAGACACTTAATAGCTTGTATGACCTTGGACAAGTCAATAATATTTTCTCATCCTCATTCAATCAAAAGGCATTTATTAACTGCCTACTACATACCAGACACTGTGCTAAGTGCTAGGGATACAAAGAAAGGCAAAAAATATACCTCATCCTCAAGAAAGTCTTGTTCTAATGGGAAGACAATATGCAAAAAACTACATAAGAACAAGTAGAATAAGTAGGAAAAAATATCAACAGAGAGAGGCATTAGCCTTAAGAGGGATTGGGAAAAGTTTTCTGTAGAAGATTTTTTTCTTTTTTGTAAAGCTGGGACTTGAAGGAAGCCAGGGAAGTTAAAAGTTAGAGATGAGGAGGAAGGGCATTCCCAATATAGGGAACAGGCAGTGAAAATACCTGGAACTAAGAGACAGAACATCTTGCTCAAGAAATAGCAAGAAGGACAGTATCATTGGCCTCATTTTCCTAATCTGTAAAATGGGAGGTGATCATATCTACCTCACAGGATTGCTATTGGGTTAAAAATGCTTTTCAAACTTTAAAGCACTTTATAAGTGCTGGTTATCATTATTATATCTTATTAGCTACTGAATTTCCATAAAAGTACACTCAATTGTATATGTCTACAAAAATTTTCACCTGTTTCTCTTATCTACTCACATGATCATCATTCTAGTTTAATTTTACATCAGTACTTCCTGAACTATAGAAACAACTCCTTAAAAGGACTCCATGTTTCCATTCTTTTTCTTTTCCAATCCATTGTCCACACATTATTTATTGTCCCTACATTATCTTCTGGAGGCACATTCAGACAATGTCACAGTTCAGCAGAAGTTTAGAAAACCTTCTGTGGCTTCCCAATGCCTCTAGGATAAAATACAAACTCCTTGCTTGACCTTTAAAGTTCTTCATGATCTGGCTCTAGTTTATCTTTCCACATAATTCACATTCCTTCCCTATATGTATTGTATAGACCAATCAAATTGGATTAACTGGTGGCCCCTAACCTGGTATTCCATCTTTTACCTCTATGTCTTTGTGCTCCCTTGTCACCTCTACTTCTTTGAATACCTAAATTCCTTCAAATTTCAATTTCACATTCTATACCCCAGAGGAAGTCATTTCTACTTTTCCTAATTGGTTTTCTTTGCCTCCTCTCCTCCTTCCCCAATTTTGATTAGGCAAATAGAGTTAAGTGACTAGCCTAAGGTCATATAGCTAGTAAATGTCAAAGGTCTGAAGTCATATTTAAACTCAGGTTCTCTTGACTCCAGAGCCAGTGCTCTATCCACTGTGCTCCTAGATGCCCCTGTTTTCTCCCTTTTAAAATAATTCTGTATGGGCTTAAGGGAGCAGGCTCCTGGGACTGATTGTGTGTTCCTTCCCATACTATCCCTTTCTTATGGATTAGAAATCATGTGCCATAGTTCTGATCTCTAATTGTCCCTTTCCCATCCCTCTCCCCATATTCTGATTCACTTTTTCAGTAATTGTCCTAATTTGAAGATGAAAGATGGTGGAAAGAGGAACTTCATAGTCTTTTCCTGGTCTTGGTCCTTTTCAAGAACAAAAGACAAACAACAATCTCTGGTCTCAGATAGGGTGGGAGGTGCCCTATTATTGTGGACAGGAAGTTGATATTGTGGACAGGAAGAGAAACTTCCTTAGATTTTAGTGGAAGGGAGGTGGCAGCTGATGGCAAGGGAGGAATAGATCATGTTGGGAATTCTATTCCTCTTGCCATATGTAGAACTATAAACTCTCATGTTTATTTCTTCTCAGCCTGGTGTGGGTGGGGTTGGCTTTTTAAAAAAAAATATAATCTCTATACATTAGTTAATTTGATGGCTTCTAAATTTGTCATCACCTGGAGCAAAGCTCATCTTTCCATGACCAGTTAATTAATTTGACCTTAAATCTCTGAAGAGAGTATTGGTGAGGAGCTAGGAAGTATGTGCCTAGGGAGCCATCTCCATATTGTAGTGAAAAGAACATTGAGTTTGGAGTGGGGGAATTGAGATTGAAACATGTTTTTGTTATTTATTATCAATGTAATCTTTATATTGAGACCTTGTTTGTCTTTTTTATCTTGACATTATTCTAATTATCAGTGAATCTTCATTACTTTCTACCTCTCTGGAATGGGGGATATAATAACTTATTCTTTCTCATCAGAATGGTATTCTTAGGGAAATGGGCAGCAATAGACTATGTGACTGGATTTCTCTTCTCTGAAACACAGCTAGACTCCCTGATGTGTCCATTTCAAAGGAACAGCACCCCTGCTATCCTCAAGATCTTGCAGAAATTTTGAAATGCAGCAACCATCAAAGGGAAGAACTCAAAAACAGGTTAAAGAGACTACTGGAAAAGAAAACAAGTACATGTCAAAGATGAGCAAGTCTTTGGAGAGCTTTCTTTTTGCTCTTTCTTTTTAGAGAGTAATATAGTGAGAGACTTGGCTCTTTTGAATGCTTTTTTTTAGTTTCTTCTTTTACTCTGTCTGTCTAGGCCTTTCTTTTCTTTCCCCCTCTTCCTCTCCTTTTTTCACCTTATTCCCCTCTTCTTTCTCTTCCCTCTTTATCTCCCTCTTCTCTCTCTTCTTTCTTTCTTCTTTTCCCTTTCCCTCTTCTCTTTTCCCTTTCCCTCTCCTCCTCCCTCCCATTCTCTGTTTTTTTTGTTTCTGTTTGCCCACTCCTATCTACACTTGCTTGATATTCTTATATCTTGCCAGTTGTAATTATTGTCTTGTACCCATTACTATCATATTTGGTTACTGATGTGAAATAGCTACCAGGATTTTGAGAATTAAAAAAAATGGAGGTAGGTGGGAATTTTATTAATAGAAAGGCATTAGCAAAGAAATAACTTTGCTGGTTGAAAGTCTCAACCCTTTGTGAATTCCTGTCCCAACTAAGGAGTGATATCGTAGACAGAGTCCTGCACCTGTAGTCAGAAGAACTGAGTGTTGAGCTACTGCCACTTATTAGGTATCTGACTTTGAATAAATCACTTTACTTCTCTAGGCTTCAACTTTTTCATTTGTAAAATGAGGGACTAAATGACCTCTTAGGTCACTTCCAACTCCAATGGCTTATGAATGCAAGCTTTTGCAAGGTATGATGTGGCCATGTTCAGTTCAAAGAAAATTTAATATCCGTCCTTTAAAAGGCTGAGAAGATGGAGCATGAGCTTGACAAAGATGTCATATTTACCTCCAGAGACTCACAAGAGCTTTTTTTGCACTAACCATCAAAGTAAGAACATACTTAATGGAATCCTGGAATGTTGTTATTTTTGCTGATTTATATATAGGTGAAAGGATGACAACAGATTATTGTAGTGTTGTGAAGGTTAAAGCAAGCTTTAATGAGATGCCTAAAAGCAAGAAGAAAAGTTTTAAGAACCATAGTAAATTGGTGCCAACTGCTGGGCATTTGTAGAGGTACATGGCTTGACCTGGCTAGCAACAGAGATGGGGTGACCTCCTTGAGTCAAGGCCCTAAGCAGATGATGAATTTATTATAGAGCATCACAAACAGCGCCAGATACTGTAAATAGCAGCTATCGCTAAAAACTGAGGAACAATATTTACATGTATAGGATGCGGAGAGAACTTTTAGTTTATGCGTTTTAAGACATTACCATGCATAGATGCAGCAATCACATTTCATAGCAACTTTAAATGTAAAGATGATGGCTATTACCTCTTGATTATCCCTAAGTAAATGATATTATCTGCATAGTACTCATGTCAAACTATATCCTTATTTTTCTGATGCTCAGAGCTAGAGGAGAAGAAACTTGAAATAGATGGAGTAAATGTATTCATATAGGAATATGAAGTGTGTGTGTGTGTGTGTGTGTGTGTGTGTGTATTGTGTTTGTGTAAATGAGAGCAGGGGTGTTGTGAGGCTCAAATAAGATAATGGATATAAATTATTTTTGCAAACTTATTCAACTAATTTATGTGATCATATATGTAACTAGAACAGGGAGTCTCTATTTAGCATGACATTTAAGATAACTTTTAAATTTAAAAAATGTGCATTTTCAAATATTCCTTAATGATTGTGGTGATATATTCCAAGTTGTTCTAGCTACTTTTTCCATTTATACATCTTAATGATTATTTGTTAATAGCTGCTGGATCTATTTGGTTTTTCATGTTTCTCTTCCAGATCTCTCAGGTTTTAATCTTCATATAAATGTCAATCTTCCTCCTCCTTCTCACCATTATTATTGGTCTATAGATATCAAGTTTCTGATTTGGAGATAACTTGATTTCCAGAGCCTTTTATTATATTACTGTTGAACTCAAGCAATATTATTTTTGAGCTGTAACACAAAGGTAACTTGGGAAATGTTTAACAATTGACTGTTCAATAATAACTGTGCACATACACTTTAAAGTTTAATTTGTATTATTGCCACTTTCTTAAGTTTATATAATCAATAAAATGGTAAATCAAACCCTAGTTTGTAGCACTGGGTGATTCCAGAAGTGTAAATATTCATATTCAAATTTAGTTATTGACTTATGCAAGCCTATTTGAAGTCTAGAACAGTGATGACAAACTCAAATAAAAAGAGGGTCACATAACAATTCCTATAGATAGCATATTAATTTTGGAAAACTACATATTTATATTATCTAAGTTGTATTATATATATATATATGTAATTTGACTTATTTTGTTAAATTTTCCTAATTACATTTAATTCTGAATCTGGCTGTATTGTGAAATTTTATGGATCACACTATCAGCTGTCAATTTGATGCCTCTAATATAAAACAAAAGAACTCTGGATTTGGAGTAAAAAGATTGGGATTCAAGACCTTGTTCTGTCACTCATTTGGCTTTGTGACTATAGCTATCAAAGAAAGCAGCATAGTGTACTTGGAGAAGACGTAAGTACTTAGTATATGTGCCAAGCATTGTGCTGAGAGCTAAGAAACAAAGAGGAAAACAATATTGTTCTTACTTGTAGGGAGATGGTAAGGCATTGAGTGCATCAGGGAGCATACTAGGGAATGAGCAGAGAAGGAAGTGAAGAGGAAGGGTGGGACTCCCCTGGTCTCAGAGAGGAGTCCCCTTAAGAAAGAAAAGCCATGTGGAAGTGGAGGAGCATATTGGAGAGTGAGCGGAGAGCATTGAAAGTAGTAATTAGAACAAGGTCACAGTCCTAACTCTTATAAATTGTCATCTTGACCAGATCACTTCACCTTTATAAATCTTACTTCATTTCATCTGTAAAATGTGGGGATTAGTTTAAATGACCTCTAAGGTCCCTCCCAGTCTAAATATCTATATAAGTTTTCTCATTTGTAAAGAATGGAAAAAATAATATGTGTTATTGACCTCATAGAGTTGTTGCAATGAAAGTAAAAATAGATAACTATGACTATGGCTATTATGAAAATAAATGAGAAAGACAGCATTATATAGGCTGAACTTGCATTATAAATCCTTGGTTTAAGTTCTGTCTTTGATACTTACTAGCTATCTCACCCTGGGCAAGTCAGTTAATTCTGTAATACTTTAGCTTGTAATTTGTGCTGGTGAAGGGAGTTCCCATATCAGAAGTTTTCCATGTCAACAAAATTCTAGATCTTTCACTTATTCAATTAATTGATGTGATCATATATGTAAATAGAACAGGTAGTCATTATTTAGCATGGTATTTAAAATAATAACTTCTTAATATAAAAATGTATATTTTTAAACATGCCTTAATAGTTGTGATAAAATGTTTTAAGTTGTTCCAGCTACTTTTATCCATTCATGCATCTTAATGACTATTTGTTAATAGCTGCTGAGTCCATTTTGTTCTGCATGTTCTCTTACAAATCTCTCAGGACTTAACTTCTAAAATTGCTATGAATATACTGCTGGTAGAAAGACTAATCTCAGTCAACCAAAGTCTGTGACTGTGGCCACTGTACATAGTATACTCTTGGGTTACTTGTTTGAGGGGAGGGGGATTGTTTCTCAAAGGGATTTCAAAACTGGAAATGTTAAACAGATGTGGGGACAATATTAAAATATAATTGAAAAATATTTGTCAAAATATATAGAAATATGAAACAACATAAATAATGCTACTTTGTAGTTTTCTAAGTCAATATGTAGCCCTCAAGGATCTATTTCTACTTGAATTTGATACCACTATTGTAAATTATGAATTACTCTAAATGGTTATCACTATTTCAGTGCTAAATGCATGTACTTGGTTTTGTCTTTTTCATTTTAGATGATCTATGTTTCATGTCAATTGATTCAAAGAAGTGAGAATTGACTGAAGGTGTGGAAACAACACAACTGTTTTATATCATCCCCTCCAAAAGGGTAAGGAGTCTGTCTGTTTACTTGTTCTGCTCAATATCTGCCCTAGTGCATGACCTGGGGAAGCACTAAGATAGTCCTTGATGAGTATGGTGGCTGACCTAAAGGTTCTGTAGGGTCACTAGCCTGACACTGGCACTGAATGAAGCTCTTACTGGTGGCCTTGGATAGCCTGATTCCTATTGGCAGGACCTTGTGAACGGTGGCAACCACCAAGAAGCACAATAAATATCTTACAACAAACATCTGAGGTGTGATGTAATACATGTCTGTCACAACCTCCCTGCCCCCCAAACTGGGTCATTGAAATTTAGGATGAAAACAACTGATGTGATGCCATTGCTTGGAAGAAGGAATGATTTAAACCTTCCAGTTTGGTTTTGATCCTGGAGGCCATGTTGTGATGAGGGCGGCAACATAAAAAGGCCTGAGACACAGGCCTATCAGGTCCATCATCCTGACAGGCCTTGGCCCTTTGTCTCTTGGGTCAGTTTTGGTTTCCATGATGGATAATACTCTTAGTGAGTCAGCATCATAATAATATTTATACTGATGGCTGCAATAGCCTGAGGCAGAATAGACAGCCTAGTGAAAAATCTACTTTTCTCCTCAAACTATGAGGACCAATATTAATTTTTAAGGAATCAACAAATTCCTTTCTGGTCATCCCAATGACTTCTGGTGAGGAGGTTGAATTATGCTGTTTTTCAAGCTCCAGTCATATCACCTGTCCAAGGTTCAGAGTGGTTTCTACTTGGTTTGTTTATGTTGTTCTTGTGTGACCTTGGCTCTCAGAAAAGCAGAGTGCTAGGGATGCAGGGGAGCTGATTTGTGAGCTTCCCTGCACACTTCTCTGAAATGTATTGACAACTGTGTCAATAATACACATTTATATTATATCACACTCTCTGCTTTTCAAAATGTTCCCTTTATAACAATCTTGTAGACTAGATACTGCAAGGACTATGACTCCCATTTTATACTTGAAGAACATGATGTTCTAAGAAGCTACATACATTGCCCAGGATCACACAGTTATTAAGAATATAAGGCAAAATTTGAATCCAACAAACCCAGGTTTTCTGACTGGGAGTCCACCGAATTTGTCTTTCTCCTCCCCCTCCCTTGAATCTAGAACTCAGCAAAAACCAATCTCATTACTGGGAAAAACAAAACAAAACAATCCATAGTTTTAAAGATGGAGAGATTAGTAGCATAGTATAGTGATAAATATATTGGTCTTAGAAGTGAAAGTCTTGAGTTCAGATTCTAGTACAACAGGTTGGTGATCCTTGGTGATCAAGTTACTTAACCTCTTAAATTCTCAGTTTCTTCTATAAAATGAAGATATATATATATATACATACATATATATATATATATACATATATATATATATATATATATATATATATATATATATATATACTTTCTACATTTTTAGGTTTTTTTTGTTTTTTTTTTTGGGAGTTGAGTATGGTACTGTACTTGTCATTTCATAGGTATGGGGAATTCTTGGTAAGGAAATTTTAGCTACATATGCAGATTGGGACCCACCTTGAAGCTTAGAACTCTTAGGGGTCTGCCTGAGGAGCTAAATGGTTAAAAGCCAAAAGTCAAATCCAGGATCTGGCAAAACTCCCCAATACAGCCTAGATCAAATTAAACTGTTATTAAAAAATTTTAACAAAACAGATAAAAACACAATATAATTTAAAGTTAATTTGTGTTTTTCAAAGTTAATGTACTCACAGAATCAGTTTCTATTTGAATTTGACAATATTAGAATAAGACTTGAATTCAAGTCTTCCACAGTCCAAAGTAGCCTATCGAGTTTGCCATAATGCATTTATTGTAATAAATATTCTTTGAAAGAGAGACAACATGTCGTAGTAGACAAAGAATTGGCCTCATGGACAAGAAGACTTAAGAGTTAAAACTTGCTTCTGATACCTACTGACTATGTGACCCTGGACAAATTACTTAATCTCTCAGGATTCTAGGTTGCGTTCAGAAATAATAAGTTGTAAAACAGCTACTGTCTCCATTTTGGCAGAGTAAATTCTTCACCAGGGGGCTTTCTACATGAAAGAAATCATATGCCTAGTTCCTGTCCCAGTGCTTTGTACACCTTAAAGTAACTAGAAGTGGGATCTATTAGCTCCACATTGGTGGCTACCATTTTGAAATAGGCATGAGTTCCCTAGATTGAGAATCTAGACTCCTGGAGACTACATCCAACTCAATCACTGATGACATTAGAGAAATCACTTTTACCTCTCTCATCTGTAAAATAAATATAAAGAATTATTACAGTACTTTCCTCATATGGTTATGGTAGGAAAGAAATAATATGAAAGTGATTTGAAAAACTACTATAAAAATATAAGCTGATAAAAAGTTTTTTACAAACAAAACTAATGCAGACAAGATTAGGAGAGAAGCAATAAATTGGGAGATCATTTTTACATTTAAGGGTTCTGATAAATGCCTCATTTCTAAAATATATAGAGAATTGACTCAAATTTATAAGAATTCAAGCCTCTCTCTAATTGATAAATGGTTAAAGGATATGAACAATTTTCAGATGAAGAAATTAAAACTATTTCTAGTCATATGAAAAGGTGCTCCAAATCACTATTGATCAGAGAAATGCAAATTAAGACAACTCTGAGATACTACTATACATCTATTAGATTGGCTAAGATGACAGGAAAAGATAATGATGAATGTTGGAGGGGATGTGGGAAAACTGGGACACTGATACATTGTTGGTGGAACTGTGAATGGATCCAACCATCCTGGAGAGCAATTTGGAACTATGCTCAAAAAGTTATCAAACTGTGCATACCCTTTGACCCAGCAGTGTTTGTACTGGGCCTATATCCCAAAGAGATCTTAAAGGAAGAAAAGGGACCCACATGTGCAAAAATGTTTGTAGTGGCAAGAAACTGGAAACGGAATGGATGCCCATCAATTGGAGAATGGCTGAATAAATTATGGTATATGAATGTCATGGAATATTATTGTTTTGTAAGAAATGACCAGGAGTATGATTTCAGAGAGATCTGGAGAGACTTGCATGAACTGATGCTAAGTGAAATGAGCAGAATCAGGAGATCATTACATACAGCAACAAGACTATATGATGATCAATTTTGATGGACATGGCTCTCAACAATGAGATGTTTCAAACCAGTTCCAATTGTTCAGTGATGAAGAAAGCCATATACACGCAGGGAGAGACCTGTGGGATCTGGAGTGTAGACCACAACATAGCATTTCCATGCTTTCTGTTGATATTTGCTTGAATTTTGCTTTCCTTTTCAGGTTTTTTTTTTGTAGATCTGATTTTTCTTGTACAGCAAGGTAACTGTATAAATATATATACATATATAGGATTTGTCATATATTTTAACATAGTTAACATGTATTGGACTACCTGACATCTAGGGAGTGGGGGTAAGGGGGAAAAATTTGTAACAGAAGGCTTTGCAAGAGTCAGTGTTGAAAAATTACCCATGCATATATTTTGCAAATAGAAAGCTTTAATAAGAAAACGCCTATTTTACAGTTGAAGCCTTGTCCAATATTTTACAATTATTGATTTGGCAGTATTAGTTCCAATATTTGTTAGCCAACAGTGGGCTGAATGTGAAGTTAGCAGACAGATCTTCAGAAGTTTGTAGATTTCAGTTAAAAAAGCTCCCTTCCTTACCTTGTCCTACTCAAACACTGCTGCTTTACCTCATTGAAATATTTAAATAGGTCTGCCCAGGGAAATATAAACATTTTTTCATGTGTTGTGGGAAAAAAAGAATTATAAACTGATTATAATGAGAAAACAAGGCCCAAAAACTTCACTAGCAGTTTTCCAGTAATGTGAGCACTACATGTAGTAGAAATGAAATGATATGAAACCCTGATGAAAATCATCACAGTTGAAGTCAAAGCTTGTAAATGGAAAACTCAAGCAATTATTACCATTATTAATAATTGCTTTTTGATGCACATAATGATATGGCTATTTGCTGTGGGTAACCAGAATGACTTGAGACTGTTTAAGTCCCAAGGAGGATCCAGTCCCAGCCTAAGGGGTTTACAGTTAGTGTTTGCTGTTAGGCTTTTAATACTTATCCAAATTTGGCCCTTCAGAGAACATATTAAACTAGAAACCAAAATCTCTCTCTCTGATGAGATATGAAATTTTTATGATTGCAAATAGTCTTCAAAGGAATAGTATAATAATAGTGATCTTCCCAGGCCAACAGTTGCTCAATAAAGCAAGGTGAGATTTCCAAAGTGGGATGGAAAGTACAGTATTTCTGAAAGCCCCAAAGCTACTTTTTTTGCATTGTTCTTTGGCGGCAACACAATTTTCACTGTCAGACAGATTTTGGGAATTGCTGAAACACAAGGCTCTTTATCCAAAGAGATCTAGATGAACTGTAATTGTCTTTTTAATGATTGAGAGGATGCTATATGTTCTCTTGGACGAGAAGCAAAGATGACTCATTTTCCCTCTCTAATCAATCATTAACCCTCTACTGCCTGCCTGACACCGTACATCTGGGGATATAGAGATAAAAATGAAATGGTTTCTGCCTTTATCACAATCTTTTCCCCATTCTTTTCCCCCAAACTTCTTGGAAACTGCCAAAAATGCTATGTATTGGATAAAATCCTGGGCAAGAAATCAGATAGAGCTGGTGTCAAATACTTTTGTTGACACTTACTAGCTTGTATGACACTAGTCTAGTCACTAAACCACTAAACCTAGTCTAGTCACTAAATAGCTCAAAGCTATTTTCTGGAGCTTATTTATGAAGTCACTTAGATAGTTGTGATTTTCCCAGGTGATAAATAACTAATTGTGGTCAGGGATGCAATCCTAAAAATTCTCTAACTCTACTGGTGGATGTATTGGGCCTTGGGGATTGGAAGGAGAGATCATGTCCCTGGGATCAGGAGAGGTCCCTGATTTTCCTAAAGACATCTTACAGGATCTGGAGGTCTGACAAACAGAAGAAGGGCGTCAACAATTTTAACACTCCTCACAAATCTGTGTCCTATGGGTAAGGTGGAGCTGCCCAGGAAGCTATGAGCTATATAATCAAAAGCAGATCTTCATAGAGACCTTCTACTGTTATAACTAATTCACCCTGGAGAGCTCCTTTATTGGCTTCTTCCTATCTTTTGACATTGTAAAGGTGGGAATTTGGTGATGGGACAAGTCTTAAGATCCATTATTAAATGGGTCTGGTGATACCCATTTTTAATGAGTAGGAATGACTTATACATTCTTCAAGTTATTGAGGACCTCTGAGCAAGAAGGTTCTTTGAATAGGAGGCAGACTACACAGTTTCCACATAGGTTTTCCAGCAAAAATTGAAACTTGCACAAAAAGCCAATGAAATCAGCAATATGAAAGGGAGCTATAAGGGCTAGCATGTTCAACTGAGCCAATAGCTTTCCAACAGTATCTTAGATGATCCAGGAACATGTGCGTGGAGTTAGAAAGAGTGAAGAGCTCCCTCAAGAAAGTGGTGGTCAAAAAGTCTCAGAGTGGGGACTTTGTAAGCCTCAGGGAGCAACTGTGCTCAGACCAGGATACTCCAGGTTCAGAGCCTCTAAGGGTCCAATAAAGTTCCAAAGGCTGACATACCACAGAGGACCCTGAAGATCCAGACCTCCAAAACTCAAAAGATCCGGTGGGTTTAACCCAAGAAGGCAGAACTCAGCACAGGAGTCTGAGTAACCCAGGGCAAGACCATGCAAGGTTGACCACCCAAAAAGTACAGCAAGTAAATGAGACTGGAGAACTGAAATAGATATGTAAACAAGATACTCATTGATATAAAATATGATAGATCTTGAGGTCCTCCAAAAGAAGAAAGTCAATAATGATTTCAAGCAAAAGGAAGAAAAATGATTTTCCCTAACAACTTTACAATAACTTGAAGAAATGACATGAGATAAAAAAAGAAATAAAAGTTTTAAAGTAAAGAATTGGAAGGATAATACATAGTTTAGAAGAGGAAGAGATATATCTCACCCAATTACTGAACTCTTTAAACATAATGGTGACAAATACTATTGACTTGCACTATTGAAACAAGGAAAAATTTCCTATACTATACAAATAGGTCTTCACACAGCATGCTGCCTCTTTATTAAAATAAATAAGGGTAACTGATAAATTGATCAGGATGTGGCTTGAACCCAAGTCATGGTTTGGCTATGTATCCTGGTATGAATCAACAAGTGAATTTCATCATATCTGAAGAAAAAACCACCAGAATTAGCCTTTATTCTATTTTTGCACTCCTAACTTCTACAACATAGATTAATTTATTTTCTTTTCTCCTATAGATTCTAGGATGAGTAATCCCTAGGATTTGTATCTTCCCTAACAGGAAAAACATAAGAAACTTCCTGGACAGCAGAACCAAAATTATAGAAAATCTAACCTTGGGGCAACTTAATAGAATTGGAGAGGAGGAAAAGACTGGTCACAACACCTCAGAACTGCTTTTGGGGAGGCACTGAGGAAAGTGAGATGAACATTGTAGATCACCTGGGGTGCAGTGAAGGAGGAGAGGATTCATGCTGTCTAATAGCATTTTTTATTTTAACTAATTATTCTTGATTAGCAGGTGCTAGACTCAGCTGTTTCTAAGTTACAGAACAAGTTCTAGTGCTGTCAGCACTCTAAAATTGGGTCCCTTGGGCCAAAGCCTTCATTTCCTATCCTAGTTTTGTCTTTGCTGGTGGGGGCAAAAGATTGCCTAAGTGTACAACTACACACCTGTCAGATTGGCTAAAATAACAGGAAAAGATAATGATGAATGTTGGAGGGGATGTGGGAAGTCTGGGACACTGATGCATTGTTGGTGGAACCATGAATGGATCCAACCATTCTGGAGAGCAATTTGGAGCTATCCTCAAAAAGTTGTCAAACTGTGCATACCCCTTGACCCAGCAGTGTTTCTACTGGGCCTATATCCCAAAGAGATCTTAGAGAAGGGAAAGGGACCCACATGTGCAAGAATGTTTGTGGCAGCTCTTTTTGTAGTGGCTAGAAACTGGAAACTGAATGGATGCCCATCAATTGGAGAGTGGCTGAATAAATTATGGTATATGAATGTTATGGAATATTATTGTTCTGTAAGAAATGACCAGCAGGACAATTTCAGAGAGGCCTGGAAAGACTTGCATGAGCTGATACTGAGTGAAATGAGAAGAACCAGGAGATCATTATATACGGCAACAACAATATTATATGATGATCATTTCTGATGGACATGGCTCTCTTCAACAATTAAATGTTTCAAACCAGTTCCAATTGTTCAGTAAAAAAAGCCATATACACCCAGAGAGAGGGATATGAAATGTGGACCACAACATAATATTTTCATGTTCTCTATCGATGTTTGTTTGCATTGGGTTTCCTTTCTCAGATTTCTTTTTTCTTGTAGATATGATTTTTCTTGCACAGCAAGATAAGTGTGGAAATATGTATACACATATTTGACTTGTCAAGTATTTTAATATAATTAACATGTAGTGGACTTCCTGCCATCTAGGGGAGAAGAGGGAACTAGGGGGAAAAAATTTGTAATGGAAAGCTTTGTAAGGATCAGTGTTGAAAAACTACCCATGCATTTGTTTTGCAAATAAAAAGCTTTAATAAAAAAACAAACGAACAAAAAAAGATTGCCTAAATATTATGGCCTCCTTAATACTAGTGCCTCACTCTGGTCTCTTGCTTCTCCTTTGTCTTGTTCTACAATAGCTGCATCCTCTTAGTTTCATTTTTTTGTGGGGTTTTTTTTTTTTTTTTTTGATTTACAATTTCCTCTGACTTTCATGAACCAATGCTAAGTAAAATGAGCAGAACCAGGAAATCATTACATATAGCAACAAGACTATATGATGATCAATTCTGATGGACATGGCTCTCTTCAACAATGAGATGTTTCAAACCAGTTCCTATTGTTCAGTGATGAAGAAAGCCATATACACCCAGAGAGAGGCCTGTGGGATCTGAGTGAGGACCACAATATAGCATTTTCATGCTTTCTATTGATGCTTGCTTGCATTTTGTTTTCCTTCTCAGGTTTTTTTTTCCTTGTAGATCTGATTTTTCTTGTACAGCAAGATAAGTGTATAAATATGTATGCATATATTTGATTTGTCATATATTTTGCCATAATTAACATGTATTCAACTACCTGCCATCTAGGGGAGGGAGTGGGGGGAAAGAGAGAAAAATTTGGAACAGAAAGCTTTGCAAGGGTCAATGTAGGAAAATTACCCATGCATGTTTTGCAAATAAAAAACTTTAATAAAAAAATTTTAAAAAAAGCAATTTGCTCTGAACTTTGTGCATTACTCAATGTTCTAATTACCATCTTGTTTGATGACGCATCACATAAGCTAGATGTCTGACTTTCATGCTTTTGTTTCTAGTGGTCCTCACTTTCTACTGTCTTTGTGTCCATTGACACTGCCCATGGTATTGGAGTTAGGAATATTTATATACAAAGGCATCTGTTATTTTTAATCATTCTTCATTTAAATTTCAAACATGCTTAAGCATATGTTTGGTCAGAAGGCTTCCTTAAAAAAGCAGCTCACAAATGGGAAAAAATTAATTTGTTTGCCTTCGATTCACTGCATTCAGCTCAATCAATTGGATCATAGGTTTAATGAAGCCTTGATGAGGTCTACAAGCTGAGCATCAGTTTGTGTTTGCAGCATGGAAGAACGATTAATGAAATCATGAATGATTCTTCTTACACTTGCTCCTTAATTGTTGGTGTTAGCATAGGGAAACGTTGGCAACACCTGGGCCTCTGCTCTGTATTAAAAGATATGTGGGAATTCAAACACATTATCACTTATTTATGGATACTAATGGCTTTAATCAAAATAAGGCATTGTACCTAAAATAAACACAATTAGTCTTGGCAATAGAAGTATAAACAGAACCTTAAATAAGGAATTAGCTAATTACACTTTTCTATTGTGTATATTAGCTTGCATGTTAACTGATGTTTGCTCCTTAATAGTGATATATTATGTCACTTTAATAGTGATACATGTTATATAACTAATACTTAGAGAACCATTCACAATTTTTTCTTTATAAACATTTAAAAAATGATTATTTTGCCGGTGCTTAATATGAACTCTACAGAAAGCAATGGTACTCTTTGCTTCAGGGAATAGAAATATTATTCATTAGTCACTTAAAAATTACAATAGTGTTAAGCCAATTTCTTTTTTTATTTTATTAAAACTTTTTATTTGCAAAACATATGTATGGGTAATTCTTCAACATTAACCCTTACAAAGCTTTCTGTTACAAATTTTTCTCCCCTACTCCCCACCTCTCCCCTAGATGGCAGGAAATCCACTACATGTTAATTATGTTAAAATACTTGACAAATTGAATATATGTATACATATTTCCACACATAATTGCTGTGCAAGAAAAATCATATCTACAAGAAAAAAAATCAGAGAAAGGAAACACAATGCAAGCAAACATCGATAGAAAGCATGAAAATGTTATGTTGTGGTCCACATTTCATATCCCTCTCTCTGGGTGTATATGGCTTTCTTCACTGAACATTTGGAACTGGTTTGAAACATTTAATTGTTGAAGAGAGCCATGTCCATCAGAATTGATCACCATATAGTATTGTTGTTGCCGTATACAATGATCTCCTGGTTCTGCTCATTTCACTCAGCATCAGTCCAAACCAATTTCTTTTTTAAAAAAATTTAAAAAATAAAATAAAATTAATAATAGCATCTATCTCATAGATTTGTGAGAATCAAATGAAATAATATATGTAAACCATGTTGTAAACCTTCAAAAGACTAGATAACTGCAGCTTTAACAATAATTATTATGGACCACACAATTTGTTTATTCATTCTCAAAATGAAAGGCATCTACCTTGTTTCTAGGTTCTTTTGTTGCCATACACCAAAAAATGCTGCTATATTTTTGGCATATATAAAGTTTCTTTTTTTGTTTCTAGCCTTGTTTTTTTGTTGCTTGATTTACACAATTCCAAATTGCTTTCCAGAATAATTAAACAAATTTAAAGTTTCAATGATTAATTACCCAATAAGTATTTATTAGGCACCTTTCATAGTCCAGGTATTGTGGTAAGTACTGGAGATATAAGCACAAAGAGTGAAAAAATCCTTTGTGACAATGAGTTTATATTCTAACAACCAATCAGATGTGCCTTTCTTGAATTCCTCTAAAAGAACTATTCTCATTTTTTGGGCAAATTTCTTTGATGTAAGATGAAACCTTGACGTTTGAATTTCTTGTATTATTAATGATTTGTGGTATTTTATATGATTTGCAATCATATTTGAGAATTATTTTTTCATAATCTTTGATCACCCAGATATTGTCTTTTTGCCAATGGCTTTTTGCCTTATATATTTTGGTTAATTGTCTATACATCTTAGAAACCAAACCCCTATCAGAAAAAAATTTGATGGAAAGATTTTTTTTTCTCAGTTAATCTCTTCTCTTCTCTTAGAAGCATTAGTTTTGTTAGCACAAAGCTTTTCAATTTTACTAACCAAAACGATCTATTTCTTTTTTTTTTTTGTAATTACTTCTATTGTTTGATTCATTCCTTTCTGTGGCTGTGGAAAGTATATAAATCCTTTCTTTTCTAATTTAAAATCTTTAACATTCAGGTTATGTTCATTTTTAATTGATTGTTGAATATCATGCAAGATACTGGTCTAATTTTTTTTACACAATTTTTCTTTTATAGGAGTTCTTACTAATAGAGAGTTCTTTCTTAACTGACCTATATTATAAGCTTTTTCAAACATTAATTTATTGAATTTAATTATTTCTGATTTGTTCTGATTTGTTTATTTTATTGACCTATTTTTCTATTATTAACTAGTGCCAAATGGTTTTGATGATTGCTGCTGTATCACATAGCTCAAAATCTGGTCATCTTTCTTTCATTCATATCTTTTTAAAAACTATTTCCTTTGATAGTTTGGATCTTTAGTGCCACCAATAAATTTTATTGCCTATTTCAATAAAATATACACTTGATAGTTTGTTTGGAATAGAACTAAATTTGTGAACTGACTTTGGTAGTATTGCCATTTTTATTATATTGCTTGCTCTAGAATATTTAATGAACATTTAATGTTTCTTTAGCTATATGAGTTCTTTATTTCCCTAAAGGTGCATTTTTGTAATTGAATCTATACAAATATTAAGTGTACTTTGATATACTGACTTTTAAATATTTTATGTGCTTTGTAGTTATTCTGAAGAGCTTTCACTTCTATTATTTCTTCTTGGATTTTGCTATCAACATAGAAAAGATATTGATATTTTGGAGTTTTATTTTAACACCTGCAACTTTGTTGATGCTAATAATTATTTCAATCAGTTTCTTTGCTGATTCTGTAGGATTTTTATAAATAAATTCATGATATCAATAAATAGGAATTTTTATCTTTTCTCTCTGCCTTTAATTTTGTTCTTTTTTAACATTGCAATTGCTAGTATTTCTAGAGATGTATCAAATAAGCATCAGCTACAGGACAATGTCAGAATAAAATCCTGCCTCAGTCACTCACCATGTGACTCTGGACAAATCCTTTAGCTTCTTTCAGTCCTATCTCTAAAAGGGAAATAATAATAGCACCTATCTTAGAGGGTTGTTGTGAGAGAATATATGTAAAACACTTTCTAAATCTTAAAATGCTGAATAAATGATAGCTTTTTTTTACTATTATTATTAATGTGATTAGAGAGAACATCTGTATTTTACTTCTACATTTATTGGGAAACGTTTAGTGTTTTTTTCCCATCATATAACATCCTTACTTTTGATTTAAATGCCTATTATTTGTAGTTTTACAAAACCTTTAATAAGTATTATTCTTTTGTGAAGAATTTTTTCTGCATCTATTAGGAAAATTATTTAGTTTTGGATGTTTTCACTTTTAATAATTTATTAATTTCATTGTTTATTACAACTTTAATCATTGTTGTTGTTTGTCTTTTGTTCTTGAAGATGACTGTGACCTCAGGGAGGTGATGCTATAACATGCAAGTGATTTGGATTTAAATGAGGGAGGAGGGGTGGAGCCAAGATGGTGGAGATCAGACAGGAGTCTCTGTAACCTCCTCTAACCTTCCCTCAAACCAACAACATATGAAGCCTCTAGACTGATTTTGAAGCAAAAAAATCCACAATATCTGGAGGACAACACGATTCTAGAAGAAGATACTCTGGAAGAACTTCAAAACAGGTCTGTCTTAA
>JAJPUD010003946.1:150312-163480 GCA_023553655.1 Myrmecobius fasciatus
TTTAAAAAAAAAAGAAAAAAAAACCTTTATATTATCTTTCTTATTCCTAGTTAGAATGACATTGATTTAATTGTAAATTATTCTCAATTTTTTTTTTCTGAGACAATTGGAGTTAAGTGACTTCTCTAGGGTCTCATAGCTAGGAAGTATTAAGTGTCTGAGATCAGATTTGAATTCAGGTTCTCTTGAATTCAGGGTTGGTGCTCTATTTACTGCTCCCCCTAGCTGCCCTTATTCACAAAGATTTTGGAGAAATAAGAAACTATGCTAATGGGTTTATATTTATTGATTTATTTATTATTTTGGAGCATTAGTAATAATTATGATTTTTAAAAATAAAGGGCAACTAGGTAGTACAGTGGATAGATACCAGCCCTGAAGTCAGGAGGACCTGAGTTCAAATTTGGCCTCAGATACTTAACACTCCCTAGCTGTGTGACCCTGAGCAAGTCACTTAATCCCAATTGCCTCAGCAAAAAAAATAAAATAAAATAGTGAGTTTTCTTTGCCTTTTTCAGGTATTTTGAAAATTAGTTACTCAATACTCTCAAAATTGTGTTGTCTCCATCATGATCTTTCCCTTGGTTTGGTTCATCTTTGCTTTCTTCAGTGCCATTTCAACTTCTGCTTACACCATATGTAAGCCTGTGATATTAGAATCCAAATGTAGTGGTACCACTGTCATTGTTGGAGAAAATAGTTTATTATAAAATAGTGAATGATATTTTCCATTTTTCATTTATTAAAGTCCTTTTTAAGTGTTTTTAGATTGGTTAGGTCTAAATGGGCTTCATGCCAAGTTTTCTTTTTTTTTAATTAAAAAAATTGATTAAAGCTTTTTATTTTTCAAAGCAAATGCATAGATAATTCTACAACATTAGCTTTTGCAAAACCTTGTGTTCCAGTTTTCCCCACCTCCCACTCCCCTCTCCTAGGTGGCAAGTAGTCTGATATGTTAAACATGGTCAAAATATATGTTAAATCCAACATATGCATACATATTTATAAAATTATCTTGTTGTACAAGAAAAATCAAATCAAACCAGAAAAGAAAATAATAAAGAAAATCAAATGCAAGCAAACAACAACAAAAAAGGGAGATTGCTATGTTGTAAACCACATTCAGTGGTGTAGATGGTTTTCTTCATCACTAAATACTAAACAATTGGAATTGGTCTGAATCATTTCATTGTTGAAGAGAGCCATGTACATCAGAATTGATCATTGTATAATATTGCTGTTGCTGTGTACAACAATTTTCTGGTTCTGCTCATTTCACTTACCGTCAGTTCATGCAAGTCACTCTAGGCCTTTCTGAAATCATCTTGCTTATTGTTTCTTATAGAACAATAATATTCCATAACAATCATTTATTTAACCATTCTCCAACTGATGTATATCCACTCAGTTTCCAGTTTCTTGCCATTACTAAAAAAGGGCTGCCACAAACATTTTTGCACATGTGGTTCCTTTTCCCTTCTTTAAGATCTCTTTGGGATATAAGTCCAGTAGAAACACTGTTGGGTCAAAGGGTAATAACTCTTTGGGCATAGGTCCAAATTACTTTCCAGAATGATTGGATCAATTCACGGTTTCACCAACAATGTATCAGTGTCCCAGTTTTCCCATATCCCCTCTAACATTCATCATTATCTTTTCCTGCCATTTTAGCCAATCTGACAGGTGTGTAGTGGTATCTCAGAGTTGTCTTAATTTGCATTTCTCTGATCAATAATGATTTAGAGCACCTTTTTATATGACTGGAAATAGTTTCAATTTCTTCATCTGAAAATTGTCTGTGCATATCCTGTGACCATTTATCAATTGGAGAATGGTTTGAATTCTTATAAATTTGGGTTGATTCTCTATATATTTTAGAAATGAGGGCTTTATCAAAACTCTTCAATGTAAAAATGTTTTCCCAGTTTATTGCTTTCCTTCTAATCTTGTCTGCATTAGTTTTGTTTGTATAAAACCTTTTAAACTTAATAAATCAAAATGATCTATTTTATGATTAATAATGATCTCCAGTTCTTCTTTGGTCACAAATTTCTTTCTCTTCCACAGTTCTGAGAGGTAAACTACCCTATGTTCTTCCAATTTGTTCATCTGGAAGACAAAAGATCAAGAATTTCAAGGGAATTAATTGAGAAAAATGCAAATGAAGGTGGTTTAGCTGTGCCAGATGTAAAACTATATTATAAAGCAGTGGTTATTATGATTTGCTGTTTTACACATTCCTTCTTTAGGACAAGATTATTTAATTTCCAATTACTTTTTTGGTCTATTTCCCACTGTCTTTTATTGAATGTAATTTTTATTGCATTGTGATCTGAAAAAAATACATTTACTATTTCTGCCTTTCTGCATTTGATTTTGAGGTCTTTATGTCCTAATATGATCAGTTTTTGTGTAGGTTACATGAACTGCAGAGAAGAAGGCTTATTCCTTTCTGTCTCCATTCAATTTTCTCCAAAGATCTATCATACCTAACTTTTCTAGCATGCTATTTACCTTCTTAACTTCTTTCTTATTTATTTTGTGGTTCGATTTATCTAGTTCTAAGAGAGCAAGGTTGAGATCCCCCACTATTATAATTTTGCTATTTATTTTGTCTTGCAGCTCTCTTAACTTCTCCTTTAGGAAGTTAGATGCTATAACACTTGGTGAATATATTATAGTATTGATATTTCTTCATTATGGTACCTTTTAACAAGATATAGTTTCCTTGCTTATCTCTTTTAGTTAGATTTATTTTTGCTTTTTCTTTATCTGAGATCATGATGGCTACCCCTGCTTTTTTACTTCACCGGAAGCATAACAGATTCTGCTCCAGCTTTTTCCCTTTACTCTATATGTATCACTCTGCTTTAAATGTGTTTCTTGTAAACGACATATTGTAGGGTTCTGTCTTTTAATCCAGTCTGCTATCTGCTTCCATTTTATGGGAGAGTTCACCCCATTCACATTTACAGTTAAAGCAACTAATTCTATATTTACTGCCATGTTATTTTCCCCAAATTATGCTTTTCTCTTTCCTTCCTCCCTTTCCCTTTTCCCCAGTATTTTGCTTATAAACTCCACTAGACTCAAGGAGCTCTCCCCCTTTCTAGCCCCTTCCTCTTTCTTATATCTTTTTCCTACTATTTCTCTTTTCTCTTCTTTTAGCCTCTTGCTTTTCTTTTCCTTTTCCTCTGCAACTTCCCAAATATGTCTAATATTCTCTCTTTGAGCCAAATCTGATGAGAGTAAGATTCACACAATGTTCACCCCCTCCCTTCTTTCCCTCAATTATAATAGGTTTTCTTTGCCTCCTTGTGAGATGTAATTTCCTATTTCCCTCATTTTATCTCCACTTTCCCCTTTTTCCAGTACAATAACATTTACACCTCTAGTTTTTTTTATATGATAGCAGTAAAATCAAATTATACATGCACTCTCTATGTATACCTATAACAGAGATATAGGTCTCAAGAGTTCTTTTCTTTTTACCTTTTTTATGCTTCTCTTGAGTTATATATTTGGAGATCAGACTTTTTATTCAACTCTGGTCTTTTCATTATAAATAAATTAAACTCACCTGTTTCATTGAATGTCTATCTTCTTTCCTGAAAGAAAATGCTCAGTTTAGTGAGATAGTTTATTCTTGGCTGCATTCCAACTTCCTTTGCCTTTTGAAATATCAAATCCATTGGATCCTTTAAGGTGGAAGCTGCCAGGTCTTGGATAATCCTTATTGTGGTTCCTCAGTATTTGAACTGTTTCTTTCTGGCTGCTTGTAATGTATTTTTTCCTTGGTCCAATAGTTCTGAAATTTAGCCACAGTATTTCTTGCAGTTTTCATTTTGGGGTCTCTTTCAGGAAGTGTTGGGTGAATTCTTTCAATGGCTATTTTACCTTCTGATTCTAAAACATTGGGGCAGTTCTCTTTGATGATTTCCTGTAAGATAATATCTAGGTTCTTTCCTTCATCATGGTTTTCAGAAAGTCCGATAATCCTTAGATTGTCTCTCCTAGATCTATTTTCCAGGTCAGTGGTTTTCCTAAGGAGGTATTTTATATTTTCTTCTATTTTTTCTTTTGGTTTTGTTTGACTGAATCCTGATGTCTCATTGAGTCATTCATTTCTATTTGTTCAGTTCTGATTTTTAGTGAATTATTTTCTTTATTTACCTTTTTTAGTTCTTTTTGAATTTGGCCAATTGAATTTTTGAGAGAGTTGTTTTGTTCTGTGAATTTTTTTTTTTCTATTTCACAAATTCTGTTTTTCAGGCAGTTGTTTTCTTTTTTCATTTCAATTTTCCAATAGTCAAATCTATTTTGTAAGCTGTTATATGCTTTTTCCATTTAATTAAATCTATTTTGTAAGGAATTTTCTTCAGATAATTTGTTTTTCCTTTTCTAAACCCTCAAGGAAAAATCCCCTATTTTTCTCCCAGCTCCTTTTTAATTTCTTCCAATAGAGTCTTGTGAGATAGTAATCAATTTATATCACCCTTTAGGACTTTATCTGGAGACAATCTGCTTTTATTGATCTCAGAGTTTGAAACCTGTTCTTCTCTTTCACATAAAAACTATCTTATGTTCAGAATTCTTTTTGCTTTTTTGCTCATTTTTTAAAAAAGTTGAGATCTACTTTTAGGGTAAGGGAGATTGTCCAAGCTTCCTGTACAAGCAGCAGCAGCAGCTGCACCGAGTCAGTGCTGACTGACTTCTCATGCTGGATGGTGTGGCCAGGTCCTGTGAAATTCTGGCATTTTGGGGTTCACTATTTATCTTCTGTGTTTGTGTTGGTTGTTTTATAACTTCTCTGCTGATGTACTGGCTTGCAATCAGGGCAGAGTAGCCAACACTGATGTAGATTCCTCCCTGTAGATTTTCTGGCATGTGGAGCCCACACCACCCTGGGATTGTGTGCTGCTTGCACTGGTGTCTGCGTTTGACCTACTTGCACTTGGTTCACCTCCCTCTGTGCTCTATTGAAACAGATCTTTTCTGAAGATCTTCAAAATTATCTTCTGCTGGTAATTTGTTACACTCCCAATGTTTGTGGGTTCTGTCAGTCAAGAACTAATTCAGAGGCTGGGTTGTGGGAAGAGCTTAGAAAAAGATGTGTGTCCTCACCATCATGTTGGCTCCGCCCCCTTCCCTCCTCTCCCATCTCAAGCTTTCTATAAAATTTTACTTTATCACTTTCTTCTGGCTTGTGAAGGAAGCAACATTGCTCATAATTTTCTACCATCAAGTTCTGCAATATTTTGCAAATGACATTATATTCTTAACCTTCTCTGCCATTGGCTGCTTTAGATCTTTACTTGGTGAGATTTTTTTTTGCTTCATAAAAAGTTTCTAGGTTCTTTTTTTCCTTTTCATTGTGGCAATTTTATTAATTAGCTATCTGACAAACTTAGAAACATCATACAAATTTATGTTTTTTTCCTTTTTTTAAAGTGTCAGTAGTTCTTTTAAATAGTTAAGTTGGAGATGTTTAATTTAACTTCACATCTCATTTTTATTTGTACTAATATGGTGTTGATTTTAAATTTTACTTTATCAAGTTAATGATGTGACTGCAACAGCTCATTCATAAATTACTTACATGTAGGTAATCTCCTGTCATTTAAGTTATAAAAATTTTCATTTTCCAATATTTGTATGTCTAATACTTCCTGACTTTCTTCCTAAATAATCTATTTATAATATGTAGATATGAGGCTTCCATGTATGAGCCATTCTCTTTTCTTGATCTTGAAATGTATTTTTCAAGCTATGTTTAAGAAGGGTGCTCAGGACAGGATAGAATGGACATCTTATTTCCTATCTGGTGTATAATGTCCTCATACCACATACCTTTCCTTTATTTCTCCCCAAATACCTTTTGAGTTTTTTTGTGTGTATTTTCTTTCTTAATTAGATTGTAAGTTTCTTGAAGGTAGGAATGGTTTTTCTTTTTCATATTCATATCCCCAGAGCTTAACACAGTACCTGACACATAGGTCTTAAGAAATATTGATTGATTTAATTATTGATCTTTAGAAGGCAGAGTTTATTGACAGGAAAAATACTTGAAGTCTTTTTATCCTGGTTGAATCTTCTAGAATTTGTGTTCTTCTATCCTAACTCTTAAGAACTCAAGACCATTGCCATACCATAATAAGGTCTTAAAATAGATAAGACATGCATCAATGAAAATGTTGTTATGATAATAGAGTTAAATGCTAACACAAGGCAGAAGGATAAGAGAAGTGATGAGTGGCAAAGAAGGAAGGATTAAAGTTCACAATGAATGGTTTAGATGAAAATTTTTTTCTAGGATTAGTGCTTGGGAATATCATCAAGGGCTATAGAGATTAGTTTAAATGTTATGGAAGAAGGAAGATTGAAGGAAGCATTTATTAAGTTCCTAGTATGTACCAGACAGTCTGCTAAGCACTTTACAATTATTATACTATTTTTTCTCAACAACTCTGAGATGTAGGTGATGTTATTATCCTCATTTTATAGGTAAAGGAACTGAGGCAGACTCTGTGACTTGCTCAGGATCACATAGCTAGTGTTGAAATTTGAACTCAGATTTTCCTAAATTTAAGTCCAGAACTCTATATATTATGCAACTTAGCTGCCCTTCTTCTTCATGGAGGAGATGAGACATTAGCTATGAAGAGAAAATGATTTTGGGTAGAAGGATTATTGTTGTTCATACTTCATTCTGGAAGAGGATCAATAGCACCAGAAGGGTTATATCTTGACTTACAAGTGAATTGGATTTGAGTGAAGCAGAGCTGGGTAAAGCCAACAATCTAACTCTCCTCTAGAATCATTGGAATCCAGAGGCAAGACATAAGTTAGGTTGATTGGTGATAGCCCCAGATGCAGGAAAGAGTTTGGCTTTTTAAAGTTAAGTCTTTCTCAGGTCTCAGTTTGTCTGAAGCAACACTCATTCAGTGATTTAAAGTGAGGTAAGAATGGAGGCAAAAGATAGCTTGTCTTGTCTTCATAAAAGAGCCAATCTGGGAGGAGAAGACTCTAAAAGTTTCTGGTTAGAACAGAAACAATTGCTATTTATATTCCCTGACCCATCAAAACCCAAACAGTGAGCTAGGTGGAAGGAAAGTCATGAATAAAAGAGGTGCCAAGGTAAGAATGCCCATGATGTCTTTAGAAAACACTGAGTTTGGCTGATATAGAGGTTTTATATGGAAGAAGAGTGGAAGGTGAAGTTGGAGACATGTCATGAGAACATAATCAAGAGAATTGTTTTAGGTATGTTGCTCATACCATTGTATAGGCACAGACTAGAGAGCACTAGCTAATTAATTTGCCACCTCTTTTAGGGAGAACTGAGTACCTCATTGCCAAAAGCTTCAAGACTCATTATGGTTCAGGAAAAATTTATATGTAGTGAATTCATAAAAGAACAGCTTTCCATACCTTTGAAAAACTCTCTAGTCCAAGAGAGTTGCAGCCACACAAGATAACATTTCTGATTCTGGACATTTTCATTGACATCCATTCAATTGTGAAATTTTCTTCTATTCTATCTCTTGAGACAACTGGTGGTACAGTGGATAGTGCATTGCACCTGGAGGCAAGAAGACCTAAGTTCAGATCCAGTTTTAGACATATACTAACTGTGCCTCGGACAAGGCACAACTTCTGTTTGCCTCAATTTCCTCATCTATAAAATGGAGATGATTGTATCACCTACCTCCCAAGGTTATTGTGACAGTCAAATGAGATAAAAATGGTAAAACATTTACCACAGTTCCTGATACATGGTAAATACTTTATAAATTAATTAGTTATTATTATTGTTTATTATTATTTTCTGTGGAAACATCTCTGAAATATAGCATGCTGCTTTAAATTAGGTAGATAGATTTTTAAAAACCAAGGTGGCACAAGATACAATTTGTTCAAGCATAATTTTTATGATTTTTAAAAGATTTTACTACTGAGAATAAATATTTTACTTTGTTTTTATTTTGTTTCATGCCATACAGCTGTTGAAAATTAGATTAATTATACAGTTTTCAGCAATGGTGTTGGCAGGAAGTATCAATAATCTAGGCCCACGGGGTTTTGCTTATGTCATTTATTCCCCCCCAATTAATTTTACTGCACTATGCTAAAATAATATGTAACCAAACATTTATGTTTATGTGACGAGGTGCAGCCAATGAAAGTATGTTTTGGAATGGAGCTATGTTAACTAGATTAAAATGAAGGAGATTTAAAAAAAAAGAGTAAGCCCTTTTAACTTAAAAGTTAAAACAGAAAAAGTTGTTTGGTTTCACAGGCAAGGACTATTCATGAAGATAATTCTATTAATCAGAATTACATTGGATAAAGCATTGCTTATCTATTGTTGAGGGGTAGCTAGTTGGCACAGTGGATAGAGTTCCAGGCCTAGAGTCAGGAAGACCTGAGTTCAAAGGTGACTTCAAACTTACTGAGTGACTCTAGGCAAGTCATTTAACACTGCTTTAGTTTCATTATCTGCAAGATGATCTGAAGAAGGAAATGGTTAACTACTCCAGTATCTTTGCCAAGTAAACCTCAATGGGGTCATGAAGAATCAATTAATATTGAACACATTGTACAACACATCTACTTGCCTCACACTTTTTCTTTTCAACCTTGTACTTACTAATGTGATTATTTTCACCCACTAAAAGATATCCTTCACAAAGTATTCTTTTGAGCTTGGTATAGTGGAAGGTACTGACTTTGTAAGTCAGAAGTCTCCTTAAAATCCTGATCCTGAAATTGCTTTATGGCTTTGATTGCCTTAATGACCTCCATGTACTTTCTAGCTTTAGATCTATACTCTTACAAAGTTACAAATAGTGGCAAGGCAGCATTGGAGTTCTATATAAAGATACATTGAAGTTATTGAGGATGTTAATTCTAGAAAAGAAAAGACTCAGGAGAGACAGGATGACTACCTTCAAGCATTTGAATGGCTTATGAGAAACGATTGTACTTGTTTTGTTTGGATCAAGAAAGCAAAATTAGAAGCCATGGGTCAAAGTTGAAAAGACGAAAATTTAAGCTTGATGTCAAGAAAAATTTCCAACAATTAAAGCTGCTCCAGAGTGGAATAATTTGTTCTGGGAGGTAATAATAATAATTCATATTTACACAGGGCTTTGAGGTTTGCAAAGCTTTTACATATATTATCTCATTGGTCAGGTATGTTGTATAAGGCATTTCTATTCAGGGATAGGTTAGCCTAGATGTCCCTTTAGGTAATTTCCATATTTTATTCTTCAGTTCTTTGGGATATCATCAATTAATATTTCTAATCAGAGGATATTAATAGAAAGTTGTCTCTGTAATTGCATTTATTTTGAATAATCTAAATGTGCATACATGTATATACATGAGAAATAGTATGCATAAAAAGTCTTCAAAGTTGTAATTTGCAAGACTGAATCAAATATTTTCTTCTTATTAACAAACAATAAGCACAGTGGGATTTTATATTTTTTATACCTTTCAGTTAACTTTGGGAATATTAAAATTAATTATGCTGAGGAATGTGGTTAAAATGTCTATCTCTTCCTTTCTCATATTTTCATTAAAAACACTCTGAATATATGTATTGATAATTCTTCCAAAATTTTTATGGAGATGCATAGGCATATAGCCCAATTGTTATTGATGCTTTCTTAATTGTATTTTTAGGGTAGTATTACTAGGTGTGATTCTCTTACCCCCCCCCCAATTGTTTGGTACCTTTGGCTTTTTCAGATATCTTGGGAGTTGATTACTCAATGTCCTTAAAATTATGTTGGTTCCAGTATGGAACATATACAAATTAATCCTGTGTGTATATATAAATTAATCCAACTACTTTTTCTGTACTTATTTTCATAAGTAACTTTCCTCTATGGGAATACTTATTTCCTTTTCTGGCCCTATGGAAACAGTGGTATTAGAATTAAGCTGTACTGGTGCCACTAGCATCAATGAAAACACTATTATAGAAATGCTGACAAAATGTTTTTACTTTTTACTTTCACCTAGAAGATGGTCATTTACCTGTGAGCCAGTATGGCTTCAGAAAGGGCTAAGGAACAGTTGAAAGAATATTTTTGCTTGACAATTCCTTTATTTTTTATTTTAAAAAAATTTTTTATTAAAAGCTTTTTATTTACAAAACATATGAGTGATTTTTCTACATTGACCTTTGCAAAAACTTTTTTTCCCAAGGTTTTCCCCTCCTTCCCCCCACTCCCCACCCCTAGATGACAGGTAATCTAATACATGCTAAATATGATAAATTATATGACAAATAAAATACATGTATACATATCTATACAGTTATCTTACGGCACAAGAAACATCAGATCTAGAAAGAGAAGAAGAAAAAAAACAACCTAAGAAGGAAAACAAAATGCATGGAAATATTCACAGAAAGCGTTAAAATGCTGTGTTGTGGTCCGTACTCAGTTCCCACAGTCCTCTCTCTGGATGTATATGACTATCTTCATCGCTGAACACTAAGAACTGGTTTGAATCACATCATTGCTGAGGAGAACCATGTCCATCAGAATTGATGATCGTATAGTCTTGTTGCTTTGTATAATGTTCTCCTGGTTCTGCTGATTTCACTCAGCATCAGTTCATGCAAATCTCTCCAGGCCTCTCTAAAAACCTCTTGTTGATTGTTTCTTAGAGAACAATAATATTCCATAACATTCATATACCATAATTTATTCAGCCATTCTCCAATTGATGGGCATCCTTTCAATTTCCAGTTTCTTGCCACTACAAAAAGGGCTGCCACAAACATTTTTGCATATGTGAGTTCCTTTCCCTCCTTTAAAATCTCTTTGGGATATAGGACCAGTAGAAACACTGCTGGGTCAAATGGTATGCACAGTTTGACAACTTTTTGAGCACAGTTTCAAATTGCTCTCCAGAATGGTTGGATCTATTCACAGTACCACCAACAATGTATCAGTGTCCCAGTTTTCCCACATCCCCTCCAACAGTTATCATTATCATTTCCTGTCATTTTAGCCAATCTGACAGGTGTGTAGTGGTATCTCAGAGTTGTCTTAATTTGCATTTCTCTGATCAATAGTGATTTGGAGCACCTTTTCATGCGACCAGAAATAGTTTCAATTCCTTCATCTGAAAATTGTCTGTTCATATCTTTTGACCATTTATCAATTAGAGAATGGCTTGAATTCTTACATATTTCAGTCAATTCTCTATATATTTTAGAAATGAGGCCTTTATCAGAACCTTTGGATGTAAAAATATTTTCCCAGTTTACTGCTACCCTTCTAATCTTGTCTGCATTCATTTTGTTTGCATAAAAACTTTTTAACTTGATATAGTCAAACTTATCTATTTTGTGATTAATGATGACCTGTAGTTCTTCTTTGGTCACAAATTCCTTCCCCCTCCACAGGTCTGAGAGGTAAACCATCCTACATTGTTCTAATTTGTTAATAATATCATTCTTTATGCCTAGATCATGAATCCATTTTGACCTTATCTTGGTATATGGTGTTAGGTGTGGGTCAATGCCTAATTTCTTCCAGACTAGTTTCCAATTATCCCAGCAGTTTTTGTCAAATAGTGAGTTTTTAATCCCCAAAACTGGGGTCTTTGGGTTTATCAAACACTAGACTACTATTGTCATTGAGTATTTTGTCCTGTGAACCTAACCTATTCCACTGATCCACTACTCTATTTCTTATCCAGTACCAAATGGTTTTGGTGACCACTGCTTTATAATATAGTTTTAGATCTGGTACAACTAGGCCACCCTCATTTGCATTTTTTTCATTAATTCCCTTGAAATTCTTGACCTTTTGTTTTTCCAGATGAATTTTGTTGTTATTTTTTCTAGGTCAGTTAAATAATCTCTTGGGAGTTTGATTGGTATAGCACTAAATAAATAGATTAGTTTGGGTAGTATTGCCATCTTTATTATATTCGCTCGACCTATCCAAGAGCACTTGATGTTTTTCCAATTGTTTAGATCTGACTTTATTTGTGTGGAGAGTGTTTTGTAGTTTTGCTCATATAGATCCTGACTTTCCCTTGGCAGATATATTCCCAAATATTTTATACTATCGATAGTTATTTTGAATGGAATTTCTCTTTGTATCTCTTGCTGTTGCATTTTGTTGGTGATGTATAAAAATGCTGATGATTTATGTGGATTTATTCTGTATCCTGCAACTTTGCTAAAGTTGTGGATTAATTCTAATAGTTTTTTAGTTGATTCTCTAGGGTTCTCTAAGTAGACCATCATATCATCTGCAAAGAGTGATAATTTTGTTTCCTCATGACCTACTCTAATTCCTTTAATCTCTTTTTCTTGTCTTATTGACAAGGCTAGCATTTCTAATACAATATTGAATAGTAATGGTGATAGTGGGCAACCTTGTTTCACCCCTGATCTTATTGGGAATGGTTCCAGTTTATCACCATTACATATGATGCTAGCTGATGGTTTTAAATAGATGCTACCGACTATTTTAAAGAAAAGTCCATTAATTCCTATACTCTCTAATGTTTTTAATAGGAATGGATGTTAGATTTTATCAAATGCTTTTTCTGCATCTATTGAGATTATCATATGTTTTTTGTTAATTTGGTTATTAATATAGTCAATTATGTTAATAGTTTTCCTAATATTGAACCATCCCTGCATTGCTGGTATAAATCATACTTGATCATGGTGTATTATTCTGGGAATGATTTTCTGTAATCTCTTTGCTAACATTTTATTTAATATTTTTGCATCCATATTCATTAGGGAGATTGGTCTATAATTTTCTTTCTCTGTTTTTGTTTTACCTGGTTTAGGTATCAGTACCATGTCTGTATCGTAAAAGGAGTTTGGTAGGAGTCCTTCATTCCCTATTTTTTCAAATAGTTTATATAATATGGGAGTTAATTGTTCTTTAAATGTTTGGCAGAATTCACACGTAAATCTATCTGGTCCTGGGGATTTTTTCTTAGGGAGTTGATTAATGACTTGTTCTATTTCTTTTTCTAAAATGCGACTATTTAAGTAATTTATTTCCTCTTCTGTTAATCTGGGCAATCTATATTTTTGTAGATATTTCTCCATTTCTCTTAGGTTATCAAATTTATTGGCATAAAGTTGGACAAACTAACTCCTGATTATTGCTCT
>JAJPUD010003946.1:173552-189058 GCA_023553655.1 Myrmecobius fasciatus
CATGATAGTATTACATTGCAATGATACACTGTAACTTGTTCAGTCATTCCTCAAATAATAGGCATAGTCTAGTTTTCTAATTCTTTGCCACCACTAAAAGAGTTGAAGTACTTTCATTCAAATAATATTTATTGAGTGCCTATTATATACCCAATACTGCTAGGTTGGGAATACAGATAAAAGTCAAATAATATGTACACTCTTTCAAGGAATTTACATTCAATAGGTAGGCAACATAAACAAAGTAAAATTAAAAAAATATGTAAAGGAAATGTAAGATAATTTCAGTGGCAGAAAATATAAGCAACTGAAAAGATCAGAGAATATTTTATATATGAGATTGCAGATGAACTGAGCTTTGAATAGTACTTTCCAGACACTGGGGATATCCTGTACAAAAGCAAAAGAAGTAAGAGATGCAAGTTTTGTATAAGAAATAAGAAGCAGGTCTGTTGGATTGGATTGGAGTATGTGTGAAAAAGATTACTAAGTTTGGAAAAGTAGACTGAAAACAGATTATGAAGATCTTTAAACGTCAAGCAGAAGATTTTATATTTTATCATAAAGGTTACAGGGATCCATTAGACTTTTTTGAGCAGTGATACACATGGATGAAGTTTAAGTAATATGGATTTCATGATTCCAGCTAGAAAATAAATATGAATTTATCTCATATTTATGAGTGGTTAAAGAGCTAAAATTGAGCAAAGATAAATTTATAGTGATGGTCCCTGAAGACTGAAGCTTGCTTCATAATTCAAAGAAGCCATTATATAGATTAGTGTGTTGATGCCTCATGTTATCTGTATATGTAATCTATGTATACTATGCCCAAAGAACTATCAAACTATGCATACCCTTTGATCCATCAGTATCTCTACTGGGCCTGTATTCCAAAGAGATTATAAAAAAGGGTAAAGGACCAACATGTGCAAAAATGTTTGTAGTAGTTCTTTTTGTAGTGACAAAGGACTGGAGACTGAATGGATGTCCATCAGTTGAAGAATGGCTGAATAAGTGATGATATATGAATATTATGGAATATTATTATTCTATAAGAAATAACAGAATGATTTCAGAAAGGCCTGGAGAGACTTATATGAACTGATGGTAAGTGAAGTGAGTAGAACCAAAAGAACATTGTACACAGCAAGAACAAAATTATATGATGATCAATTCTGATGGATGTGACTCTTTTCAATAGTCACATGATTCAGGCCAGTTCTGATGGACTTGGATGGAGAGAGCCATTTGCACCCAGAAAGAAGAGTGTAGGAACTGAGTATGGATCACAACATAGAATTTTCCTTTTTTTGTTGTTTGCTTGCTTACTTTTTGTTTTCTTTCTCATTTCCCCCCTTTTTGATATGATTTTTCTTGTGAAACATGATAATTGTGGAAATATGTATAGAAGAATTGTACATGTTTAACATATATTGGATTACTTGCTGTTTAGGAGAGGAGTTGGGGGGAAGGGAGGGAAAAATATTTGGAACACAAGGTTTTGCAAGGATGAATGGGGAAAACTATCTATATGTATATTTTGAAAATAAGAAACTGTAAAAAAAGAAAAAAATAATATGAGGGAAAAAATTTATCCATGCTGAAGCTATACTCTTGCCAATTGAGACAGCTATATTTATCTCTGTGGGTGATTATTATAGGAAAAGCTCATTTTTCTAGGAATTAGGGACAAGGACTGCAACTGACAGTAAAATATAAAGTGAGCTAAATTAACAAAATGACTAGAATAACTTGCCCTTATTTAATTTTTAACTCAGTATCCATAGTTTATTATTTCTGTATAGTAGAATGTAAGCTATTTGAGGATAAAGGCTATCTCACTTCTGTCATTGTAGATCTTGTGTCTAAGATAGCACTGGTTATATAGTAGGTGCTAAATAAATGGTTGTTAATTGATTTATATTAAAAGGGTTATTTTCACCTTTCTTATGTTAGACAGTTAATGTCATTTGAGAAAGTTCTTTTTAGGATTTCCCCCCACCCCTTCTTGTAAGCTCCCATGGAGTTTTGTTAATGCTTTTTTCCTATTTCAACAATAACATTCTTCTATTTATTTATGTACATATTCTCTTTTTCTAAAAAGCTACTCTGGAACTGACACAAGATTCTTGACAGCTGCATAACATGGAGAACAAATTCTTGAGAGTCTTGCCTACTTAGAAATCCTTTGAGTATAGATTTGATAGCATGACCAGTATTCTAGGATCAGCCTAGCTAAAATCAGAAAAGCTACCACCAATTAGCACTGAAACCTTGCTGTTTTGTTATTGTTTGTCCTTTGTTTTTGAAGAGGACCAAGGAGGATGATGACTTAAAAGAGGCAGAATTGTGCATAGTCATCAGCCCCACTTTCTCCTCCACTCTTAGAAGACCAGTGACAAGAAATAGATCAGGATGTCTGCCTATGACCCTAATACTGAAGCTTACACATTTAAAAAGAGGCCATGTGTTTTGAATTGGTTGTGTCCCTTTCCATGCATTTTGTTTTAAGCAAGGAGAGAGTGGGATGGATTGGGAAAGTGGGGATTAAACTACAATTTCTCTGGAGACTGTAAGGAAGCTGAATACATCTATGTAGGATATAAAAATCTTTCCATGATTTATGATAATAGAATCTCTGATTTATAGCTGAAGTGGTGGCAAAATTCAATTTTCTCACTTTATAGATGAAGAATCTTAGGCTGGTGTAGGTTAAATGACTTTCCCACAGTCACACAGGCAGCAGGGTTGGGATTTAAACCTAGGTCTTCTGACTCCAAAGCTCTGTACCAAACCACGATGACTTTCTTGATTTCAATTTGTCATTTTTATTGTTTTGACATCCTAGTTAAATGCCATTGTTATCAGATTAGTGACTCTTGAATGATTAGGTAAGAGAGGATTTTGTATTGCTGAGGGCTCAGGTTATGATATGCCATGATTTGATTATTCAAAACAGGTCCTCTGATTCTGGGGAAAATGGCAAAATGTTCCAGGTCCTGAATTCTTAGAAATTTCAGACTCCCAACTGGTGCTATGAAAAAAAAAATTCATCCTTCACACCTCCTCAGTGTCTTTACATGCAAGCTTCCTGGATTTAAAAGCTTTATAACTTGCCCTAGAGCAAGAAAAAGTCAGAACTCAATGAGTAAACCATAATCAGCCAGCTGGCTTCTGAAAGGCATTTTTAGTGGAGACAAAACTTCACGGGTAAGAATTGACTACATATTTTCATAGAATAATGATATCGACAATTCTTAGACATTGACTGGATGTTTATTAGACTGAAAATTTGTATCTGATTTGTTTCATTCAAATAATTTTATTCAACTTATATAGAAACCTTTTAAGAAAAGTTCCACTATGATCTATTATTGTGCCACTGAGGTGACCCTGAGTTCTTGAAGGCTATGCCAGAGGACTACAAGCTCTGGCAGCTTCTCCCATGCTGTAAAGGCTTTGAGTCTTGGCAACAAACTATGTCTGCTTTCTCAGGACCTGTCTAGCTAAGTATCAAGAAACTCATTGGTTTTAGGCTGGCTACTAGGTGATGAATTCTTTGGCCATAGAAACAGATAAAAATACCAAATGGTCCTCGGTCCCATGTAGCCTTCATCTGTTTCTTCAGTGATGATGAATGGTAGAATGAAAGAGAAGGAGCAAAGGGTATTCCTTTAACTTACCTATGCTATGTGTTGGGTATAGAAAGACAAAAACAGGCTAATCAATAATCCTTTTCCTCAAGGAACTTCTGCTTTCTGGAGGAAGGAGAGATGTAACATTTAAACTGATAAAAAAGTTATTTTCTTCTTTTAGAGATGACTTTGTCATCTCTAGAAACTCACTTCCATAGGATGAAATCTACTCAGAAATTTATGCCTTCTAGATAATCTTCCATTGTGAATATATTACTGCATAACTTCATTATGCCCCTCATTGAATAACCTCTCTCCCCTCCCACTTTTCAGCTTTTTAATGTGTTGTTTCTACCATTAGAACATAATTCTTCTTGAGAACAGGGATTGTCTTTTGCCACTGCATATATACACAAATACATATACACATATGTATGTAAATATGCATGCAAACTATATACATAAAGGTAAATATATGCAAATAAACCTACATAAATTTGTATATGTGCATGCATGTGGAAGAGTAAATAAAAAAGGATAATTTCAGCAAAGGATATTAAAATAATGCTCAGTTGCTTGATCTCTTTCAAGCTCCCAATTAAACAACAAACTTTTCTGCATAATCAGGAGTTGATGATAGTTCAGAACCTTTAGGGCACCTATAGTGAAAAGACCAATAATCAAAGAGTTAAGTGATCATATTATAGAAAAACAATACAATGCACATCCAAAAGGACTTCAATTACCTTAAAGATGTAAAAGATGGAAGAAGTAAAGTTGTTTAGCTTGCAGGAGTGATAATTTAGGGGAAGCATAATAGCTGTCCTCATGGATTTGAAGAGCTGATATGTGGTAGAAGGATTAACTTGTTCTCTTTGGTCCCAGAGGGAGAATGAACACCAAGAGTTGGAAGTTACAGGAAGCAAATTACAGCTTCATAGAAGGAAGAACTTTCTATTAGAGTTGTCAGTGGAGTTATTCAAGTGGAGACTGCATGACCTTTTGTTAGGTTACAGAGAGAATTCATGAACAGGATTACCTAAGGTCCAAGGTTTCTTCCAACTCTGAGATTCAATGATTTATTGAATAAAATTAAAACAAAAACTACCTGAATTCCCCAAATCAAATCAACAAAGTTGGAAGCCTTCAAGTATTGCCTGCAAACACATATAATTTCTCAGTCAGAAGAAGGCATTCCAGTAGACCCTTATATTCATGTCAGGACAGCACCAAAAAATATCTATATGGGAGAAAGTATGGAATGGTAGAAAGAATTTAAGAATCAAAGAATGTCTGAGTTAGAAGGAATTTCAAGATTGTTTGATTATAAGTACCTCCATTTTCCAGATGAAAAAACTGAAATTCTGAATTATACATGACCTCTCCAAGTCATATGGGTACTGAGCCAGACTACAGTAGTCACTGCCACCAACAATATATGTGACCTTGACCACATTATTACAAAATAAGGAAATAAAACTATTTGATCTTTCAAGGTCCTTTAAAGCTCAAAATTCCAATAATTATGCAATAATGCTACTTACTAATTTTTCGTTTATTTTCCTTTGAATACTTCAATGAATTCAAATTCTCATCAATGTGGGTATTCCTTACAAGGGTGCTGATCATAACCTATTTATTTCTTCTCAACTTCGCAACTCTTGTCTGTATCTCTCATAACTCCTTAATAAGGCATCTACCCAACAAATGTGAAGCTTTCCTTTAGTTCATAAAACATTATATAGGAAATAGCCTTGCACTCAGACCATCTATCAATTATCTCTCAGTAGTTCACCTCCATTTCCAATTATACAGCTCCTAGTTGATGCCTTTTACTCTACTTCTTGCACAAAACTCACTACTGGCAATTATACGGCAGCCTACTTATTCCTACCATACATCTTTCCATTATTTTTTGCATTGACCAGGTTTTTAAAGAAATTTTTAGGAACTGTGGTGCCTCACCATCTGCAGCAATTTACTATATCTGAAAGAATATGAGAAGTAGAAAGATGGACATTTGTTTGAGGAAGCAGATTGGGATTATTAAAAAGTTCTGAGCAGTTTCCCAAATGCAATCTAGCCTATTTTAGTTCTCTTCAATTTAAGACCAAATACATTTTCTACTTGTAGAGACTGCCTAATGTTGATGAAGAGATGTACCAACTCAAAGTATAATCCATTCAATATAGCCTTGAAACAGCTGTGTGGCATGGTGGATAGAGTGATGAATCTGAAGTCCTGAGTTCAAATTCAGCCTCAGAATTTTTCTAGTTATGTGACCCTGGGAAAGTCACTTAATTTGTCTAAGTCATTTTTTTCATCTGTAAAATGTGGATGATAGTACCTACTTCCATTTTCATTATGAAAGTATAATGAGATAAAACTTGTAAACTTTAGTGCACTATGTAAATGCTGGCTATTATTATTAATAATATTAATATCAATATCTAGAAAAAAAGTCTTCATTCATTTGGATTTTCCTATTTGGATTATTAAATGGAACTAGATTATATGAAATCATCTGTTTTACTCTAGGACTTGATGCAATCAGCACAATATCATTCATCATCAGAAGCATTTGAAGGATTTCAATTTAGAGGAAATCCCTCTTTCAGTGGAACTATGTGGAAGGAACATAATTCATAATAGGAGCAAATATCCCTGGTGACCATGTCTTCCCTGTTTCATGTCTTGTTTAATACTAATAATTAGAATATCATTAAATAAAATTAATGCTAAATTTCATTTGTTAAATAATCTCACATAATCTTAACATTTTCATCTGGTTGGATAAAAATCACAATAAGGCTACATTTCTCTAGAAAGAATCTTTATTAATTGATTTTATAATTAACAAGTAAATACAGAGGAATCTTACATTTTTTTCAACTTTCATCCAACTGAATATGTGTACAAGCAATTATGTGTATATATGAAGATGTGGTCTGCTATAAAATATCATTTGTGAAAGCTTGACTATCTCTTTCAAGTATTTTCCAATAGAATATTATACTCTTTGAAGGTAGGAACTTTTTGTAATTCTAGCTCTCAGAATAGTAACTAGAACAGAGTAGATATGTAATATTTTGTTTAATTTGGAAGATGATAATTGACTGGAATGATAAATGGCATCATCAAAAAGGAGGAGTTAGAAGACATTGTTAATGACTGATTGACATGCTTACACTATAATCTATGATGTACCTAAGATAGTTTGGAGATGTTGTTAAATATACCTTGTTACTGAACATTTACTAGGATACCTCTGATTGGATAGAATCTTTACAGTAACATAACTGACTAAAAGGTGCAGAAAAGACCTTGTCCTACTATATTTACTTTTTGAGGGTTATTTAAAAAGTGACTTACTGAAGAAAAACACCAAGGCTCTCTTCTAAGTTATCTCGCTTTCATACTAAGATCAAAGATAATTCTTTGAGAGATGCAAATATAGAGATACTTTTGTTTACTAATCTTCTGATTATTAGTATTGGGCTAGCTATCAGCCAAAGTTGTTCAATAATAATAGCATTTACACAGTGCTTTAAAGTTTCCAAAACCCTTTCTATGTTGTTTTATTTAGGTATTCTTCTTCCCATTTTACAAATGAAGAAATGGGCTGAGAAGTTGTTACTTGTCCATGGTTATGCAATTATTAAGTATCTGAGAAATATTTTTTTTTCTTTTTTTTTTATTTTACTTGCATAACATATGTGTGGGTAATTCTTCAACAATAACCCTTACATAGCTTTCCGTTACAAATTTTTCCCCCAACTCCCCACCCCTCCCCTAGATGGCAGGATATCCACTACATGTTAATTATGTTAAAATATTGGCAAATCGAATATATGTATACATATTTCCAAACTTATCATTGGTGTGCAAGAAAAATCTTATCTACACAAACAATATATCAGATAAAGGAAACACAATGTAAGCAAACATCAATCAAGGAGTATGAGAATGTTATGTTGTGGTCCACATTTCGCATCCCTCTCTCTGGGTGTATATGGCTTACTTCAGTGAACAATTGGAGGTGGTTTGAAACATTTCATTGTTGAAGAGAGCCATGTCCATCAGAATTGATCGTCATATAGTACTGTTGTTGCCGTGTATAATGATCTCCTGGTTCTGCTCATTTCACTCAGCATCAGTTCATGTAAGTCTCTCCAGGCCTCTCTGAAATCATCTTGCTGGTCATTTCTTACAGAACAATAATATTCCATAATATTCATATACCATAATTTATTCAGCCATTCTCCAATTGAAGGGCATCTATTCAATTTCCAGTTTCTAGCCACTACAAAAAGGGCTGCCACAAACATTCTTGCACATGTGGGGCCTTTTCCTTCCTTTATGATTTCTTTGGGATATAAGCCCAATAAAAATGCTGCTGGGTCAAAGGGTATGCACAGTTTGATAACTTTTTGAGCATAGCTCCAAATTGTTCTCCAGAATGGCTGTATCCGTTCACAGCTCCACCAACAATGCATCAGTGTCCCAGCCCTCCCACAACCCCTCCAACATTCATCATTAACTTTTCCTGTCATTTTAGCCAATCTGACAGGTGTGAAGTGGTATCTCAGGGTTGTCTTGATTTGCATTTCTCTGATCAATAGTGATTTGGAGCACCTTTTCATATGACTATAAATAGTTTTAATTTCATCCTCTGAAAATTGTCTGTTCATATCCTTTGACCATTTATTGATTGGAGAATGGCTTGAATTTTTATAAATATGAGACAATTCTCTATATATTTTAGAGATGAGACCTTTATCAGAACCCTTAAATGTAAAGATGATTTCCCAATTTATTGCTTCCCTCCTAATCTTGTCTGCATTGATTTTGTTTGTACAAAAACTTTTTAACTTAATATAGTCAAAGTTATCTATCTGGTTTTCAATTAAAAGTTCCAGTTCTTCTTTGGACATAAATTTATTCCATCATCTGAGAAATATTTTAAATTTAGTTCTATCCTCACTCTAAATTCAGCACTCTACTACTGTACCATCTAATATACCAGAAGGATTACTCAAGGTGTTTGCTTCTAAAATAGGGAATGTTCTGTGCAGGATCTAAAATCTTTGAGTTTAGAACCCTACAGATGCTGCAGTTTTCAGACAGCTTTGTATCAGTTGCATCAAGCCTCAAAATCTTATGAATATTTCTCAGTGACACTCAAAAAATCCCTCAATGTATAATGATTTATCCTTTAAGAATAAGGTTGAACAGCTAGTCCATTGAAATAGTTTGTTAAGTATCTATGTACTTGAGATAGACAGTTAGCTAAACTCTGAATTGAAAGGAACAAACATTTAAGGAAATGTTTCATACTCACATTTTAGAAGGTATACCTATGGAAGTTAATTGTCCAAGGACTCTCCATGGTTCAGAAACACCTGGAAGTAAATTTTGGTAAATAATTGTGCTTTAAAGTTACATATAACAGATTTAGGAATTTTCTTTTATCTCATACATCCCATTGTTCCTTTTCATTAAAATGATTTAAGACAGTGTACTCATCACTACCTCTCCTAGTTATGATGATACTAAAAACATGTTGTACCTCTCACCTTTCACTTTGTCAGTGATCAAATGCTAGAGGCCCTCTAGTGGCCCAGGAAACTCTAGTCATGTGTTCATGGGAGCGTAGGCTTGGGAAAAGGGATGGATTGGGTCAGGATTCAGAAGTACAAGTGGGCAAGAATGTGGTACCCTTTCTCTACTCACTCTCTAGGTACAGCACTTTCTAGAGTGCCATATATGGTTTGAGCTGTCCAAGTATTTTTTTAAAAAGACTTTCCTGTCCCAACCCCATGAATTTTAGCTATGGAGATTTAATGGGCTTTCTAGGTTGATGAAGTTGAAAAGTGCTACTCAGCCACTTGGGAAGGACAATGTGAATTGAAGAAACTCTTGCATAGCAAAAGGAAGTCCCCATGCCATGCCTTTGGAAATACATTGGTCCTATACACTGTGGGAACTCATGTTTCCTTGTGCTAACCATATTGAATGAATTCTTGCTGCTATTCTGGGTCTCTTACATACACAAGGGTTTTGGAGATCTTTACTTATTTTTTTCATCATGGAATGAATCTCTTTTAGACAAGGTAGTTGATATCATAGCTAAAGATCATTTTACAGATTCTTTGAATCTAAAAATGGTTAGCTTATGGTACAGGAGATTCAGCCTTATATAAGGAGAGAGAATTTATTATAATTAGTGTAAGACAGATAAAGGTGAATGTATGTAGGACAGGTCCCAACTCTCTTTTTTACCCTTAAATTGTTCATCTTCAGGACAAGCTAGAGTATCCCAGGGAGGGAAGAGTTTATATCTGTTTCAAACAAAGGGCTAATATGTGCTCTAGGTCCAGGCTAAATTGTGCAATGTGGATGGCTCTCCAAATTGGATTGCATCTAATTCAAATAACATTAGTTCATGCTTAGTATCCTGGGTAATTTGGTATTCCAAACAGACTCTTAATGGGATTCTTTTTTTTATGGTTCCAGTGATTCCCCTCAGTCTTCCACTTTAACTTTCTGCTGCAGCTGTACTATATTTTTTCATTGTTATCATCTGTTGTAATTGCTGGGTATTAAGAGATTGTGTGGACGTGTTATGAAACTAAAATGTATTGTGTGTATATTCTTTTCCTGGTGTTTCCCCCTTGTAATGCTATAAGAAATGTCATTTTTCTCCTGTCAAGTCTCTAAAGGGCTCTTTGCAGCTAATTTAAGCTGTTAAAGTCATTCTCACTCAAATACATCTGTTCTTTTTAGGAATATACATATGTATGTTATTTCTATTTAAATTTGCTTATGCTGAATGAAAATTTCCCACACAATTAAAAATGAAGAAAAGAATTTGTACGCCTTTTTGTGGTTCTGGCCCCCTCATCCATCAATTTACCAAAATATATAGTATAATACAGTATGAATTCTTTCATACAAAATTTATCTCTCAATATATTGTAGTGTTATTCTCTTCACTAGTTCAACTTTAAAGATGTGTCATTTTATTGATGTGGAAATTCCAACCAGTAACATAGATCACAATTTCTCTAACTCTTAACAGAATGTTTTAGCATAAAAAATAATGGTTGGGAGGAAACTTTCTAATAATGAGTATTTTTGAACTTAGGGAGGTTAGTACCATGATGACAAATACCTTATTCCTCCATTTGACTATGGTTGAAGCCTTTTGAACTTGATAAATCTAACCAGTATTTGTGCTCTGCTGGCATAATTTTTGAGAACCCAATATTATTGCCATGTCATTAGGATAAGACTTTGGAAGATGCTACTGTTATTAACTAGGATTAAAATAAAAAAAATGGACATAGAGAAGATGCAAAAGAAAAATGTTCATAACTGAATTTGAAATAGGAAAAATAGTTGAAGAAGATGGGTATTTTTCATGTGATTCATTACCAGAAAATGCATTCAACTGGATGAGAATTAGAATATTTGTATTGTAATTATAAGTGTCTCACTATGTGTTTTAGGAATATTACTTCCCCTATTTAAATATTAGTTTTCTCAACTACAAATTGAGGGCATCACACTACATGGTATTTAAAGTTCTCTACAAAGTAGGGGCACTAACACATTATCTTCTTGGCAGCTAGATGACACAGTAGAGATACAGCTCTGGATCTAGAGTCAGGAAGACCTGAGCTCAAATGCAATCTCAGATACTTCCTGATTGTATGGCTTTGGGCAAATAATTCAATCTATTTTCCTTAATTTAGCATTTACCTCACTGTGTTACTGTAAGGATCTAATGAGATAATATTTGTAAAGCACAGCACAATGCATGGCACATAAAAAGTCTATTTAAATGCTACTCATTACTATTACTATTACTACTATTACCTTTATTATCACAACCACTACTACTACTACTTTGCAATGTTGTTTTGAAGAAACTACTGCTGCTGCTGCTGCTATTACTACTACTATCTCACAAGATTGTTGTGAAAAAATAACTTTATAAATCTTAAAGTGCAAAATGAATGTGATTAATGATGATGATGGTTGTGGTGGTGATTGTGGAAAAGAAGAGAAATCCAAAGCTAAGTAAAAGGTGATAAAATATGAAGAAAAAAAGAGTCTGGAGTAGGATCAAGTTCAGTGAAGGTCAACTTGGTTCAAATTTCAAGAGAAAAAGGGAAGGGAGACTGGAATGTATGTGAATGTAGAATACTGAAAATTTCTTGGAAATACCTTGTATGATAGCTAGAGCCACAACTTGAAAGTCTTTAGCCTGGGCCAAAAATTGAGTGGCAGGTAGTTTTAACAGTGGCAGTGGCAACAGAGAGAATAGCTCATGCTGATGCAGGTGCTATCATGTTGGAAAAAGGGGTACTGTATACTTTACAGTTTAGTCTGTGCTCTAGAAAGGATTGTTGTGAAAAACTATCTTCTGGGAGAGGCTGTCACAGTGATAAGACACCAAGGGTAGTGGCCTGAGGATGGATAATAGAGTAGTGTCATGCCACATGACAGACCAGAAGAGTACCATGAAGCATGGAGATGATGGTCTCAGGACCACCAGAAGAAATACATATTACCCTGTAAATCAGTTACTTGGGCAAAGTGTAGGTTGCTCATCCATAGTTATGGTATTGATGATAATTTGACATCATTTAAAAGTTCAAATATATAATATTTCATAAAATCATAATTGTATTGCTAATAAATAAATAATTTTTTGCTTAGATTATTCATTTAATTGAAGTAGTCCACATTAAAAATATTGATTTTCAAAGTTATTTAACATATTACCCAAATTTCTTAGATAACTTAGAGGTGTAGAATCTCAAGGTTAGAAGAGTCCTCAAAGGTCGTAAATGAGTATAGAATCTTCTTTCTTTTGCTTTAAACAAGTAGTAGCCAATTTTAACTTGAACACCTTCAATTAAAACTAACTCAAATCTTTCCAAGGTATATAAACTTCTGGATAGCTCCAGTTATCAAAGAGCTTTTTTTTTGTTGTTGTTGCATTTAGCATAAATCTGTTTTTCTGCAACTTCCACCATTATTCCTAGTCTTGCCATCTTGGGCTAATCAAAATAAACTTAAGCCACCATGATGATCCTTCAGTTGTTTCATGCCTTCTATCATATTCCTTCATTTCTTCTTTTCTAAGCCAAATATTTCTAATTTCATCAATTTGTCTTCATTTATCACATTTTCAAGACCTTTTACTATTGTGTTTACATTCCTCTGTACTCATAGAATCAGAGAATTTAAGAGTTGGAAGGGATCTTAGTAAACACCTACTCAAAATCATACTCAAAAGGGTATACTCCAACTTGTCAATATTCTTTTTTAATGTGGCAAGAACTGAATAGTACATTCTAGATATGCTTATCAAGGCACATTATATATAACATATAATATATACAATATTCAATAATATTCATTATTATTATATGGGAGAATAGACATTCATTATTATGGGCATATATACTTTAATATTTCAATGTATTTGTGAATCCATTGGCAGGGATATCCCTCCAATATTGCAGATTTAAGCATATCTATACTTTATTCCATATTATTCTAGTCTGTGATTTTCCATGAATCCTTTCCAGTATTTCATCCAGTATTCTAAGGCTCTTTCTCCATATCTCTTGATATTATATTGTTATCCAATTGTGATGCTGTTCTCTTAACATGACTTACTCATTTTCATTTTTGGTCTTAATAATAATAATGATAATAACTTACTATGTGCCAAGCAATCATGTTAAGCACTTTACAATTATCATCTCATTTAATCTTCTGAATGACCCTGAGATGTAGGTGCTATTATTATCTTTATTTTATGAATGAGGAAACTGAGGCAAACAGAAGCTACATGATTATCTCAGAGTCACATGGTTGTTGAGTATCTCAGTCATATTTGAACTCAGTTCTTTGATTTGATTTTCCAGGTGTGGTGTTCTATTAATTATGTCACCTAGCTGCTCCCCAACTCCCCATTATATGTTTCTTTTATATTGTAACGCAATCTCTCCCATAGACTTTATAGATATATTTCTATCTTTAAGATAGCTTTGGAATGTCAGGTGAACTGATATTCACTAAGTAAGTAGGGAAGAAAATGACTTTTAACTATGGCCTCTGAGAATTCTTTAGGCATATGGAGACTTTTAGCTGTTATTTCTAAAAAGATTGCACTTTAACCATCTATGAAGAAAACATTTTCCTGTTATGGCTAAAGATAGACAGAGAGGACAGATATAATGAATTCATTCCCTGAAAACAAATACATAAAAATATAATTCTTTAGAAAAGGCTTCTATTTTTATCCAAAGAAACTGAATGATAGGACTATCTTTCAGAAGTGAAGGAAATTTAAGAATAGATATGATGGCTAGAGGTTACTTTGGGTTTGGTCTTTTTCACAGTTAAAATATTATAAACATATATGTCTTTGTGTCATTATTTCTTATTCTATTAATAAGTTATAAAGCCAATTAAGTTTGATGTTTATTTAAGTTGAAAAGTCAGAACTTTTCATTTCTTTATATAATGTATGGATATCTCTAACGATATAGATGCATAAAAAAGCATTTATGGGAGAAGAGATTTCACCAGTTTGTAAACTAAGTAATGTTTTACAAACTGTTGTTGCCCTTCAGTGCACTGATTAATGAATGAGCAAGAAGTTGATGTTTTAGTAATTAATAAAAATTATCCAAACTACTCTTGATTTCCTTAGGCATCTGGATCACTGGACTGAATATAAGAAATGAAGTAGCAGGTTGAGTAGTGACAACCTTACCTAGGCTATAAATAAGTGTAGTTGACCCATAATGCCCCTGCTACATTATTTTTATACCACATTTTGCACATTCAGTCAACAATAGGCTACAATCTATTCACAATAATTATCATGTATTTCTCTATTGCACTTTGAGTGATCTGCAATTTAGATCTCCCATAGATGATAATATTCCAGGATTTATGGCTCTTTAGTATTACTGGAGGAATATTACCATTGAAAAAAATAGGATTTTGATTTAGGTGAAAGATCAGGGTAAAGAAAAGTGCTGCACAATTTCTCAAATTCAATGTAGCATGCTATCTTTTCTATTTTTTTTTTTTTTTGCTTTTTTGTTGAGGCAATTGAGGTTAAGTGACTTGCCTAGGGTCACACAGCTAGGGAATGTTAAATGTCTGAGACCAGATTTGAACCCAGGTCCTCCTGACTTCAGGGCTGGTGCTCTATCCAGTGCGCCACCTAGCTGCCCCTATCTTTTCTATTATTAATATTAATTCTGGAACAAGTTTAACAACTACTTGCAGTATCTGTCAGTGCATTAATATTAGTAATTCCTCTAAACTTTTTGTCATTTGTGATTTTACCAAGCATGATATCTATGTGATTGATAATGATCTTTGTTCAGATCATGTCAAGGACAAAGTCTCTTCTTACTGGATTACTTCCCAGTCTGGATCTGGCCACCTACAATTTTTCTTCTTCTTTCTCAATATTTCTCAATTTACCACTTGGCAAAGAAGAGTGTTGCTACTTACTTCATGCCTGGATTTATTTACTAAAGGTGGATGTCTTGCAGAATAAAGTTTGACAATTCAGTTATACATGGAATATAACCTTTATGGAATTTCAGGTTTTCAGAATTGGTAAATTAAGATACTAGACCCATTCTATGACAATTGAAATCTCAGACTTAAGATTGACTTCATTGTGAGAAGCCCTTATGTTTGGTATGAATAAGTCATAATATACTATGGTGTACTCTAGCTCAATTAGAATTTGCAAAAATCTAATAGAAAGAAAAGATTGGAAATAACGGATATGTAACTATACATGTAAAATATAAGAAT
>JAJPUD010003946.1:202261-219690 GCA_023553655.1 Myrmecobius fasciatus
TCATTCATATGTTTTGCAAATAAAAAGCTTTATTAAAAAAAAAAGAAGAGGCAGACATGTAATTTCAGATAAGATTTGAATACATTTAAGTGAAAACCTTTATCTGTACTGAATGATTTAAAATTTTATACAGTGAGTTTTTGTTTTCTTCCAAATGATTATATTATTTGATGATAAGTAAATTCATTATTTTATAGATGGTATATATCTAAGAATTTTGCTTTACCTGATAATGTATACATTTTTATTTATAGAAAATAAAGAGTTGGTAGCCCTTAAAAAAACACATTACTATGAACTATTACATTTATTTTCTTCTGTATTATTTATCTAATTTGTACTAATAATCAAGTTTTCTAATTTTTAACAAGTACCAAAATTTTTGAGGATTGAAATTTTGTAGTATTGTGAATTCTGGTATTTTTAGGTCTCTTGAAAATTTATTGTTCTAGATGAATTTTTTTCTCTCTCTCTAAAATATCTCTTAGGTGGTTTGATTAATGTGATAGTGAATAAGTAAATAAATGCAAACAATACTGTCATCTAAATCATATTTTCATGACTTGATCAAAATCAATTAAATAATATGAGTATACTTGCTTTACCACTGATTTTATTTGAGAGGCTTCTAATATTTCTACATTATATTTGATACTGGCTCTTGGTTTAGACATATAATTGTTTACCATATTAAGCAAAGATTCTTGAATTCCTATGGATTTTGGCATTGACATTTTTTCTCACAAATAGATATTTATTATATCAAATCATGTAATTTTGTTTTGGTCTATTGATATGATCCATTATAGTCTTCCTATGAATGACGAGTTCAAAATCATTAATGTACATAATTTTATTAATGTATTTCTATAGTACTTTTTTGTTAAATAATTCATTTGATATTTTTGTTTCAAAATTCATTAGAGATAATGTTCTCTAATTTTCCTTCTCTGTTTTGTTCATCTCTGGTTTGTCTAATTTATAGTTCTAATTTTCATTTTGCTTTTTAAGGAAATAATTAAGTAATGTACATTTTCTTTTAAGGAACACATTTAATATAAACTTTTTCTCCTTAAGGATTTTTGACAGGTTTCAGATTTCTCCTCAACTTCAGGTTTCTCAACAACAAATGAAGTTCAAAGCCCTGTAGTCTTTTGGAATTTCTGGTAGACTTTCTTAACCTTTAAATTCTAGTGCCTTCCCTCAGTTAATTATTTTCTTTTTATCTTGTATATAGCCTAGTTGCATGTTGTCTCCTTTATTAGATTGTAAGCTCCTTTAAGGCAGGGACAATCTTGCCTCTTTTTGTGTTCCTAGTTCTTAGTATACTGCCTGGCACCTAGTAGGTCCTTAATAACTGTTCATTGATTGATTAATTATTTGTATTAATTCCAAAATAAATCTCCAAAATGTTTTGAACAATAGCATCACTGTTAGAATAAGTATGTGGTCTCCTACCTTACTACGTTAAGATCCATTTGCACATGTAATATCTGATGTACTTATTAAGAAAGTTGTCAGATCTCTTGCATTTGCTTAGTAAGGAAAAGCAGAAGTTTAACAGTTAAATTCTTACTTTAGAAAAACAGGAAAAGGTCAAGTTATAGTCAATATTAACATGTGCTGTCCTCTCTAACATTTTGCTTGTGAAATAAATGTTTTCAAGTTTGTTACTAAATTACTTCAACCCATATTGCACAGATCAATTCAAAGATGTGGCAAAATAGATTGATCATGATCCATATATAATATTGTTTTATTGCTAACTTGGGGTCAGAATTCCTATCATGTAATCAGTCAACCAGTATTTATTTAATGCCTACTGTTTCCTAATGGGTAACAATATCTAGGCATTGTTTTGAGATCTGAAGAAACAAATACAATAAAAAAAGAAGAAAAGAATGATCCTTATATGGCTCCAATTTCAGCAAAAGGAGACTTAGATGTTGGAGCCAAAAACATGAAGCTGATATTATTGTGCATCTAGCAAGAAGAAACAGAATACCAGGGTGACAGTTTAGGGAGCAAAAGATGAGAGGTGGCATTAGATTCAGATTGTAGATACTTCATAAACCTTTGCAGACTGTAACTGATGCTGCTAATATGCATTGGTGTAGATAATTTTCTTTCAGATTTCTTCTTGTTTCAGAACAAGCCTATAACACACATGTTTATGTGGTAAATTGCTTGAAAAGAATCCTGAACAAAAGAATTTTTACAGCTTGGTTTAAAATTTCAAAACAGAATGGGCATCTCTTCAATTGCATCTTTGGCATCACTCAAAAGATGCTGTTTGAATGGAAAAACTAACCCTTGGTGGTTGGTCTCAGGAGCCAATGGACTTCCCTTGAAAAGATTTATTTTGACTTATACAAGTACTTTCCAAAACATACAGTAAGCCCAAAAGGAATAAACTGAAATCCTTTCTGGCAGGCCTTAAAGGAAAGGACAGTTGGTTTTTTTTTTTTTTACTAGGTCACACTGATCAGAATTTCAGGATTTTGTGGTGGATATGACATCTACTTTGCTGAATTGAATGCCTGCTCTAAATGAATGGTCTTGCATTGGTGAGCCAAATCTGGGTTCATTTTCCCTGAGCGAAAGATGACCTCTGTTTCTAAGAAAGTAAAAAAAAAGCTTTGAAAAATTGTTTGGATACTGAAATAACTCTTACAAAATAGTATTTTGATGCCCTACAGTATAAACTAATCAGAAACACATGATTTCAGCTTCCCATAAATTACAAAGGGTTTTGTCTAGCAGAAAAATGCATGGCAAAACTCATAGTGGATAAACAATTGAAGGAGATAATCTGGTTGCACAAGTGGGTCAAGCTTGGGGGAAGATAACAGATAAACTTGGACTTATGTTTAGTATGTACAAAGAATAATGTGTTTTGTATTAAATAATGATATTAATACCATTTTTATTTTGCTTTACCTTAAGACACTAGTAAATGGCCATTTTTCTTTGACCCCTTGATAGACACCAGTTGGGGAAAAGATTGAATTATTAAATAATTTATATTACATAACTTTTTTTTTTACTTTGGCAAAGAAGTGCAATTTTATTATGGTTAAGGACATATACTAGAACATCTTCTTAAGCCAATAAAACACTGATTTCTATAATAAGCTCTTGGAAAGCTTGGGTTATGAAATTTTCTACCACAAAACCTCAAAACACATAGGAGCCCTTTTTGGAATTTATTTAGTAAAGGTCCTTAATCAATCTGTTTTAATGAATAAATAATGATGACATAAAATTGTATCAATTATTTGCAAATGAAAAGCTGATGTCAAGACTCAAGAAAACTTGGGTTCAAATTCTACCTTTGATACATATTGTATAAAAATAGGGAAATTCCTTTCTTATAGTTGAGAAAACTGAGGTAGACAGAGGCTTTTCCAGGGACACATAGCTGGTAACTGTCTTAAGGACAAATTTGAATTCCTGACTCTAGGCCCACGACTCTATTTACCATGCCCCCTATCTGTCACAAGTAGACGTAAGATGCAGTGTGACATGTGCAATAACTTCCAACTTAAATCAGAAAAAGCTTCATGAAAATGGAGGCATTTGAGTTTGTCTTGAATGTTAGATTAGATTTCAACAGGCAGAGGAAGTCATAGTGATAATCATAGAAGAGTTAGGACCCCTTAAAAGTATTTCCTGATGCCTTAAAGTGATCTTGTCTCGCTCATCTGCCCCCCAAATCTTCCTGGGCTCAGAATCAATTTAAAAATTGGGTATGTAAAAAGCAAATAGCATGTCCTAATTGATGAATGGTCAAAGCATATGAAGAGGCAGTGCTTAGAAGAAGAAATCAAAACTATTAATAGCCAAAGGGGGGAAATGTTCTAAATCACTTTTAATTAAGGAAAGGCAAATTAAAATAACTCTGAAAAACATTTGAAACCTATAAGATTGACTAACATATCAGAAATGGAAAATGACAAATGCTGAAGGGGATGAAGAAAAACAGGGGCACTAATTCACTGTTGTTAGAGTTTCTCCACTTTGGAGAATAATTTGGAATTATGTCCAAAGGGCTATTAAACTGTGCCTACCCTTTACTCTAGTAATACTACAACTAGGTTTGTATCTCAAAGAAAGGGGGACGGGACCTATTGATATAGCAATTCTTTCTGTAGTGGAAAAGAATTAGAAATTGAGGAGATGCCAACCATTTGGGAAATGGCTTACTGCTTTTGTCAATATGGGCAAGACCCTTAACTTCTCTGGGCCTCAGTTTCTTATCCTAAGTGATCTTTTTAATGAATAGATAAGGATGGCCTAGAATTCTATCAAATATATGCAAATAAGAACTAATTGTCCGCTTTGGTCTGAATCTATGCTCCTACTCATATGATCACTCTTTCTTTTTTATTTTTTATGAAAGCTTTTTATTTGCAAAACATATGTATAGGTAATTTTTCAACATTGACCCTTGCAAAGCTTTCTGTTATAATTTTTTTCCTCTTTCCCCCCATCCTGACCCTGGATGGCAGGTAGTCTAATAGATGTTAACTATGTTAAAATATAGGACAAATCCAATATATGTATACATATTTATACAGTTATCTTGCTGTACAAGAAAAATCGAATCTACAAGAAAAAAAACCTGAGAAGGAAAACAAAATGCAAGCAAACATCAACAGAAAGTGTGAAAATGCTATGTTGAGGTCCCACAGGTTTCTCTCGGTGTAGATGGCTTTCTTCATCACTGCACAATTGAATTTAGTTGAAACATCTCATTGTTGAAGAGAGCCATGTCCATCAGAATTGATAATCATATAGTATTGTTGCTGTGTGTAATGATCTCCTGGTTCTGCTCATTTCACTCAGCATCAGTTCATGCAAGTCTCTCCAGACCTCTCTGAAATCATCCTGCTGGTCATTTCTTACAGAGCAATAATATTCCATAACATTCATATATCATAATTTATTCAAACATTTTCCAATTGATGGGCATCCATTCAGTTTCCAGTTTCTAGTCATTACAAAAAGGGCTGCCACAAACATTTTTGCACATGTGGGTCCCTTTCTCTCCTCTAAGATCTCTTTGGGATATAGGCCCAGTAGAAACACTGTTGCGTCAAAAGGTATGCACAGTTTAATAACTTTTTGAGCATAGTTCCAAATTGCTTTCCAGACTGGTTGCATCCATTCACAGTTCTATTTATATTGTAGAAATGAGGTCTTTATCAGAACCCTTACATGTAAAAATGATTTACCAATTTATTGCTTCCCTCCTAATATTGTCTGTATTAGTTTTGCTTATACCAAAACTTTTTAACTTAATATAACCAAAATTATCTGTCTGATGTTCAGTTAAGAGTTCCAGTTCTTCTTTGGACACAAATTCCTTCCTTCTCCACAGATCCAAGAGGTAAACTATCCTATGTTGCTCTAATTTGTTTATAATATCATTCTTTATGTCTAAATCATGAAACCATTTAGATCTTATCTTGGTATGTGGTGTTAGATGTGGGTCAAGCCCTAATTTCTTCCACACTAGTTTCCAATTTTCCCAGCAGTTTTTGTCAAATAGTGAGTACTTATCCCAAAAGCTGGGGTCTTTGGGTTTATCAAACACTAAATTGCTATAGTTATTGCCTAGTTTGTCCTGTGATCCTATCCTATTCCACTGATTGACTACTCTTTTTCTTAGCCAGAACCAAATGGTTTTGATGACTGCTGCTTTATAATATAGTTTTAGATATGGTATAGCTAGGCCACCTTCATTAGCATTTTTTTTCCATTAATTCCCTTGAAATTCTTGACCTTTTGTCCTTCCAGATGAACTTTGATACTATTTTTTTCTAGATCTGTAAAATAATTTCTTGGGAGTTTTATCTCTACTGAGATAATCATATATTTTTTGTTAGTTTAGTTATTAATGTAGTTGATTATGCTTATAGTTTTTCTAATATTGAACCAACCCTGCATTCCTGTTGTAAATCCTACTTGGTCATAATGTATTATCCTGGGGATGATTTTCTGTAATCACATTGCTAATATTTTATTTAAGATTTTTGCATCAATATTCATTAGGGAAATTGGTCTATAGTTTTCTTTCTCTGTGATCAGTGTTTCTTGTGAGCTGCAATGATTCAATAGAAAGGACAATAGAATGGGAAGGTAGTAGACCAGACCCTAATTCTGGCACTAGTTAGCTAACCTAGCAAGCCAATTTCCCCATCTCTTATTTGTAATATATAGGCACTGATAGTGGTATATTTTAAAGTCACTTTAAGCTCTACATTTCTGATGGAAATTTTCTTTAGGAGCTTTGTTATACCATCTAATGAGCCACAGTTCTAGGATTTAAATGATATTCTACTTGTCTAGAAGAGTTAGTTCAAATGGTATAATCCTTAATAAGGCCTCATCCATTGCTAATTCTCTAGTTTCATCAGTGACAATACTATGCTGAAGGTCTGGCAGTAAAGAAAGTTTACACTATGCTTAAGCATGGACAGTCCTCTAAAAATGTTTTCATATATATATATACATATATAACAGATAGTGTCACACATTTGTCTACCTGGTATGTTACTGTGAACCATAGTATGTCTTTCTTTACTATATCAACAGCTATATATATTTCTTAATAATTGTAAATAACAGGACGATTTCAGAGAAGCCTGGAGAGACTTGCATGAACTGGAGCTGAGTGAAATGAGCAGAACCAGGAGATCATTGTACACGGCAACAACAAGACTATATGATGATCAATTCTGATGGACATGCTTCTCTTCAACAATGAGATGTTTCAAACCAGTTCCAATTGTTCAGTGATGAAGAAAGCCATATATACCCAGGGAGAGTCCTGTGGGATCTGAGTGTGGACCACAACATAGCATTTTCATGCTCTCTATTGACGTTTGCTTGCATTTTGTTTTCCTTCTTAGGATTTTTTTTTGGATCTGATTTTTCTTGTACAGCAAGATAACTGTATAAATATGTATACATATATTCGATTTGTCATGTATTTTAACATAATTAACATCTATTAGACTACCTGCCATCTAGGGGAGGTGATGGGGTGAAGGAGGGAAAATTTATAACAGAAAGCTTTGCAAGGGTCAATGTTGAAAAATTACCCATGCATATGTTTTGCAAATAAAAAGCTTTAATAAAAATATTAAAAATAAAAAAATGAAAAAAATTATTGTAAATGATCCTTCTAGATCACAGCTCCCTAGACCTAGGGCTTTTAACTTGGAGTCTAAGAATTAAAAAAATACTTTGGTAACTATACTTCCATATAATTGGCTTCCTTTGTATCCTATATATTTTATCTTATGCCTTTTAAAATATTACTCTGAGAAAGGGCTCATACATTTTAGCAAATTACCAAAATAGTTGATAATACAGAAAAAGGTAAGAACCCCTATCATACAAGCATGGGATGGGTTTCTTTTGGGATATATTAGAAATTACTAGGCCCTTTCTAAATAAAGACCAAGTTTTATTTTCCCCTTAGTGACAGAGGCACCCAAAGGGAACCATTAGTTAAATTGGGTACATTGAATTGTGCTATCATCAGTGCATGGTAGTTTCCTATTCTGTCATAGGATAACCTATTCATGAAAAAAGGTTTTTTTTTAAGTATTTTTTCTGTATATTTTCTGTAGTACACTCAAATTATGACTGTTCTAACAACAAAAATGCCTAGTTTGATATATACACACAGACATATATCAGAACACAAATACATATGTAAATATATATTTAAGCATCTCTCATCTCTGTTTATTCATATAAAATTCACATCCATTTATACATCTCTATCTATCAATCTGCCTGTGTATTTATCTTAATATTTTGGTGAATGGGAATTTCTTTGGTTATTTATTTGTGTGTAGACTGGATTCTCAAGACCGCCTTTGTCCATTACTTTAATTTTAAACTAAATATTACAGGATTTTATAAGGGGAAAATAAGAGCATTGAAGAAATTCATTCTCCTATACGGACTCATTTCCAAAGGCTAAATTTAAACTTGGACTTTCTGTACCTGCTCCAACAAGCAATGGCAAGAGAAACAAAACCAATGATTTCTGGAAGGCTTTCACATCTTTTGTCAGCTTGGCAGCATTGTACCTTTCAGCTGTTCCACCGTGACCAATTTGCATTGCCTTTATTTCAGCAAACTCTGTTCTCTTCCAGGAGAACCCAACTGTGGAAGTGTCTTTTCCTCCACTGTGTCATTGTAACTTTCAAAGGTATATTTGGTGGGTACTCAGGCCAAATCACAAAAAATCTTATTTGTCTCTATAGATTGTATAGCATTTTAAACTGTTTTGTGTGTGTGTGTGTGTGTGTGTGTGTGTGTGTGTTTATAAGCTAGATGTCTTTGGAAAAGTGTTATTTTAAGTTGTGAAGAAAGCTCTATGAAGTTTTCTCTAACAACCAGCAGACAAATGATTTCTCTTTCTTCAATGTTCCCATAGAGCTGTATTTGTACCCTTTATGTCATCTATCCATTTATACTATTCTTATTTTTTATTATTGATAGCCACATTTCTTTTTTGATAGAATGAAATCCCCATGAACATAGAGACCATATCTCTAGATTTTTACCTCCTCCTCCCACTCCTACCCTCCTATCTGGTCCTGAATGCTAAGACATTGCCTTGATGGGCACTTCAATTCTTGTTGGAAAGATAGCATTTCAACTCTGGTTGGAGGACATGAGCCTTAAGACCTGGCTTTGACACTTACTAGTCACTAGTTTTACATTTGTATGATCCTAAACAAAGCACTTTATATTTCTTTATCTATAGAATGGATTTAATCATAGCATTTAGAACAGTAGAAGGGACACAGAGATTATATAGTCTAGACTCTCTCAACCTTCTTTGTGTCATTGACCCTTTAGGCAAAAATATCTATGTTTGCTTTTTCAGAGAAATGGCTTTAAATGTGTGAGATAAAATATATAAGATTACCAAGGAAATCTATTATATTGAAATGTAATTTTAAGAATATGTATTTAAAAAAATTAACATAGCCCAAGATAAGAACTTTTGGACTAGTACAATTTCTTACTTTATGGATGAGGAAATTGGGGCTTAAAGAGAAAGAATATTTTGCCTCTTGTCACATGGATTTAGCATAAGTTGGGCCATGAACTCAGCTCTTCTTACTCCAAGACCAGTGATCTTTCTACAATATTTCCTACCTCACTGGGTTATATGATGAAAGTGCATTGTATACCTTAAAGAGTTGTAGAAAAATGAGCTTTGAAGGCATACGGTAGGTATTTCCTAAATGTTTATTGAATGACAAATTTTGTTTAATATGCTTAATGTTGAAATTCCTAAATACTAGGAGGGTTTCCAAAGAATATTTCAATGCATGGCTCAGTGTAGGCCCTAAAAAGAATCTTAATTTGAGTGTATCAAATTAGGAAGAATGCCTACAGTACTGAGGAAACTGAACCACAGAGAGCTTAAATAAGTTGTTTAGCCACACATAATTAGTGAGCATATGAAGTAGAATTAAAACTAAGATTTTCCTGATATGTAGCTAGGGAATACAGGATACTGGAATTGGATGCATGAAGATTTGAGTTCATTTCACGTTCAAAACCCTTCATAAACTCCTTCCTCTACTTTTCCAGTATTCTTATATCTTACCTTGGAGTGTATGAGGTGTTCAGGGAGGACTAGTACTTTTGTTTTTATGTCTTATGAGCCATTTTAAAGGCTGCTTATCCACTTTGGGTATCTACCTTCATCCAATTCTCACTTGATCCTTCAAGAAGCTATAACATGCACAGTGGCCAAATCCTAGCTCTGGCCCTGGCAGATTGACTGGACCAGGTTGAGAATAACTGAAGAGTCTCAAATCGTAAGTAAGGGGAATATCTATCTCTTCCATGGGAAGACATTCTCTAAATCAAATGGGAAGATGAGAACAGTTTGTTTTGGTAGTCAGAAAGACAATTGAAGAAGATGCTGCAGAGGACTGATAGCTTAGTCAGACATCAGAGATGCCAGGTCATCTACTGCATTCTGGTGTAAGATAAATGCTTTATTTAATTTATGTGGGCCATTGTCAGTCATCCTGACTTTTGTCTTGCCACTGGACTTTGAGTTCTCTGGAAGGAGTGAAGCTGAAAACTTTGTCCAAATGCCTTCTCTAAATCCAAATCACGCATAAGTCAAGACATCATACCAGGATGTCATCCATCAGTCCTCTTCTTTTTGTTTGTCCTTTGTTCTAGAAGAGGACCATGACATTTGGGAGGTGATGCCATGACATGAAAGTGAGGGAAGACTGTGAAAGGTCACCTACCTCATTTTCCCCTCCAGAGCCATCTGGATCCAGTGCCAAGATATAGATCAAGATTAGAGATGGAGTATCTCTCCTAAATAGAAGATGAAAAATATTTTACCCTCCCTTTTATTCTCTAATCCCATAACACTAGTCTCCTTGCTGTTTTTTGAATAAGGCACTCCATCCCTCAACTCTGAGAATTTTTTCTGATTCTCCCTTCCCTTCCATGCCTGGAATATTCTCCTTCCACATTTCCATCTCCTTGAAACTCTTGAGTTTCCTTCAAGTCACAGCTAAAATTTTGTCTTCTATAAGAAACTTTTCCCAATTCTCTCTCAATTCTAGTGTTTTTCTTCTCTTAATCAGTTCCTATTTACCCTATATATAACTTCTTTGTACATATTTCATTGCTTGTTATCTCCCCCATTAGTAAGCTGCTAGAGAGCATGGACTATCTAGCTCTTCTCTATAGCTCCTATTCTTAGCACAGTTCTTGTCATATACAAAGTGCTTAATAAATGCTTATTCATGGTCTAATAAATCCCATCTCAAACACTTGATAATTCTTATCACCTTGGGCAAGACATTTATTCTTTCTCTCTTAGTTTCCTTTTTTTTTTTTTTTTTTTGGAAAATAGGGATACTAACAGCACTACCCTTTAGGGTTTTGGGAGAATCAAATGAGATAATATGTAAAATTCTCTTTGAGCCTTAAAGAGTTATATAAATGCTAGCTGCTTCACCATTTTTTGTTATTTTTGTATTATTATTCCTGATTCCAAGTCTAGCACTTTATCTCCTATGCTATGCTTCCCAGTAATAAAGAGAGCAAAGGATAGAGTCAGACAGAAAGGAAATTAGATCCCTAAAACTTTCCCCCAAAGGAGGATTCTTTTGAATAAGAGCAACTGGGTTGATCAAGTTATTTGTATATTGTAGTAGACAGTGAGACTTAAGGGGTAGGAAAACAGAACAGTTAAATATAAAACAAATAAGAATCTAGAAGTTCAGAGAAATCTCAGAATAACAATGTCTCCATGGGGTAAAGTTATACCTGTGAAAGCGCTTAAAGTGGCCTCTATTGATTTAGTGCTTTCATGGCTCCCAAGGGAAAATGGCATGGAGTTTTTTGATTCATGTTGAGATGGGTTTTGTTGTAAAATGCTCACCCACTTACATCTTAAAGGCCTGGTTCACACTCAGTATAACACTGGATTTTGCTGTTTGCAATGAAATTCCTCACTGAAGTTATAACATGTGTATTTAAGTGAAGTTGGTTAGGAGGGCAGGAGAGGGGGGGGGAGGGGGAGGAGACCTGAAACAAGATACTATAAAAAGCAATTTAATTCTGGATAGGAGTTAGGGACCTGGGTTCTAGTCATGTCTCTACTATCAGGTAATGTTTTGATTTCAGGCAAGTCATTTAATTTCCCCAGGATTCATTTTTCTCTTCTACAAAATGAAAAGGTTGGTTTAGATGATTTGGAATATCTTTTCCTGGCATAAAAATAAGGAATTCAGATACTTGAATAATTAAAGCATGGTACAGGACAAATGGTATAGGACATATTTAATAAATGATTTTTTATTTGACTTATTGATTGCCTAATTATTTTCTTATTTTAGATGCACTGATTTTATTCAAGCAAAATGATCTAGTTACACTGATTTTGTTTACTTTATATAATCAAAAGTATTTGTTTTACAAATTCTATCTTTTGTCTGCTTATAATTTTTTCCTCTAACTAGAGTTGATTTTCCTCCATTTAAAAAAATTACATTTTATATTTAGATTATTTATTTAGAATTTAGGGTGAATTATATTGTAAAAGGTTGACATAAACCTTTCTTTTGCCAAGCCGCTTTTTAGTTATTGTCAAATAAAAAGTACTCTTTTCTCATCTCCTTTCACCCTTCCTCACTAATTATGTTATTATACTTGCCAGACATTAGGGCTATAGTTTAAGTCTAAGTCTTACATACAGATAGTCAATTCTACTGATCTACTTTTCTATTTTTAATCAATATTAATAGCTTTCTGCTAAGGTGGCAATTAGGATCTGGAGTTAAAGTCAAGCTGCTAGATTGGAGGAAGGAACAGAGTATCAGAAGGGAAACATATAGCACATAAAATAGAAATTGGGAGTGGAGGAGATTCCTAAATGAAATTCAGAAGCATGGGACATCAGTCAGGCAAGATAAGAGAAGCCCCACACAATGGCTGGAGTCTTAAGTATCTGCTTGTGTCACTGAGATTTCTTCTTTAATTTGGCATCTTTAATCTATTTACTTTGTTCCATTGTCTGGGCATCTATGAGCCCCTGCTACATTTCATGTATGTATTTTGTGTATACCAGGAGAGCAAGACAGAAGCCAAGATCTTGCCCTAAGAAAATGAGTTTAGTAGATCTCTAGCTCAGCCTCTTTCTTCTTCTTTCTACACACCAATTTTGGGTTCTGTTTCAGGGTAACTTTTAGACAGTGAAGTTATGTACATCTAAGTGAGATTATGGAGAAAAATGTGTGTGTGTGCTGTCTATAATATTTCTTTTTGAAAGATATATTCTAGTATAGCTGGTTATTGTAATTCTAAGCACATTTTAAAAGGAAGACTGTATTAGCATTGTTTTAGATGGAATACTGGGAATGTGAAAGTTGCTAAGAGACTATTATTTATATCTTAGAAATAAAATAAGCTACAGATCCAAAGGGCAAAAAGCCATGTTTAAGAAACAAGAGAACTTACTCCTTTGAGATTGGGGAAGAGGATCATAGGACAATTGTATTCTCTGGCAATCTCCTTGCTTATCCATAAACAAAAAAGATGAGAGTAAGCAATTCAAGAAGGTAGGTTGGAACATTCCAGAATTCACTGTTGGTAAGTAAATGTAGTTCTCAATAAAAAGGTAAAAAACTGGAGGGACACAATTTGCAAGATTTTTATTGAAGAACTGACTAAGGCTAGTTTGTTTGAATATGGATGATATTTTGATTTGAAATTCAAAAAAAATGCAAGACATATCATTTGTATTGCAATAGGGGACATAAGCAAGTTTAGATTAGATTGAATCTAATCTAATTAGATGGATTTTAGTGAATCCATTGCTAATATTCAAAAGAACTTCAAAGTTTATTCTATTCTGTCTCCTCGTTTGCTGTTCATACTGATGACCCACCTAACACCTTGGCTTCATAGATCTCCTTGTTTAAATAACTCATTGTTATAAACACATCCTGGACATTGACATCACTTAGAAATGCTTTATTTTCAACATCTTGAATTTTGAGCTTTCTCTCTCTAACCATGATTTCCCAAGTTTTCTCCTCCTCAAATCTCTCTTTCCTCTTGAACCTATTCTTTGTCTTTATTGTGACCTTTGGGCTCTAAGCTTCTCCAGAGTATTTTAATTCTTTGCCTGATTTCTTTCACCACCTGTCTTCTTTCCCAGCCTGGACTCTTTGGTCAGCCATTCATAGTCATTAGCATTCTAGGTTCCCTGGAACACTTGACGTTCTGTCATGATGATTTCCAATACTGTATAGCCTCTGCCATCTGTTTTCTCCATTCCTGATTTGGGGCTGTCAGACTACTGGAGAAAGTCATGAAACCATGCTGACTATCTGACCTCAGCTAAACTATTTTCCTTACTCATCAACCTCTTGTCAACTGCTTATCATATTCTCCATGGTGATTGTTCTAAACTATTTTAATAAAGAAATTTTCAGTAAACACTCTCATCTCTTCAAGAAATCCTTTTTAGTTTTCTTCAAATACTTGTATAAACAAACAGAAAGGCACCATAATGCAATAGATAGAGGGTCATCCTTGAAGTAAAAAATACTTAGAACATTGACCCAGTGTTTAGCACAGTGCCTGGCACATAATAGGTGCCTAAAAATGTTTAGTGACTGACCAAGAAATGCAATTGAGATCAGGTTTTGCCCCTGACTGTATGACAATAGGGAAGTCATTGAACTTCTCAGTTCCCCAGGTAACACTCTAATTACAGAGATTTTTTTACTGATCTGCATCTATGAGTAGTTTTCATGCTAGAAGCTTTTACATTTTGATAAATGGGTCAAGATCAAATAATAAATATAAAAGTGGAACTGAAAGGCACATAGGCCTGTGTGTTTGTGTATGTATGATGTTTTCCAAAGTTGAACCAGCAAGATACTCTGAGGAAGCATTTACCAAAATGCTGGAAATAGCTTTACCTTTCTCTCCCCTTTTAACTTCATCCTTTGCAGCCTTCATTGAGAGGAGCAATCACTGAGAAGACGGGCCTATTTTCCTTATCACTATCAACACCATCCCCTCTCTTCCCCCGACACTGTTGGGGAAATGATTACCCAAATTTCAGGACTGATTGCACTCACCAGGTTACCAGTCTTGCTTCCATCCTAACCCCAGAAGCCATCATTCCAGGAAGCAACTCCTATGAAGCTAGGGCTTGGCAATTGCTTCTTTGTTTAGTATAATTCCTTTCTCCTTAGAAACCACAGCTGTTGACCACTTGGAAAAGAAAGCTTTTCATTTCCAAAACCTTTGGTACTGTGAATTGATTCAACCTCAGAAATAGGCGGTCTCTGTAACCTCCTCTAACCTTCCCTCAAACCAACAACATATGAAGCCTCTAGACTGATTTTGAAGCAAAAAAACCCACAATATCTGGAGGACAACATGATTCTAGAAGATACTCTGGAAGAAATTCAAAACAGGTTTGTCTTAATTGGGCAGGGGGGTGGTCTGCTGAACCCAGACTGCAGCACAGGGAGACCAGGGCAGGGAGCTGGAGCAGGGAGCTGGAACAGGAGTTGGAACAGGAGTCAAAACAGGAGTGGGAGCATTGTGCTTTTCACACACCTGGGAGTCTTCTACGGGCCTCTTGGGCCAATCTGTCCTGATTGTGGGCAGGTGGTTTGGAGGGTCTGCCTTTTGTGGGGGGTAGATTGTGAAATACTGAACCCCTGATAAGCATCAGACCTAGCTACCATTAGACAGCACCCTAGGGCGATCAATCAGTAGGACTGATCAGCACCTGAAATAATTCAATCAGCAGAACTGCCCAGTACCTGAAATAATTCAATCAGCAGAACTGCCCCAGGGTGAACTAAAGCAGAACTGTCCAGCACCTGACATAATTCAATCAGCAGAACTGCCCAGTTCCTAAAATAACTCAATCAGCAGAACTGCCCCAGGGCAAATTAAAGCAGCTGTCCCACCTTTGCCTTAAACAGACCTCATACCTTTAAAAAAATGAATAAAAAAAACCAAAAAGAGCTCTCACCATAGACAACTTTTATGGAGAGAGGGAAGAACAGACCTCAAATCCTGAGGCCCCTAAAGGTAAAGCCACTCCAGAAAAAGCCCCAAAGAGAGACACAAACTGGACTCCATGTCACAAGGCTTTCTTTAAAGATTACATAAAGGATCTTAAAAGAGAGTTAGAAGAAACATGGGGAAACGAAATGAGATCACTGCAAAATAAAATAGAAAAAATGGAAAAAGAATGCAATGAACAAAAAAATGTAATTGGTCAATTGCAAAAGGAACTAAAAACAGTAACTGAAGAAAATAAGACATTAAAAATTAGAATCGAACAACTGGAAATGAATGACTCATCAAGACTTCAATAATCAGTCAAACAAAAACAAAAAAAAATGAAAAGATAGAGAAAAACATGAAATATCTCCTAGGAAAAACAACTGACCTGGAAAATAGATCTAGGAGAGACAATCTAAGGAGTATAGGGCTTCTTGAAAGCCATGATGAAAAAAAGAACCTAGACACTATCTTCCAGGAAATCATAAAAGAAAACTGCCCTGATATTTTAGACCCAGAAGACAAAATACTCCTTGAAACAATCCACCGATCACCTCCTGAAAGAAACCCAAAAATTAAGTCCCCCTGAAATATCGTGGCTAAATTCCAGAACTATCATACCAAGGAAAAGATATTACGAGAAGGCAAAAAGAAACAATTTAAATATCAGGGAGCCACAATTAGGATCACACAGGACCTAGCAGCTTTTACTCTGAAGGATCGAAGGGCCTGGAATCAGATATTCCGAAGGGCAAAGGAACTTGGATTACAGCCAAGAATAAGTTACCTAGCTAGAATGAGTATTATCTTCCAGGGAAGAAGATGGTCATTCAATGATACAGGAGAATTTCACCTATTTCTACTGAAAAGACCAGAACTGAACAAAAAATTTGATATACAAACACAGAACACAAGAGAAACATAAAAAGGTAACAAGAAAAAAAAACTCTTGAGAACTATATTTATGTTACAGATACTTATAGAATGAGGGTTGATTTTATGAATCTATTATTACGTTATAATTATGATATGATTACTGTGATTTTATGATTATTATGATATGATTATTGTGATTTTATGATTATTATGATATGATAAACTGAAAAAGAAATTAGAGGTAGAAAAGGGATAACACTGGAAGAAGAGAAAAAGGAGGTAAAATAAGGGAAATTACATCAGATGTAGAGGCAAAGAAAACCTATAATGATTGAGGGGAAAAAAGGGAGGGGAATGAGAATTTGGTTAATCTCCATCTCATCATATTTGGCTCAGAGGGAATAATAGATGTACTTATAAGGAAACTGGAGGGAAAGGGGGGAAAAGGGGTGGGTGGGGCTCTAAAGGGGAAGGATTGTTTGAGGGAAGTGGTTATCAAAAGCAAAATAGTAGGGAGGAGGGAAAGGGGATAAGAAAGAGAAAAGCATAAGCTAGTGTAAATAAGATGGCAGGAAATACAGAATTAGTTATTTTAACTGTGAATGTGAATGGAATGAACTCTCCCTTAAAGCAGAAGCAGATAGCAGACTGGATTAAAAACCAGAATCCAACAATATGTTGTATACAAGAAACACATCTAAAACATAGAGATACATACAGGGTGAAGGTAAAAGGCTGGAGCAGAATCTATTATGCTTGAGGTGAACAAAAAAAAGCAGGGGTAGCAATCCTGATCTCAGACCAAGTAAAAGCAAAGATAGACTTCATTAAAAGAGACAAAGAAGGAAATTATATCTTCCTAAAGGGTACCATAGATAATGAAGCAATATCAATACTAAACATATATGCACCAAGTGGTATAGCATGGAAATTCC
>JAJPUD010003947.1:10283-58632 GCA_023553655.1 Myrmecobius fasciatus
GGTTACAGAGAATCCTGTCTGATCTCCGCCACCATGGCTCCACCCCCGGAAGGAAGCCAAAGCTTTCTGTTACAAATTTTTCCCCTCTAGTCCCTACCCCTCCCCTAGATGGCAGGAAGTCTATTACATGTTAATTATGTTAAAAAACTTGACAAATTGAATATGTGTATACATATTTTTACAGTTATCTTGCTGTGCAAGAAAAATTGGATCTACAAGAAAAAAAAATCCGAGAAGGGAAACATAATGCAAGCAAACATAAATAGAAAGCATGAAAACGTTATGTTGTGGTCCACATTTCATATCTCTCTCTCTGGATGTATATGGTTTTCTTCATCACTGAACAATTGGAACAGGTTTGAAGCATTTCATTGTTGAAGAGAGCCATGTCCATCAGAACTGATCATCATATAGTATTGTTGTTTCCGTCAACAATGATCTCTGGTTCTGCTGATTTTACTCAGCATCAGTTTATGCAAGTCTCTTCAGGTCTCTCTGAAATCATCCTATTGTTTGTTTCTTATAGAACAATAATATTCCATAACATTCATATACCATAATTTATTCAGCCACTCTCCAATTGATGGGCACCCATTCAGTTTCCAGTTTCTAGCCACTACAAAAAGGGCTGCCACAAACATTCTTGCTCATGTGGATCCTTTTCCTTCCTTTAAGATTTCTTTGGGATATAAGCCCAATAGAAACACTGCTGGGTCAAAGAGTATGCACAGTTTGATAACTTTTTGAGCATTGTTCCAAATTGCTCTCCAGAATGTTTGGATCCGTTCATAGTTCCACCAACAATGAATCAGTGTCCCAGTTTTCCCACATCCTCTCCAACATTCATCATTATCTTTTCCTGTCATCTTAGCCAATCTGACAGTATGACAGAGTTTTCTTAATTTGTATTTTTCTGATCAATAGTGATTTGGAGCACCTTTTCATATGACTAGAAATAGTTTTAATTTCATCATCTGAAAATTGTCTGTTCATATCCTTTGACCATTTATTGATTAGAGAGTGGCTTGAATTCTTATAAATATGAGACAATTCTCTATATATTTTAGAAATGAGGCCTTTATCAGAACCCTTAAATGTAAAGATGATTTCCCAGTTTATTGCTTCCCTCCTAACTTTGTCTGCATTAGTTTTGTTTATACAAAACCTTTTTAACTTAATATAGTCACAATTATTTATCTGGTGTTCAATTAAGAGTTCCAGTTCTTCTTTGGACACAAATTTATTCCTTCTTCACAGGTCTGAGAGGTATACTATCTATGTTCCTCTAATTTGCTTATATCACCCTTTATATCTAAATCATGAACCCATTTAGATCTTATCTTGGTATGTGGTGTTAGGTGTGGGTCAAGCCCTAATTTCTTCCACACTAGTTTCCAATTTTCCCAGCAGTTTTTGCAGAATAGTGAATACTTATCCCAAAAGCTGGGGTCTTTGCGTTTATCAAACACTAAATTGTTAAGGTTATTGCCTAGATTGTCCTGATATCCTATCCTATGCCACTGATCAACTGCTCTATTTCTCAGCCAGTACCAAATGGTTTTGATGACCGCTGCTTTATAATATAGTTTTAGATCTGGTACAGCAAGGCCACCTTCATCTGCCTTTTTTTTCATTAATCCCCTTGAAATCCTTGACCTTTTGTTTTTCCAAATGAACTTTGCTACTATTTTTTCTAGATCTGTAAAATAATTTCTTGGGAGTTTGATTGGTATGGCACTAAATAAGTGAATTAGTTTGGGTAGTATTGTCATTTTTATTATATTCGCTCAGCCTACCCATGAGCACTTGATATTTTCCCAACTGATTAGATCTGATTTGTGTGGAAAGTGTTTTGTAGTTTAATTCGAATAGTTCCTGACTTTTCCTTGGCAGATAGATTCCCAAATATTTTATACTATCAACAGTTATTTTGAATGGAATTTCTTTTTGTATCTCTTGCTGCTGAACTTTATTGGTAATATATAAAAATGCTGATGATTTATGTGGATTTATTTTGAATCCTGCAACTTTGCTAAAGTTATGAATTGTTTTTAGTAGTTTTTTAGTTGAGTCTCTAGGGTTCTCTAAGTATATTATCATGTCATCTGCAAAGAGTGATAATTTGGTTTCTTCATTACCTACTCTAATTCCTTTAATCTCTTTTTCTTCTCTTACTGCCAAAGCTAACATTTCTAAGACAATATTAAATAATAATGGTGACAATGGGCAGCCTTGTTTCACTGCTGATCTTATTGGGAATGGTTCTAGTTTGTCCCCATTACATATGATGTTTCTTTGCACCATCTCTCAAACACTACCTCTTCTCTCCTTTGATATTACTAATAACCCAGTACAAACCCCCTCCTAGCTCCATTCCCTCCTAGCTCTAACCCATCCTCCAATAAACCACCCTACTCTTAAAGCTCAGAGTTGAACATGTCACCATCCTACTCAAAAACTTCCAATTGTCCCAATCACCTCCCAGATCGAATACAAATTCCTCTGTTTGGCATTCAAAGCTCTTCAAAGCCCTGCCCAATACTTAGAGTATCAGTTTGAGAGAGTCTGTGATACAGTTGAGGGAGCAAAGGCAATTTAATCATAGCTACACAGATATGGTTAAGAGAAGGAATGGTCATGTGGTGGAATAAGCAAGATATGTGGACCTCGTGATTATGAAAAAAAAAATCACAGGCCATATTCCAATTTTCTTATCCCTTACTTTCTGACATGCACTCTTTGATCAAGAGACACTGGCTCCCTTGCTGTTCTAACAAGATAGTCTCTTGGACTGGCTTTCCCCTACACCAGGAATTCTCTCTTTCCTCATCTCTACTTCCTGAATTCCCTGGCTTCCTTTAAGTCCCAATTAAAATTCAATCTTCCAAAGGAAGTCTTTCCCAACCCTTCTTAATTTTCGAGTGTTCTCTCTGTTATTTTTTCCTTATTTGTCCTGTATAGAGCTTGCTTTGTTATTTAGAGCTTGCTATGTACCTCATTAAATTGTAAGCTCTGTAAGGACAGAGACTTTTTCCCTCTTTTCATATTCCTGGAGTTTAGCACAGTGCCTGGCACACAGTAGGCATTTAATAAATGTTTATTGACAGACAATATGATACAATTAGCATTTATTAAGAATTTACTATGTGAGGTGATTCAATGCAATTCCAATAGACTTGTGATGGGAAGAGCCATCAGCATCCAGAGATGGAGACCAAATGTGGATCAAAGCATATTTATTTCCACCTTTTCATTGTTGTTATTTGTTTGCTTGTTTTTTTTCTCCCACTTTTTTCCTGTTGATCTGATTTTTCTTGCAAAAAATGACAAATACAGAAATATGTTTAGAAAAATTGCATATGCCTAATCTATATTGGATCACTTGCTATCTAGGGGAGGCAAGAAGGGGAGGGAGGGAGAAAAAATTGAAACACAATGTTTTGTAAAGGTGAGTGTTGAAAACTATCTTTGCATGTATTTGGGAAATAAAAAGCTATTTAAAAAAAGGGTCTATTATGTGCCAGGCAAAGATGCTAAGCACTGTGGGAATTTGGTAAGTTAAGCCAAGTCAGTGTCCTACTGCTACATCTCCAGGACTTCAAAGAAATCACAAGGTTGCCAGGGATACAAATAAGAAAAATGGAAACAATTCTTTCCCTCAATTTATAATTTAGTAAGGAAAGATAATACACAAAAGGAAAGGGTGGGGTGTAATTCGGAGGAAGCTTAATGATGGTGGAGTGAGATTCGAGTGCAGCTCTTTGGTGGGAAATGAGGCAGGGCTTCTGAGACCTCTCTAAATGGAGGCTTTGATTTGGGGGGGATTCTTTGCTCCATTCTTTCAGAGGGGCAGATGAGGTGTGAACACCCAAACAGATTCAATCTTTACAATAAAGACTATCAAGAGAAGAGGGTGTTTAATGTCAAAAACTGCAGAAAGGTAATGAGAAAAGCTAAACCTGGCAAGTAAGAAAGTATTCACAACTCTGGAAAGATCAATTTTGGTTGAATAATGAGGTTGGAAGAGATTATAGAGAATTTAGAAAAGAATGAGAAGAAATGGAGACAGCTAGTGATGATCCCTGTACAGAAAGTGAAAATCTTTCTGGTTAAATTAAAGGAAGTAACCTTACTGGGGAAAAAAGAAAAGAAAAAGAAAAGAAAAATTGCACATTTTAAATGACTAAATCCCTCAATGAATTCTATAGTTTAGGAGAGTGGAAACCAGTATCTGCCTGGAGAAGAGTCTTGTGGCAAGTACACAGGGAAAAAACTACATTGTCCATAGCTACTTATCCAGAAGAGAACATATTATTTTTCCTAAAATGTGATTTATATGATCCATGCACCTACTTTTTTTTAGTTTAAGAAAATTTTTACTAATCTATTGATATTTCAGCAAAGTTATTGCAATGAGGGTGAAAAGTAGACTGCCAGGCATAGTATTACAAGCTATAGAAAAATAATTTTTTTTAATATTTAACCAATCTTTGGGATTTAGGTTAATGACTAACAAATCTATAGGAGAAATTAAATCTGGAAGATTAGATCAATCCACTATTATCACCTATGATATTACTGAAAATAGAATTTTAAATTCTTCCATTCTTTTCTAGTAAATCCCTTAGCTCTTTCCAAAGATCAATACTTTCAAATTGTAATGATTAACTTGATTTCAAGATCTTGGGAAACAGTGTCATGAAGAATGTGTAGGTAGAAGAAAAAACTATTAACTTAGAAAGGGGAAGAGGGGTGGTATACTCAGAAAAAGAGTCATATTATTTTACCTGAACTAATTACAAGATCTATGTGCATTCTAAACACTGCATTTAAGGACTATGATTCACAAGGCTTTTTTTTTTTTTTTTTTTTTTTTTGCCAATGGAAATAGTGAGAAATGAGCAATACATGTTACTCCTACCAAATTATTTTCCACTTAAGTTAAATTTATAATAATGCCATAATTATTACAATGCTTATTACATCCAAGGATAGAGCAAACATATTTATAGGTCTGATGGCTTAACATCTACCTAATTTTGCTTACATAATTTTAACAAAGCAAGAAGCACTTGCTACATCCTCCCATAGTTCTTGGCAATGTAAGATTGATATATATTTCTCCAAGGAGAACCAAAGTACCTGGAAGTTACATGAAATACTGACTTACTTGATATTAAGTGCTATATTAAAAACAAGTAACATTATATATTAAATTTCCAATGAGCTTTGGTACGAGAAACTAATAGTAGAAGTAGATCTGGCAACCCTATGAGTTTTTTGGGATCTGGGAGATGTACCAGGAGGCCATTGGCCTTAACTCCCACTAAAAAACACACCCTGAAATAAAGTCATTCTTTAATTTAGGGTAATTAATACCAGATTTGTATGTGACTTGATGACATCATACAAAACAAAACACCCGGTAGAGATGTCAGCATAAACACAGGCAGAATAAATAGTCTTGCTTATATGAACTGATGCTGAATGAAGTGAGCAGAACCAAGAGAGCATTGTACACAGTAACAACAAGATTATGTGATGATCAGCTGTGATGGATTTGGCTCTTTTCAATATTGCAGTGATTCAAGGCAATTCCAATAGATTTGGGATGGAAATGCCATCAGCATCCGGAGTGAGAACTATGGAGGCTGAATATGGATTGAAGCATAGTTTTTTCACCTTTGTTATTACTGTTTATTTGCTTCTTTTTTATCTCAAGATTTTTTTCTTTTTTAATTTGATTTTTCTTGAATAACATCACAAATATGGAAATATTTTTAAAAGAATTGCACACATTTAGCCTATATCAGATTGCTTATTGCCTTGGGGTGGAGAGGTAAGGGAGGGAGGGAAAAATTTTAGGAACACCAAGTTTTACAAAAACGAATTTTGAAAAATATATATGTATTTGGGAAATGGTATTAGAAAAAATAACAAAAAAGTATTAATAGTCTGGGTGGGTTTTAAATGGGACTGATTGACCTAGCTCATTTTATTAAGTTGTTTTGAATTTTTAAAAGAATAGAGAATATTCTCAGGAATATCAAACACAAAGATTGTCTTAAAGGTAAAAAATGGATACTCAAAGACTAGATGTAATTCCAGGAACAGAATTTTAGAAAGTGAGTCCTTGGCATAAAATGGCACCATCTCCTGGGCAACAGATGCAAAGGGCCAGTGCTTTAGAGTGGAAAGAAGGAGGAGATACTCTGCAGAGGGCCTTTTCTTAATTTCAGTAATCCAAAGTCCCCTCTACTTTGGGTGTGTCAGAAGGAGGCCCTGGGGAACAAAGATCTTTTCATTCTGTTCCCAAACATATTTGATGATTTTCTCCAGGATCTTCTCATAATGTGTTTCCATGCACAAAATACATCCTGCCAACAAACTAAACAGACTTCAAGTTAAGTTTGAGTGCCAAGCTTTTCTGCTTCTGTGTAAAGTTATTTAAAGTTTAAGTGTGCAAACTGCTGCCAGACGATCTGGTTCTCCAACGTGATGAGACACATGTTCCCCCTTGCAGCCTTATGGCTGTTGGGGGACAGTTCTGGCCAGTCTGGGCTCCATTGGGCTGTCCTTAGTTCCACTCACCCCCCTTTTGCCTTCCAGCAATTGTGGCTCAGCCTGTTCTCTCTTTTTTTTAAATTTTATTTTATTTGCAAAACATATGTATGGGTAATTCTTCAACATTAACCCTTACATAGCTTTCTGTTACAGATTTTCCCCCCCCAACTCCCCTCCCCTCCCCTAGATGGCAGGATATCCACTACATGTTAATTATGTTAAAATATTGGCAAATCGAATATATGTATACATATTTCCACACTGATCATTGTGTTTCAATTTTTTTCTCCCTCCCCAAGACAGCAAGCAATCTGATATATGTTAAACAAGTTCAATTCTACTAAATATTTTTTTCCATTTTCATCATGCTGTGCAAGAAAAAATCAGATCAAAAAGGAAAAAAAAAACACAAGAAAGGAAAAAAACCCAACCAAACAAGCAGCAACCACAAAAAAATGTGAAAATACTATGTTTTGATTTACATTTAGTCTTCATGGTTCTCTTTCTGGATGTGGATGGTAGCAGATTATTTCTTGAAATGACTTGAAAGGTGTGGAAAATAAAAGTTCACACTGTATTTACTGATTGCAAAAAAGCATTTGACTTGGTAGAACAAAATGCAACCTTAAAGACTTTTCCAACAAAGTGTTTCCTATGCCTCTCCTAACATTTCACAGTTACCTGATAGATGCAAGCAAAGAGATAATTTTGTTCAACATATATTTTGATTATTAATATCAAGTGAATTATAAAACAGAAATACATACATTAATCAAAGATATTATCCATGGAAGATATCTATGAATACAAATGGAAAAAAATCTTTCTGGATGGTGAAGTCCTTTAAATATTCCTGTTTATGGATTACAATCTTTAGGAGAGACCTTGGAGAGAGAGAGAGACAGACAGAGACACAGAGACAGAGGCAAAGGCAGAGAAAAACAGAGACAGAGACACACGCACACACACAGAACTTTGGAAGGCAGGAAGGAATATAAAGAGAAGCTGGACCCTCAGCACGGCTCTGATAGGCAGTTTTACTCTCTGGAGATTTGGGGGAATTTTCCTTTGGGTGAGATTGAAGCTCACTCCCAATGGGACACGTCATGCACTCTGTAGTTTCGGGAATATTCTAATCTGTTTATCTTCTCTGATTTCTATTTGCTATCTGCTTGGATAAATGAGTTTGCTTTTTCAGTATTTGTCCTGGTCTTTTATGTAACTAGCATTTAGTAGGCATTGGTCAATCCTTTTATAAGCTTGGAGAATCCCTTCCTCTTTCAGCAATAGTAACCAGCAAAATCGCTTGAACTTAAAGAGGAAAAAAATCATTCCTCTAAACTAGTAATATTTAGTATGGCAAGTAGATATAATTGTAATCTGGTGTATCCTTTAAGAGAAGAACAATTTAGCAAATCTCCTATTTCTTCTCCAATCCCCCTCAAGGTAGGAATCAAATTGTCCCTTGAAGAAGAATGATAAAGATAACATATATACTAAATACAGATGTATTTAGACCAAATATAAAATCTACATGAGCAACTCATACATTTCATAGGATATTTTAGAATATTTTCCTCAAAGAAAAAGTAATTTGATCTCTTTTATTCAACATGAGAATTTATAACAATCTGAAGGAATCCTTGTTGTTGACTATTTGATTTTAACCGGTTACGGTTATAAGATTTTATTTTCATTTTACATTGACATGTCAGATATAGTTTTGGTTATTTGATGAGAACTGCCTTGAGATGATAATTTCATAATTGTCCTAACAGTTTAAATTCAATAATTTTAAAGCCTGAAAGATGAATTATTCCCATTCTCATTCAGAATAAAAGTTGAAGATTAAATTGGGAAGATATGTCAAATGAGTATTTGGAAAAATTTTGATTATTGCTTCAAAAGTAAAGTGAAACTATGGTATATTCTATCTATCTATAGTTTTATATATAAATATATGTATATACATATACATACATATTTATTTTATAATCACAGGTGTATATATATTTGATTTGTGCCTTATACAAATATATAATGATATATATATCTGTATATGTAAGTGCATATATGTATTCACACATACATACATATACATAAATATTTTTCATACTTTTCATTCTATAAAAGTATCTTATCATTGGGAAAACAGAATCCGTAGAATACAAGACCAAAACAAGATGGATTGGAGCTTCAAACATTTGTGTGGTTTGTCATTTCTAGTTAAGAAAGGTGACTTGAGTTTGACTGTTTTTAAAGAGTAGTAACCTACATTTAAATTTAAATTGTTTTTTTTAAAAGCTTAGTAACATATCCTCCTATGCTCTACTATAAATCAAAAGGCTCTGCTATTTAATTGGGAAGCATCAAGAAGTCAAAAGAATCTTATAGAAAACTTGAATGAATTTATTGGTTAAATTTTTCAATATTTTCAATATATTTACTTACTTTCAAAAATATTTTATTTTTAAAGGATAATTTTAAATAACAAATAATAAAATAAAATTTCCCAAATTACATGTAAAGGCAGTTTTAATATTCATTTTTAAAGATGTTGAATTCCAATTTCTCTTCCTTTCTGATTTTCTCTCCTTCCCTGAGATGATAAGCAATAAATTCCCAGAAGGCTCCTTTTTTTTTTTTTTTGCATCTGTCTATACCTTTTATGCTTTCCAAAGCATGGCAGAATGGATAGAGAATTAGATTCAAAACTGGCAACACCTGGATTCAGGTTCTGCATCTCCCATACAGAGTTTGTGAAACCAGACAAGTTACTTCACCTTTTTTGTTGTTGCTTAGTCACGTCTGATTCTTCATGATCCTGTTTAGGGTTTTCTTGGCAAAGATACCAGAGTGATTGGCCATTTCCTTCTCCAGCTCATTTTACAGATGAGGAAATTGAGGCACACTGGGTTAAGTGACTTACCCAGAGTCACACCACTAGTAAGGGTCTGAGACCAGATTTGAACTCAGGAAGATGAGCCTTCTTGACTCCTGGGCTGGCACTTTATCTGATTCGTCACTTGACTGCCCCCTTTAAACCTTTCATGTTCTCTAACACTAAGTTTCAGAGAATATGCTTAGATGCATTAGAAATAGGAGTTTTCTTATACAGAAATTCCCTATACCATTGAAATCACAGAACCTATTCCCCAATGTCTTTATAAGACATGGGGGGAAACAACAACTAAAATTAAGAGAATCATGTGAGTTCATTCCTTATTAAAAGAGATTTTTTTCTTTTCAGACCACATGTATGTGCAGTGAAATTTTACATGAGGGCAATTTTCACGTTGGAACAGATTTTTAAGATATTTCATTGTGATTGCTCTTAAGATTAAAAAAAATTCCTGTTTTTGTTCTTTGCATCTTTTCCCCCTCAACACTAGTTATTCCAATTTTGGAAAAATAGAACAAATGCAAAACACATCCAAGGAAGATGTGTTTTGCATTTGGAGGCTGTGGAGGAAGAGTGCTGGCTATTAAAGGCAGAATGATCCAAGGTCTCATGTAAGGTGGTGCTTGCACTAAATCTTGAAGAATGTGAAATACTGTGTGGAAGGTGAGCAGGGAATGCATCAGGGGTATCACAAAGGTGTGGAGGGGCAGGGCAGAGTACCAGGTAGAAGGAACGAACTTCAGGTCAGGTTAGTCCCTTTATGGGTGGCCTGAATTCACAGAAAACAAGGAAATCTCTTAGCCCTCTGACAGGGCCAGCTGTAGCCTATGTGACAAAATAATTTCATTGTCACTCTTTGGATCTAGTAAATTAAGAAAGAATGTTGTAACAGAGGACTGGCCAAGGAGGACATCCCCAGAAGCTTGTGTTTTTGGTGAGCCTGCTTTTACCTGATGACATGAAGGCCCCAGTTTTCCATTTCAGAGCATGTGCAAATATTTCCTGTCTAATTAAATATTTCTGTCTTATTAAATGCCTTTTTAATTAGTTACTCAGCTGAAGCAGTGTGCATGTGAAAGACTCCCGTAGGGGTAACTTACTCCTTTGTTCCTGCTTGCATGTGTTCCAATGAGAAGGCAAGGTCTGCTACCAAACTCTAGGGATGAGAGAGAAAGGTGGATCTGAGGGTCTCCATTCTCTACACAAGTTAACATGTGGCTTGTGACTCCGTGGTACCCCTAATTTTTCTTCTTTGTGCTCATTTTATCCTACTTTGGAGGGAGATTTATTGGAGATGGAATGGTCTGGGGTGCCACTTTGTGGGCTTAGAAAGATTGGGGAGCTTCTGAGATCTGTTAGCTCTTGTGACAGTGGAGGCTGGGGAGGAATGGAGACCCAGCCTTACAGTGAATAAACACTGGTTGGTTTCTTCGAGCAAGAAAAGGGTTTTATGCATCAATTATGCCACAGTTGGAAGTAAATTTGCTGAGCTAAAAGCTTCGTGGCAATTACTGCTAAGTATGGACTGGCTATCCCCAGGGGCCAATATGCCCAAAGGAAGTTTGGGGGAATGGTTGAACTTTGTAGCAAATATAAATTAGTAAAAGCTAAGTGGTGTGAATTGGCTAAATATCACTGAGCGTGTTTAATCATTAGAGAGTATTTATATTATAAGGGAGATAGAAACTATGACTGGCCTTTGATTTTGGGGAGAACACACTGGGATGGAAGTTTGAACTAATATCATTAGATGAATCCCATTGTTCCTTATGGGGGGCAAGCAGTAATGATGATGAAGATAATAACTAATATTTATTTTTTATTACAGCTTTTTATTTTCAAAACATGTATGAATAATTTTTCAACATTTACTCTTGTAAAACCTTCTGTTCCAAATTTTTTCCCTCCCTTCCCCTCACCCACATCCAATATATGTTAAATATGAACAACTAATATTTATATGGTACCTTATATATACACTTAATAATTATTTCATTTGATCTTCACAACAACCCTAGGAGGTAGGTGTTATTAATATTCCCATCTTACAGATGAGGAAACTGACTTTCCCAGAATTACACAATTAGTAAGATTGGAATTCAGTTCTCTTAGACTCTAGGCTTGGTTCTCTATCCATTATATCACCTGGCTTCTCCATAAAAGATGTAGCTAGCTGCTCTCTGAGAAGCCAACTCATAAGTGTGAATAGAAATTAGGATAATTTCTAGGAAAGGCTATGTAGCATCCAATCACCAAAAGTCATTTGTAAAGCTCTTTGAACTACAAAGGTCAAAAGGAATAAAGGGACATTCAGGTTTCTCCATCCAAACATGCCCAAAATAATTTGTGCTTTATCCCTCACTCAGAGGAATGGTAGTAGATATTTAACAACCAATTCTCTTAGAGGAAAAAAGTGTACTTGTGACATGTTTTTAGATTTAATAAGAATTATTAACATTTCTTGATTACATTCTTAAGTCTAGTCAATCAAAACAACAACCACAATAAAGTCCTGATCTGTAGCATTTGCTAAAATTTCTGAGGTATAAATGCTCACACTGAAGATTAAATAATTTGGTCTCACTCTATGAATTGTGTCCAATATACCTACCCTTATCACAATTTGTTAATTGTGTAGCCATGGGAACAAAGGACATGGAAGCTTCATGGCAGGAGGATGGGCAACATATATAGTTAGTTCATCAACAAATATATCTTGGATATTTCATTTGGATGATTGTTGGTGTAAAAAGGAAAAGGGGAAAAGAAAAGAGGAGTAGATTCCATTCAGAAAATAGCATCTGCAACTTGTTCCAGGTTGTAAAAACCTATCTTTTAAATATTAATATTTTTCTAGGTTGTTACATCGCTGTGAATTATAGAAAAATCACGATTTGACAAGAATCCAAAAGCAATGGAATGATTTATGGTAGGTGTAAGAAGGCTGACGCATTTCTCAACCATTATTTTGGGCCACAAAAGTTCAAAATACATGATTAAAGACTTATATGAGCAGTGTAACATTTGAAAAGATTCAAGAGACATAGTTTCTAGGTAATTTAATCATTGTATTGATAATGCCAGCATTTTAATAAGAGGATAATCATTTTGCCATCTCTTTCTTAGACCAAAGAATATATATAGTACCTAATATATGCACTTAATAATTATCATCATGGAGGAGGGCTCACAGTTTATATGATTATTGGAAGAGGGATGTTCCCCAGGGTACCAATCAACACTGATTGGTTAAAATGAGATAATGAATATTACCAGGAGAAGGTGGGCTATATTACAATGATCTCTTGGAATCTTGGTCAAAGGAACTTTATCAATTTCCATTTCACCTGTCAAACAATAGGCAGGATCCAAAATTTCCCAGACTTTTCTGAGCAAACACAATGAGTAGAAATGCATCCACTAGCTCAGACTTGGAATTTCTTTTATTCTGTGATTAGATCTTGGCCTGGATAAATCTTTAAGAGAAATTCCCCACACTGGTTGGTTTCTGGATGAGGAAATAGAAAAGGGAAAAAGTCTTGGCTCTAATATGATAATTAGCTATTAGAAAAAATAAACAGAAAAAAAGAGGTGGAAGAATCAGACAGAGCAAAAGATAAAACATGGACATTATTTAACCAGTATTTGTGAAATAATAATTGCTAACATACATACATACATACATATATACAACATACATAATATACACACATACATATAATAATATATACACACACAAATAAATATATAATGTGCTAAAAATTTATAAGGTGTTTAACATAAAGACTATCCCAAAAGTCATAGTGCATTTAAAAACTTTAGTAGTTTAAAACTACATCAAAGTTTTTTGGGTATTCTGTATAGCATCTCTTTTCATTCTTTCAACAAACCTAAGAGTGCTGTTGTTATTCTCATTTTTACAGATAAGAAGACTGAGGCAGACAAAGGTTTGCCCAGAATCACACAGCCAGTAAATGTCTGAGGCAAGATTTGAACTCAGCTCTTCCTAACTCTAAATTCAACCTATTCACTATAGCCAGCATAATAATTAGATATTACCTCTATGGATGTTTTTTTGAGGGACTTGTATAAGAATCTCTCAGCATGAGAAAGCTTCAATATTTGTGATGTAAGCCTGTGGAGTGCAAAGGCATCCCTCAATCAATGAGATCACAGATACAAGAATATGGCAGATTTAAGGAAAGATCAAAGCATGCCTTAGGTAGGGTTAGAGTAGGGGCAGAGGGAACTGTTGCAGCCATGGAGAAATGAAAGAAAAATAGCCTTGGGGATGACAGAGGAGAGGATGATGAATGGAGTTGTAAGGTCATTTTGTTACAGCACCAAATTTCATAAAAAAGAGTAGCAGAAGATGTAAGGTGAGAATATATTTAAAGGCTTTAAATATCATATGATGGGTAACTTAACATTTTTAGTAAGATATATGATAGAGGTGATAATGGACATCCTTGCCTCACCCCGATTGTATTTAGAAGAAATATTACTTATTATTTTACAGTAAGCTTCATTTTTTTCCATGCTCTCTAGTGTTTTTAATAGGAATGGGTGCTGTATTTTCTGGAGGGCTTTTCTTGCATATATTGAGATAGTCATATGATTTCTATTGGTTTCATTATTGATATGGTCAATTATGCTTATAGTTTCCCTTATATTATATCAGTCCTACATTCCTGGTATAAATCCTCCCTGGCCATAATGTAGATTCTTGTGTTTTATTGCTGTAATCTCTTTGCTAGTGTTTTATTTAAAAAATTTGCATCAATATTCATTAGGTAAATGAGTCTATAATTTTCTTAATCTGTTTTAGGTCTTCCTAGTTTGGGGATCAGAACCATATTTGTGTCATAAAAAGAATTTGGTAGGACTCCTTCTTCCTTTATTTATTTTAAATAGTTTATGAGATTAACTATTGTTTATATGTTTGGTAGAATTAGCTTGTGAATCCATCTGATCCTGGGGAATTTTTCTTAGAAAGTTCATTGATAGCTTGTTTAATTTTTTTTCTAACATTGGGTTATGTAAGCATTTTTTTTTCTATTAATCTGGGTAATTTATGTTTTTGTAGATATTCCTCCATATTTTTTAGATTGCCAAATAATTGGTTCTTTTTTTTTTCCTGAGGAAATTGGGGTTAAGTTACTTGCCCAGGTGACTTCCAGCTAGGAAATGTTAAGTGTCTGAGGCTACATTTGAACTCAGGTCCTCCTGATTTTAGGGCTGGTGCTCTATCCACTGCACCACCTAGTTGCCCCTATTGGCAACTCCTAACAGTTGTCTTAATTTCCTCTTCATTGCTAGTTAATCCACCCCTTTCATTTTTGATACTAGTAATTAGGTTTTCTTCTCTCTTTTTTAAAATAAAATTAACCAATGGTTTATCTATTTTATTGCTTTTTTCCATAAAAAATAGATTCCAGTTTTATTTATTAGCTCAAGGGTTTTCTTGCTTTTCATTTTATTATTTTTTCCTTTGATTTTTCAGGACTTCTAATTTGGAATTTAATTGGGAGTTTTAAATTTGTTTTTTTAAAATTTCTAATATATATCCAATCAATTGATCTGCTTTTTATCTATTTTGCTGATGTAGGCAATCGGCAATATAAAATTTCCCTTTTTTTTTTAGTATCACTTTTGCTATATCTCATAAATTTTGTCATGTTGTTTCATTGTTATTTTCTTTAATGAAATTACCTACTGTTTCTATGATTTGTTTTTTTGATCCATTTATGTTTTGGGATTAGATTAGTTAATTTCCAATGAATTTTAATCTCTCTATTATCTATTTTTATTGCATTATGATCTGAAAAAGATGCATTTACATTTGTATTTATCTGCATTTGATTATGAGATTTTTATGTTCTAGCGATCAGTTTTCATGTAGATGCCATGCAATGCTGAATAGAAGGTATATTCCTTTCTATTCCCATTCATTTTTTTCCAGAGATCTATCTTTTCTAACTTTTCCAGAATTTTATTCATTTCCTTAACTTCTTTCTTCTTCATTTTTGATTTGATATATCTAGTTCTGAAAGGGGAAAATTGAGGTCCCTTATAATATAGTTTTATTATTTCCTCCTATAACTCATTCCACTTTTCCTTCAAAAATTTAGATGCTATATCATTTGTTTAGTGCTGATGTGATTTCATTGTCCATGGTACTTTTCAGCAATTTACAGTTTCTTTCCTTATCTCTTTTAGATCTATTTTTGCTTTTGTAAAATAATGATTGCTACTCTTGCTTTCTTTGCTTCAGCTGAAGCATAATAAATTCTGCTTCAGCCCCTTTCCTTTACCCTGTGCATATCTTTGCTTCAAATGTGTCTCTTGTAAACAGCATACTGTAGAATTCTGGTTTTTAATCCATTCTGCTATCCACTTCTGTTTTATGGGTGAGTTCATTCCATTCACATTTATAATTATGATAATTGTATTTTCTTCCATGCTATTTTCCCCTTGTTTTCTACTTCTCTCTCTTACCTTCTCCTACCATCTCCCTGCTTACAAGTGTTTTACTTCTGATCACTGTCTTCCCTGATTTACCCAGCCTTTTATCAGTCCACCTTCCCCTTCTATCATTTCATCATTTTTATTTCATTATAGAATAACATAGATTTCTGTATCCAATTGCATATGTATCTTATTCCCTCTTTGAGCCAATTTTGATGAGAGTAAGGTTTAAGTTTTACTTGCTACCCTTTCCCCCAATCTTCCCCTCCATTATAATATCTCTTATACCTCTTTTATTAGACTAATTCACTCTATTCAACCTCCCCCCTTCTTCTTCCAGTGCAGCAGCCCTTGGTCTCAAATGTTGTATCAATAACCTAGCAATATCAGGGTAATCAGAAATGTGTTGATTCTGTAAAAGTTCTGACTTTTTATCTCAATTTTTATTTTTTCTTTTTGTCTCATTCTAGATTTCTTTGTTTCTCTCTTTCTCTGTCTGTCTATGTCTCTCCCTATATATACATATATTTATATGCATATATGTACATATATATTACATACACATACATTTTATATATCTATGTATAAACAAACCAAAACTGTGTGCTAGTCACACAGATACTTGAGGCAATTATTTTAAGGCATCTATTTGTGTTTCATAAATATGTGACTGATTGAATTGAAGCTTCTCTCATATTAATTAGCAAAGTTTGTACAGTTAAGGTATGATCATAAGACCAAAGTCACAGGGGAGTCATTTGCTTGATTTCAAATCTATTCTACCTAAATGACTTTGGAAAAGAAATTAACTTTCTGTGAGTACCACCATTACCATAGATTAAATGAAATCATTGTACTAGAATCTTTCTAAATGCATTTCTACCTCAAAATTTTATCATTCTACCCCTCTTTGTATGGGTAGTTTGTGAAGCAATGCATCCCTGTGAAAGCAAAAGGAAATTTGGTCTGAATGCATAGGACTCTTTTTTCAGATTTAAGGATGGAGAAGCTCTCAGTTTCCTCTGATCTGGAATATTATGGTACTTGGTACCATATTTGGACATCAAAAGGGATGAGATTTTCTTCAGGAACACCAGAAATTATAAGTGATAACAGGGACAGTGGAATGAATGGGGTTGAAATTGTGTGTGTATGAGACAGAGGAAGGAGGGAGAGAGAGACAGAGACACACACAGAATGACAGAGAGAGAGAGAGAAAGAGAGAGAGAGAGAGAGAGAGAGAGAGAGAGAGAGAGAGAGAGAGAGGGAAGGGGAAAGAGGGGAAAGGAGGGAGAAAGAGAAGGAAGAAAGGAGGGAAGGAGGAAGGGAAGGAGGAGAGAGAGAGACAGAGAGAGACAAAGACAGAGGGGGGGGAAGAGAAGAGAGGGTTCCTAGATTGTAGGGAAAGAGCCACATTTGAGTCTTAAAGTTAAAAACTTCTAGGAATTAAGTTTCATGTAAAGAGTATTGTATTTTCTTGGGAGAGAGGGAGGAGCTCCTCATTAAGGAGTGTTTGAGGCAATTCTGGGACCTTCTTGCTTCAGGAGAGGTTTGGAGTAAATGCCCTCTTTCACCCCTCCCAGTGTTCATGGATTGCCCTAGAGCTCCTAGGCTTAATATCTTTTCCCTAGACCAGAACTGTTATTATGAGCCCCCCAGGGGCTGAGAAATCTAACCTGTAGGCAGAGACCAGTATTGAAAAATATCTCTCACTTTCAAAAATGAGACCAAGACAAGAAATGTAGGTGGGTGAGTAAGTGCAGGAGAGCTAAGGAGTTTCCAGAATCTGGCAGGAGAAAATGGGGCAGTTATGTGACGTTCTCTCCCTTTTATTCCCCCCCTCCCACCATGACGTCTCAGTGGAGCTGGGGGATAGCCACCCTGAACCCTGCTGGGAAGCTGAGGTGCAGGAGCTCAAGGCTAGTGTGGGGCAGGAGATGCCGTCATCTTGACCTGAAGATTCCTGGATCAGTGCCTCCAGAGTTCAAAGTGAGCATGGAAGCATAATTCTGCTTGAAGGCAGTTCTGTGAAGATCAGGGTGGGGTGGCTAATGGGGTTTTGACACGGAAGCCGTCCCCCCACCATATTTGTACTACAAGGGGATTGGGCAAGATTTAGGGGAGAGGCTCAGTGTGTGGGAGCAGAAAGAGACAGAAGGTGCAGCAGTCCTGTCTCCTGAGGTTCAATTTCAGTATCTGATCACGTGCTCTTTATAACACAGGTGGATGGACAGGTGGTTCAGTAGATAGAATGGTAAGCTGGAGCAGGGAAAAGATTAGTGTGAGTCCAGCCCCAGACACTGACTAGCTGTGACATCCAAGTACTTACCTTCTGCCAGTCTCTTTTTCTTCATCCATTATTTCCCGGTTGTGCAGATAATATGCAACAATCTTTATAATGCATTCTGCAAACATGAAGCCCTACACAAATGCTAGTTGTTGCTCCCCCTCCCCCTTTTTGACTTTCCACCAACAGTCTTTGAAGAAGAGGAAGCTGAATGTCATAATGAAGGAGATGACAGCCTCATCAGTGGGAACTTCAACCATCTGCATGACTCTTGTCCCAGGGCAAGAAGTGGCTTCTTCTGGATTGCTTCGGGCGCTCAGGTGGAGCTGAGCCCTTGGTCCTGCTTTCTGCCACCTCCAGGAGTCTCTGAGCTAGCTTCTCTGTGTCAGGGAGTCCAGACAGTGCAGCCAGACTAGGTGCTATGGCCCATGCTGCATCACTCTTGGAAGCCCAGATAGAGGGATGCTGGGTCAGAGTGAGGGGGAAAGTTGCTATCAGAGGTACCACTAGGGACGAACTATGGGCCATCATACTCTGTCTCCAGTCCCTTCCTGTGCCCAACACATGTGATGTGGGGAGAGCTGCTTTGAGTAGAGGGAACTAGAAGGGGCCTTGCAGAATTGCTTTTGCTAAGGTCATCAGGTCATCATATAATTGGCTTTGGTGCCACCCTTGAATTATAGATGTTTAAAGAAGAGTTCAAACTATTCCCATTTGATAGTATACTTAGAAAATCCTAGGGAATCAGCAAAGATAATAATCAAGACAAGTAATAGTTTCAGTAATGTTATGGGCTATAAATAAAAGTTTTTTAAAAAGCATTTCCATATATTAATAACAAAATTTAAGAAGTAATAATAACTTGCTAAATTCTATTCTAAACAACTACTACATGTATGAACTATATGGAATTCATCTACCAAGGTACACAAAAGATATACAGATTCCACTATAAAAATTCTTTTTTTAAAAAAATTCTTAAATAAAGAATAACTTAAATGGGATAATTAGTGCTCATTGCTGTGCCCTGCCAATATCACAGAAATGAAAATACTATTAGAGTAAATTTATACTTTCTGGGCTATACCAACAAAATGATCAAAAGGTTCTTTATGAAATTTGATAAAATAACAGCAATGTTCTTTTGGAAAAACAAAAGATGTAGAATATCAAGGAAAATGGTAAAAAGTGATGGGATGAAGGGAGAATAACACTTTCTGAACTCAAACTATATTATAAAGCAACAATCATCAAATCTTCTGGAACTGGTTAAAAAATAGATAGACCCACGGCACAAACTATACATAGGAAATTCAGAAATAATGGAATTTCCAGAGTTTGATAAATCAGAAAACCTAAATTATTTAAGAAACAACTCGTTATTTGACAAAAACTGCCTGACAAAACTGGAAAGCAGTCTATACACTATAATCTACTATGCATTCTAAAGGTTCATATGATTTTGATATTAAGGATCATGCTATTGAAAAATTAGAAGAGAAGGAGACATATTCCTTCCAGAGAGATGTGTAGGAGATGTATACTTAACCAAAACGAAATTGAAGTAATTCCAAAAGAGAAAATAGTTATCTTTGATTCTTTGGATATGAAAAGCTGCACAGACACATTGAATGTCCCTAGAATAAGAAAGGAGATGGCCAAATGGACCAAATCTTTGTTCCAAAGTTCACGATAAATGTTTGGTATGGAAGATAAATATATTTACATATGTGTGCATATAAAATCAAGAACAATTCCTCAGTAGATGACTAATCAAAATACTTGAACAAAACAATCCTCAAAAAAATTACAAAATATTAACAACCACATGAAACCCCCCCATCGTTAAAAAAATAGAAATGAAAATCAGATAATTCTGGGGTTTTATCTCACACTCTGCAAATTGGTAAAGATGGAAAAAAAAGATGGCAATGGTCAATGAGGAGGAGGTTGTGGGGAAGATAGGCACAATGATTCATTGTTAGTGGAACTGTGAATTGGTACAACCAGTTAGAAAAGCAATTTGGAATTATGTAAATAAAGTGACTAAAATGTTCCACCCTTTGACGTTCCTGGGTTTAAAGCTAGAAGGAAGTCGCTGATAAGAAGAATGTCCCCATATACACCAGACTATTTACAGCAATAATTTTTATGATACCAAAAAATTGAAAATAAATAATGTCTATTGAATGGAGAATGGCTAGATAAATTGTGGAACATAAATGTAATGGAATATTACTACTATGTAGGAAATGATGAATGCCCTCAGTACAGAGAAGTAGGGAAAGATCTACAGGAACTGTTGTTCAACTCAAGTTGCAGAGCAAAGAAAGCAATACACACAGTGGCTCCAACAATGTATGTGGAAAGGAAATCCATACATTAAAAAAAGTCAAAATTGAATTTTGTCAAATAATAAAGAATAAATATGGCTTCAGAATGACATCTGAAAACCCACACGCAGTCCTCCCCTCTTCTGACTTGGGAGATCTACAAATGTTGCACTTTTTCATTGTCTTGATCAGTTTTGCTGATTTTTACCTATTTTTTTTGGGGGGGGTCTTAAAACAATATTATTTATTATATTTTGAAATGCTTTTTGGGAAAGAGAGTGAGGATATTAAAGAAAAACAATAAGAATGTAAGATGCCAAAAACTCATTAAAAACTTAAAAATAAAAACAAAAACAAACAAAAACCTAAGGGGCCAGAGAACATATGCATAGATAAATGAACCAGACTATATGCCCAGATCTATGGAAAATATCGCAGTAATACATATTATCCCATAGTACATAAGTTTGGCCTTCAGTGATAAAAATTGTGAAATACGTAAAATATGTGACATTTGTAGGGATGTTGAAATATTGATACTTCTGGTATTGCTGTATATATTGCAGATATGGAGGCTGATACAAACAATATGGATGTTGACTTTGTAGGGCCCTAGTGCCAAACAATGTGATTATGGCTATTAGTTATAGCAGTACTATAGGATTATCACAAAGAACCAGAAGATACTGCATAGAGTCAAGGTTCTGTTTTTTCACTTCTTCAGGTTTACTTATTGATTGTAAGCTCATTTCTATAGGTTTTTGGAATATTGTGTTCTAAGATCTCTCATTTTAAGTAGAAGGTTCCAGGTCTTGGGTCATTCTGACTATGCCTAGTTCTTGGGCACTTGAGCAGCTTCATTTTGAATGTTTGTAGTGTTTTTTCCTTTGATGTGGAACTTTTATTTTGGGCTTGGACAGTCCTATAATTTTTCCTTGGGGAATATATTTCAGGAAACAATGGGTAAATTGTTTCTATCTTCAAATTCCTGTTGTTTCTAATGGATTTAGGAAATTTACATTTTATGATTTTTCTGATCAAAGTTTTTAAAGAGAACCAGTGATTATTATACTAAATCTGCCTTATCTGTTTTCTAGGTCAGTTTTCAGTAGATAATGCTAGGTCTTATATGATCCAGACCTTGCTTGGTTACTTGCTTAATGACATTGTTTTGAAAGCTTAGAGTATTTTTTAGTTGGAAAAAGTTGCTGTGGATGTTGGCTATGATATTCTTTGTTCCTCTGATTTATTTATATGATCTTTCATATCCAATTTATATATTCATTTGGAACTTCTTGTGGGATATGGTAAAAATCTTGGTCTAAACCAAATTTCTCTTAGACTCCTTTACAGTTTTCTCCTTGGGTTTTTTTTTTTTTTGGTTTTCTTCTAGGAAGTAATAATTTTATTCTTTCTGTTGTTATTTTGTTCTCTAGTTTCAATATGCTTGGGTAATTTTTACTTATGGTTTCATGAAAAATCAAATTTTTTTCTAATGGAGAAGTGTTATACTTTTAATATACTTTATACATTAAAGTCTAATGATTCTTAAGCTCTCTCTTCTCAATTTATTTTCCAAGTCAGTTGTTTTTCTATATAAGATAAATTGTAAGTAGAAATTTCAAAATGTGGATAGCAGAGGCTGTATAGGGGTGAAGAAACCTAGGAAAGGATACTTAGAGAAAATGGGTTTTCATGAAGTTTTTTTCATGAAGGAGGCTAGGAAATCAGAGGTAAGGAGGGAGAACATTTCACATTTGAGGAACCATTAGAGAAAAGGCAAGGATTTGGGTTTATTGGACTTCTCTAAAACTGAGAGAGCTATTGAAATCTTCTATCATTTCTGTATAATGTCTCTATCTTCTTGTAACTCATTTAATGTTTCTTTTATGAAGTTAGACACTAAGCCATCTATCGTATTGATATTGGTTTGTTGACTATGTTTCCTTTCAGCATTATATTGTTTCATTGTTTATCCCTTTTTTGTTTTAAATGTTATTTTTGTTTGTCTGATAACATGGTTTTAATGCATTTTTATTCACTTGATAAATAGTAAAAAAAACACATTATAACACTATATTTTTATTCTATGTCCATTTAAAAATTTTAAAATAGATTTCCTATAAGCAACAGATTGAGCAGTTTTGTTTTTTTACCCAATCTGTAATTCTTTTTGTTTCATTGGATTGTTTAATCCATATCCATAAATTTATGAGGATTAGGTTTATATTTCTTTCCTTTGTCTCTATTATTGCTATCCCTCATCATTAGTATGTTTTCCCCACCTTCTCCTATAAATGTAATATGTATAAATATATCTTCAGTTATTTACCTTAATCTTTTTTTTCCTGAGGCAATTGGGGTTAAGTGACTTGCCCAGGGTCACACAGCTAGGGAATGTTAAGTGTCTGAGACCAGATTTGAACTCAGGTCTTCCGGACTTCAGGGCTGGTGCTCTATCCACTGAACCACCTAGCTGCCCCACCTTAATCTTTTTTAGAGTGACCTGATTTTCATGGGTTTTTTTGCCTTCATCTTCAACTCCCATCTTCATTTGTTATTCTTTCCTCTAGTTTTGGAATTTTGCTTATTAGATCCTTTTTCTTGCTTGCTTTTATCTTATTATTTCCTCTCTTTTTATTTCTCTGTCAAGTATAATCTTTCTTTTCCTTCTCCCTTTAATTTGTTCAGTTTGTTAGTTTTTAAAATTTAATTTTCTTTGCTCTTTTCTAGAAATGATTTCTTTCATTATTTCCCCTCCTTTTGGTCTATTCTTGTCATTTATTCTTTGACTAATGCTCTTATACCTATTTAGTTCTTTTTTATTCCCTATATTCTTCATCTCTCATGCCTCCTTCTGACACTGTCACCACCCTGGTGCAGATGCTTATCACCTCAACCCTGGAATATTGCAATAACCTTCTGATTGTTTTCCTCTCCTTATCTCTCCCAACTGCAGTCCATTCTCTACTCACTGGTCAACTTCATCTTGCTAAGGCTCAGATCTCACTATGTCACTTTCTTCTTCCTCTTCTTCCTATACATGAGTTTCTCCCCATCATCTACAGAATCAAATATAAAATCCTCTGGTGTTCAGAGCCATTCATAACTGTGATCTCTCCTACTTTTGCAGTTTTCTTACTCTTCCTCCTCTCCCAAATTCTCTGAAGTCCAGTGACACTGGACTCTACCTTTCATTTTCAGGCATTTTTTGCTGGCTGTCCCCATTCCTAAGATTCTCTACCTTTTCATCTCTGTCTCCTGGCTTCCCTGACTTTCTTTAAGTTTTAGTTAAAATCTCATCAAATGGGATTTTATGTTAAGTCCTTTTATTAGAAGCCTTTTCAGATTCCCTTTAATATTAGTGCTTTCCTTTTCTGTGTTATCTTCAGTTTACCCTACATTGTGTTCAAAATTGTTTGCATGTTATGTGCCCATTAGACTATGGGTTCCTTGAGAGTATGGATTAGATTTTTTGTTTGTTCGGGGTTTTTGGTTTATATTATCCCTTTCTTTGTATCCCTAGTACTTAATATAGTGCTTGGCACATAGTATGTCCTTAATAAATGTTTGTTGATTGACTACAATACATCTCAGACCTACATTTCTAGTCTTACTTCCCTTCCTATGCTTTGTTATTGCCAAGATTGCTAATTCATCATTTCTCTTCTTCCTGTCCTCTTCAGGCTCCTGATCTTCCAGTGGATAATAACATAGAACATAGTTGGTAGAGGAATTATTCCTAAAGTTCTCCCATTCCTTCAGTCCAGAGATTCCTCTTTTGTGAAGTTTCCCCTGGCTTTCTTCAGTAAGTTATCTTCAGTTGGTATCTCCTTTCTTTCCTAAACTTCTAAACTTTCCAAAGACCAACTCCCAATATTTTCAATCACTGAAACTCTTTCCAGAGTTACCAATGATTTTTAAATGTAATAGCTTTTCATCAACCTCATCCTTCTTGACAGTGTCAATCAGTTTCTTCTGGATAGTCTTTTTTCTCAAGGTTTTTTTTTTTTGGTTTCCTTTCTACCTGTCTACCTTCAAATTATAGGGAGCCCTTTTGTCTTTTCATATGTGAAGATAAAGGGTCCTCATTCAATCCATTGGGCCTTCTTTTTGCCCCATAGTAATTATGTTACTCTGTTTAGATTCAGGGGTTATAGAGGCTCTACTCTGCCTGTTGGTAGCCATTGGCATTTAATTTGATTTTATAAGTCCCACTTGTAGTGCAGTATCCCCATGAATTTGAAGCTCTCTTGTTGAGACATTCATTGCACTCAAGCTTTCTCTGACCAGACTTGCTCGATATGAAGTGAATTCATTGGGCAAAGAAAATGTGACTCTAAAGTGTTGTTTGATTCTCAAGCTGCTCACAGTACTCCCTGATATTCCTACCTCAGGGGAGTCTTTACATGACTATTTCTCCCTCTCCCCTCTGACTTTTCTGACACCCCCCTTGCAGAACCCTGACTCTAGCCTATATATGGATGTCTCCTGTTTTATGAGTGATGCCATCTGAATCACAGGCACTGCTTTGTCTCTAACCATGATACTGTTTGGGTAGCCTCTCTGCTATCTTATCTCAGTGCCCAAACTGCCCACTTGATTGTACTTACACAAGTTTACCATCTGGCTTCTGGACTAGTGTAATCATCTATAAGGCCTCCTATTATGCCTTTGGAATTTGTTGTGCTGTGGGATGCTGTGGTTGCAGAGGATTTCTTGATTTCTTTTGAAAAGATCATTGCAAATGGACATTACATTGGTAGATTTCTTCCTGGTTTCCTGATTCTTGTCACACTAATGGAACTGATTCTATTTTAAGTGGTAACAATCCTGCTGACACTACTGCAAAATTTGCTGTCCTTGAGAGCCATGCACATGTGCTTCTTTCTGTTTCTGATAATATTGACCTCTCTATCTTACAATGCCTCTGAAATTGCAAAGTGAAAACAAGTAGGTGTCTAAGATTGCAGAAGGCAAACCATTTCTCCTTCAGAGTTTCTATCACCAGGTATTCCTGTCTATAAGGGAGGCCATTTGGGCAGACAAGGGATTGTTGACATTGTCAGAAGGGCACAGGTCACCCCACTTGCCATCTGTATTTGTGTCCCCTGTTCTCTTGTCAACATGCATTATATGCTATTAGCTTTGGTACTTGACCCAAACCTTGTACTACTTTTCAGCATTTACAAACTGATTTTACACACTTACTTAAGTCTGGCCATTATAAAGTCTGTCTTGTTGTCACTGACCAGTTCACTTGTTGGGTTGCAGCATTTCCTGGTTTTAAGGCCACAGGGAGTTTCATAGTTAAAATTATTCAATGAGAAATTGTGCTCTGGTTTGACCCTCCTCCCCATATTAATTCTAATAGAGGATATGATAAAATTCTCTCAAAAATTAATTCTTGTTGTGAATGATGTCCAGGTTTCACATTCCTTATCACTCCCAGAGTTCTGGTCAAGTTGAGCATATAAATAAAGAACTTAAGACCATAATTGACAAATTATGCATTGAGATCTACCTTAAATGATTTGAAGCACTTCCCCTTGCTCTATTTCATCTGCAAAGCAGACTAAGGGGGAATTATATTTTTGTCCTTCTGAAATGCTTTTTGGTCATCCTTTTATAAAGGAAAAGCTTTTCTCCCTAGTATACACATCATTACCAGGAGAAGATACTTCTGTTGCTTGTTATTTTTGTTTGGATTCTGATTGGCTCAGATTAAACACAAATAGTCAGATTCGTTCATTCATTTATTTATTTAAAAATTTTTGGAGTAGGCGAAAAAGGAGATTTTTTTTTTTGCTTCAGTTGTGACCTAGCCTTAATCACTGAATGGGTGCAGCCTTAGTCAAACTGAGAACTGTTGAAGATCTTAGTTTAAAAAGACCAAGGTCTCCCACTTTATCTTGGAACATCTTCAGTCCTCTTGATCTGTACCTTGCCACTGCACCCAGATGGCTCTGGAGGGCAAAGTGAAGCTGGTGATGTTGCGCAGCCCTTCCTCACTTAAATCCAATTTACCTGCATGTTATGGTATCCTCTTGAGAACGAAGGACAAACAACAACAGAAATTACAAGATAGATTGAGGGAACCTCGTGATGTAGAGGCTGCAGTACAGACTGGATCTTATATATTTTTATCCTGGAGGTAATAATCTACATCATGAATTTTCAGTGGAACTCAACTGGCCTGGAAAGGCTCATTCTAAGAACTGATGACTACCCCAACTGCAACCAAGATCAGAGAAAAAAAACTCTTGGATATATTGTGTCCATGTATAATATGCCCCTATTTTTTCACATGAGATGAATATATTCAAAAATCTTTTTGTTTTGCTTTATCTTCATAATTTTACTTGGTATTTCTTCTTCAGTTAATCTAGAGAATAAAAATTTGTCAATCATGGGAACACTTTTCACAATACTATTTGCTTTTTGCCTCACAATCATATTCATCATGTGTTTTAAGTCTTGCTCATTTCCTTGTTGCAGCTTAATTCTGGTGTTATTACTGATTCCTTTCCTAATTCTTCTTCTCCCAGGAGGATTAGAAAAGACACCATGGTAAACTTCATGGTGATAAACTTTATGGCATGTTTTGTATCTCTTAGAGCAATTGTATCCTATGAATGCTGAGTTTGCTGATAGACAATAATCCATGGGGGTAGGGAAAATCTCCTGCCTTCCTCCTCCCCACCCCACAAAGGATCAAAGGACAGAATTGTGAGAAACAGTTTTTGTGAACAACCTCCATTTTGAGACTTATTCCTGTAAATTAGGGGTTCTCAAACTTTTGTTCTCAGTATCTTTATACTATTAAAAATTGAGGATCCATCCAATGGGTTTTTATGTGAGTTATATTTATAGATATTTACCACACTTGAAATAAAAAACTAATTTTGAATTTGTAGATCCTCTGAAAGGGTTTCAGAGACTCCCAGGATTTTCTGGACCATGCTTTGAGAGCCACTGCTGTAGATCAGTTGATTTTAGGGGATTTCACTTGCTCTCCTCCTTCCAACTTGGAAAGTCTCTATTCTTTCATTCAATAAGAAATCAGATGACCTAATCCTGTTTTGTATTCTATTTATTATTTACTTTTAATGTATAAGAGTCTGTGCAAAATCCGGATTCAGAGTCTTCAAAGCTGTTAATGGGCTTTTGACTCAGTTTATTTTGCTTATCTTGCTAATAAATCACTTAAGCTTGAAATCTGTCTCCTCGGTTAATATAAATCCATTTATCACATTCTAAACACCTCATTCTCTCTTAGCCTTCACCCCACTAATCCAATCTGTTGCCAAGGTGGGTTGATTCCACCTTCACAATTGCTTTAGAAACTCCTACCACCTTGTGATAGGCCCTCATTCCCTTATGTCTAGAATACTGCAATAATAGCTTGCTGTTTGCTCTCCCTGCTTCTTCTCCACTCTGGTCTGGCCCCCATTTGCATTAAAGTGATTTTCCAAAGTGCATGCTTTTCCATGTCAGTCTCCTTTTTTAACAAAAAGTGCCTGTGGCTTCCTATTATTTATTATTATAACAAATGCAAAATTTCTATTTCTTTTTTTTTTAAGTTCTTCATAACCTTGTTCTTTCCAACCTTTCCTGGCTTTTTACTCTTTTCTCCTCTCTTTATACTCTGAGATCTGGTGACATGGACCTCCTTGTTCCTCCTTGCTGATTCTCCATCTCCATTTCCTTCCCATGTATATCTCTGACTTTCTATAAGAATAATTTCCCAATCCCACTCAATGTTAGTGTTTCTGAGACTACATCTGATTTGCCCTGGTATAACACAATTATTCATATGTTGTTTTTTTCATTAAAATGTCAACTTCCTGAGGGCAGGAACTTATTTTTTCCCCTTTCTTTTTATTCCCTAGAATTTATCATATTGTCAAGCTTATTATAATAATGTAATAAAAAGTAATAATGCTTATTGTCTTGACTTTCCTTACCAAACTTAAGAAACTTTCTTTCTTACTCTTATATTTCAAATAACACTTGTTTCACCTCTCCTTGGAACTTCTTAGAGACTTCTTTCTATTACAGAGATTAAAAAAAAGAGAGATATGTCCATTTTAAACACAATATTCTACCATATGTGAATGAAGAAGTTAGATTATTTACTCTCTCTCCCTTTTTATTTTTGAACTGAGAGCACTATTTTTTTACCTTTCAGGAAACCTTTAATGTTTTAAATGTAACATAACATGTACACATGCATATATACACATATATGTATACATATACATACACACAAGTATATTTTTTGTCTTCATTATTTAACTTATCTAGGAGTCCTGGGACCAGGAATCAATGTTTGCCAGTATTCCCTATATATTAGAGATGACTATTGATCTCTCCTTTTTTTCTATTAAGTTCTCTCCATACAGCTTGTTCAACATAGCTCATCTGTAATTTTTCTCACTTATTCATTTTGTTCTAGTAGTAGGTAGCTATTCTTCCCTGATTTCTCCTACCTCAGGGTCTTTGATTAAGTGCTCTTTCCCATCTTTGTCATTAAAATCCTTCCTTTTATTCAAGACCTAATTAAAATTCTGCCAGTTGCATCAAAAGCCCTCCTTAATGCCTCTTTTCTCAAAATTATACTTCTTTTCCGACATCTCCCATGCACTTAATCACTTCTGTTGTAGTATGTCTTATGCCTCCCTATTAGATTATACACTGCTCATGCACAGACCATAGTTTTAGTCTTTCTGTATCTAGTTCAGTGAATCTAGTAGTTACTGAATCAATTTTTGTCTTGAATTAAAAATAAATCCTCAGATGCACAGAATCATAGAACCAAATATCTAGAAAGGCAAGGACTTCAGAGGCTATCTAGTGCATCCTCACCCATTTAAAGGCAAGATTAAACCCAGATCTTCTAATTTCAGAGCCAGTGCTCATTCAGCTGTACTATGACATTGGTTAATAGAATCTTCTGAAAGTTTTTATTTGGTGAGGATAGAACACATCTCATCATATAACTTTTGGGTTATTTCTGCTTAGTTTGCCTACTTTAGTCATGAATAAGGTATTATAAAAGTGAGCCACCACCACAATCAATGTATGATCTCCTTTCTAGATTACTACTCATGAGGAACTTCAAGGAAGAACAGGAATAAGAGATGCCATCAGGGAAATGGATGATGGGAAGAGAATATGACTTGCCATTTGGTGGGGATGAAGGATGATAGACTGATAGCCTTAAAATATCAAGAGAAGACAAGGGGAGCCCTAAGCACATTAGGTGAACTTACGGAGAATATGGGCAAGGCTCACATAGAATGGTTACTCATGGACAGGTTGTGATCTGCATAGTTGAAAGAAACATGCAAATTGAATAGTCGAGAGAATTACTAGATAGATGATGTGGCTATCCAAGAGATCTCTAAAAAAATAAGATCATGAAAAAAGTACCATAGAAATCAGAGATTCATTTAAGCAGATGGGTTTTTCAAAGGATGGGATGAAAGTGATGGATGGTAAAAGCTGCCTCAGTGGATTGCCAGGGTTAGATCCTGATGTTTAGATGTTAGATTCACTGTGGTAATTAAAAAATATCTCCAGTTTTTAGGAGATTGTTTGGGTCTCTTCCTATAATCCAATCTGACACTTCCAGTTTACAAATAATATGAACATTTTTTTGTGAACATGTAAGAATTATGGGGATAATAAGCAGGAGTCCACAACAGTTTTTAAATTGACTTTTTTTCCAAAATCATGTTTTCTGGTGCAGTTATGTGAGTATGATGGATCTTCCTAAGAACTTGGCCATTTGGGAAAGAATAACTTATGTCAGCCTCTAATGCTTAACTCCCATGAGTCCTAGAGACCATAACTTCTTCCATTAAGAAATCATCCAGTGGTTTTTACTAAGTGTATAATATGTACAGGACCCTGAGATAAAAGCAGAGATAAGTAGAATGATTCTTGCTATGTTAGAACTTGCAATATGGAAGAGGAAACTTGGCAATGGCACAATAATATACAAATGAGCCTACACGAGTGTAAAAAAGAGTCATTATGTGGGTCAGAACACAGGACCTTGTTGCTAATCAGGAAGGTAGGGCAGGATCTTGACTTCACTTGGCTTTCGTTCTGGTTTAGTTTCACTTGCATACCACTTGGGAAGGATCTTGGAAGTGAAACAGGTTTTTAAACTTCAGATTTTACTCACTTCCTTGGTTGGATTTTTTTTTCAGGTTCCTGAAATGGATTCAGAAACACAGAGATCCCATCATGGGATAAACTAGAGTTGTGGGAAATTTTCTTACTTTAGGGATAATTGTCTGGAATCATCAGCTTCTAATAACCACAAAAGGGGTAGAAATATTTGACCTTAGATTATATTATTCTAACTGGTTTTATCAATTGCCCTTAGATGTATGCTAAAGAGATGTTTATCTTTATCTGGGAAAGATTTTTTAATCCCAATACTTTAATAGACAATCCCAAAGATCTGAAGGCCCCAAAATAGAGCAGAGACTATATTGGCAACTTATAAGAGCAGTGAATATGTGTAGTGAAGACAAATTAAGAAGATGCAAACTGAAGGAATAAAGAGTTGTCAATTTCCCTCTGTTCCCTGGTTTGGATCTTCATGCATATTTCTTTAACTGTAGGAAAGCATGCAAAATGGAAAGGTGTCTTTTTTAAAAAAAATTTTGTATTCTGGTGGTAGGTAGTTTTTTTCTGGCTGAGAGATAAAAGTAAACATATCTGTGATGAAATATAATGAGATATAGTTTAAAGTGATCCAAAGAATGCCTTGAATCTGGGGACCAGCTAGTAAGAGGGATTCTTCATGTGCTACATCTGAAGAGCTCAATATATTCAGTTCAGATTAGGGAAGTTATCACTATGAGAGTGGAAATGGGAGGAAATCAGAGCATGTTCATAGAGAAGATGAAAATTGAGCTAGATCTTGGAGATTTTTCCACTGGGGAAGAGGAAGGGAAAAATTTTTAGGAACTAGGAATAACACGGATAATGATACAGAGTTGGAGATGATGATTTCTCTGGACTTCAGTTTCTTCATTTATAAAGTAGGGATAACAAATGTCATATTTTTCATAATTAAAATTGTGTTGGTATCTAAGAAGGGCTTATGTAGTATGGCCATCTTTCCCAAATCAGACCTGTGGGGCAACCTTCCCCAAATGGAAGGTTGTAAAAGGTAAGTAACAAAAAATTGCCTCAAATTAAGGTTCATTCAATTGTGGAATGGTAGAGACCCTAGGATTCAGGGTGCCCAGGGGGAGAGAGTCTAGACACTACTCTGTAGCAAGAATAAGAGAGAGAAGGAGATCTTAAAACTCCTACCTCTGTGGATAAAGATTCCAGTAATGGGGTTGAAGGGCAGAAAAAAGTCTTTTGATAACTTCCTTTTTCTTGCTCATTAGATGCTAAGCTCCATTGTTTCTACACTCAAGTCACACCTAAATCTTAGTACTCTAGGGCAGAGCTCCAATTTCCTAGCTTAGTTACAGCTTTGCCTAAAAGCTCTGGAGGCAAACCATTTCACAAGTCTCATCTACAAATTACCCCAAAGTTTTCTTAGAGTAAGTCTAAAATTTGAATGATACTTATTGCTGAGTGCAGCAAGGAATGTGAAGGGCTACATCTCTCCAGTTGGATTATTAGTGTCTTAAGGACCATTTGCAAAAAGAGAATGATAAAGAGGTATGAATTATCAATAGCTGGACTGAATGATTTAGTGAGGGCTGGAGGAGAGGAGAGCCTTCCATCTGCTGCTGGAGACTGAGGGGACAAGACCTCACTCTGCTATGTAGATCAGCCTGTAAATCTCTGGGTCTCCCTAATTTCTAAAGCCATCAGGTCCTTTGGGTTGGGCAATTTTGAAAGTTAATAATCTGAGTGTATTCAAAGACAACACAAGCAGATATTTGCAAAAACAGACATTTGAACTTTAATAAATTATAAAATTTAAAGGATCAACTCTGTATATACATGTTATTCTACTGAGAATAGGTATTGGTGGCAGTTACCTGTAAGCCGTGGGTTCTGTAATCTCTTATCCTGCAGGACAAGGATTCTGCCCAAATGGGCAAAGGCTGTGCGTCAAATGTGAGTAAATAATAAATGTATGGCATGATTCAGTCCCTGGACCCCCTGCAAGCCTTAATGGGGGAGCACCGTTTGTATTATATGTGCGAACTGTCTGAAACACTGATTATAAGGTCAGATTCTGGAAAAGTGGAACTCTCCCTCAGATCATTAACCTACAGATAAGCACCAATGAGAAGCAGGCAGAGCATCCTGACAGGCTGGGGCAAGTCCCTCAGGACCCACACAACTTCAGAGTTAAAAGGGCCAAACCCTTGTGCAATAATTTGTGGCTGAGAGGATAGGAGGTTCTCAGCTCCCTGCCCAGCCAGGTCCTCCTTCCTTGTTTAGCACCAGGATTTCTGGGGATTGAGACCTGGGATCTTCATGAGTGGGTTGCAGTTCTAAGACTTATGGAAGGACTGGGATGGGAGTTCCTAGAGGGCTCCCCCGCAGCCTGCTGTGAGGGTGGGCAATGGTTGTATGCACCGGCTTCCCTGGTCCCAGCACTGGCCCATCTCCCCTTCCCATAGTGGGTTCACTGAGGCTCAGATCTGAAGCCAGAGCCCATCAGAGCTCCTTTCCTGTGTTTTTAGACTGGCTGAAATGCTTCTTTGCTCAGTCTTGTCCATCATGAGGAGGCTGAGTGCTGGGCAAAAAGAGTAAAGGCCTCATAGAGACCAGGTCTCTAAGCCTCATCTGGATAGGACCTTTCCTAAGGTCCAATGCTTTGGGATGCCATTTGTGAAATGGAACTGTAACCCCTGGTTTTCCCATATATGCAAACACTATTTTATGGTAATACAACCAGATTAGAGCTCAACTAAACTAGCATAAAGCAATACAACGAGACTAGACCTTTTATAGGGTCATCCAATTAGTTCATTTCAGCTGTTATGTCCTACAATGGACAGAAGATCCCAGATGAGGTGGAAGTGAAGGGCCCAAATGTATCCCCTTTGCTTTCTGATTTTGCAAATACTCCCTTGTTCTTGGCAACCAAAATAAATGGCACTGAGATGGAGAACTTATTTTTGGAGATGTTTAGAGTTGAAGATTTAAAGTAGAAAAATGCTATAGAAAATGCTTCCCAATACACCACTAGAATTCTTTTTTTTTTTTAAAGAAATCCTTCCTTTTTTCCCAAATAGTAATTTTCCTGATTCTTAAACACCATTAGTCTTCTAATATGTCAGCAAGATTCCTAAATTTCTTATTCCATTGACATGACTCTTACCAAGAAATATACTTTCCCCCATTTAACACCACATAGTCTCTACTTTCTCTGATTTCAGAAAATGGGCTAGCTTTCATCCTGCCACCCCTGGATGTTAGCAATGCTGGTCATACTGGGGAACACATGCAAAGTAAAAGGTCTCAATTCAAGGAAAGGATGTCCAGTGTATTCCCTAGTGGGAAAGTCCAGCATTGATCCAGCTACCCATTTTGTTTATGTTGTTCCTCAGAATGAGCCCTAACTGGCCATCTGGGTGCACTTGTTCTCAGGAAGTCACTTAACCTCTCTCCCAGGGAATTATAGTGGAAAGAGTGTTTAGACATGGAATTGGAGGATCTGGGTTTGAATTCTGACTCTATGGATGTCTAGTCAGACTTTGGACAAACCATTTCCCTCTTATGGGTCCCACTTTCTTAAGGATTAAAATGGGGAGGATAATAATTGTACTACCAATTTATTAGGGAGAGAGTGAAGATCAAATGAGAATATAAAGAGCAATGTAAATTTAAATTAAGATTATTACTGCCTTATTAGTAAAATAAGGATCATACTTATTTGCCGCCCAAAGGCAAGGGCCAGGTCAAATTTTGTGAGGTCTCTTGAAAATCTGAGTTTGTTTTTTTTTTATTTTTTGATAGAGAGACAGTACAGGGAGAGTTTTCGATTTCTTTTTGCCCAAAGAAGGAAGATGGGCAGTTAGAAGTAATTGCTAGACACAGTTTACACTGAAGGAAACTTACTTGGCTCCAATTGGTGATATTATTGGATCAAGAGGAGAAGCAGACCAGTGATTCTTCTGGAACCCCAAGTCCTGCCCCTCATTTTCTTAGAAGCTATTGTAAGAATGTTTAGACACTAAATTTACTTGCAATGACTCATTGTCCAGTAAGAAAACAATTTTGCAAGCTTTTTTTGGGGGGGGCTTCGAATAAGTTTCACCTAAAAATAATTTCAGTGTAATAAAGATTGGAACTTTCAAAGGCTCTCACTGTCTCTAAAGACCATAGTGACTAGGAAATACATAAACAGCACTGAAAATAACTTTATAGAAGTGAGTTCCACTAGTTCAAACTAAAAACAATGGAAAAAAGCCTTGTTTCCAATGATCCCAAATTGAGTTTATCCAGAATCTCTAGCAGGACAGAATCAATGCAATGGTCCATTGTTAATTATTGTCATCACACAATGAAGGGCAAGAATAAATATGGTCTCTCTCCAGGAGAAGGCACATTCTATGACTATTTTTTCCTTCTATTTAAACCATAAACTCTTTTAGCATTAATGCCAAGAAATGCTTCTACTTTTTCTTTTCACCCTAAATATTTGAACCTCTTGTTCCCAGAGCTTTGCCATTCACTTATTCAGTAATGGAGATAAGTGCCTCAGTTAATCAGTAACTGTTGGGGCAATTTTGACATCTTTCCTTCCAGGGTTCTGTCTGGCTCCCAGAGTTATTACCATATGGAATGTTGAGAGTAAGATAAGGGCAGCTGTCAGAGTACTTTGGGCTATGTCCCCATAGGGCAGGATCTGCCATCAGGGATCACTTTGGACAGGCAGGGATCCCATACTCAGGATAAACCCAGACTGTCCTGTGCAAAAAGTTGTGTGTGAGAAGGATGCCCTTGACTGAAAGAGCTGACTCCTACCATGGGTAGAGGATAAAGGTCTTGGCCAACATTTTTTTCTATTGATAAAGCACCATTGACTTGTAAACTAGATATATTTAGTCATACTCCCCAAAAAGAGATCTAGAAAAAGATAAAGTAAGAGAATTACCAAGCTTCCTTTTCCTTCCCCTTTGCCATAAAAGCTGGAATGCATAATTATGGGGGAGGTAGAACAAATGATTATTCTCTGCATATCTATAGATCACTGAAGTCAAGGGAGAGGACCTCAGTGGATGGAGACCAAAGTTGGGGTGGTACTCATACCATCCTTTCAGCATCCTTTGAATAGCCTCTCTGTACAACCTGGCAAAGGAAGCTGGGATACATTGATCTTCTATAAAAACTCATCTTGTAGGACTCTCAATATTGGCTAACAAAATATAGTATATCCATTTGCCTTTGTCTTAGTGTTCCAAGGGGTTAACCCCCGGTAGCAGAAGACAATGTAGGGTATAGGGGGTAATGTATTGAAATGACAGTAAGAAAGGATGTTAGTCCTGACTCTGCCATTAACAAACTAAGTGATCTCTGGCAAATCTCCCTCACTTTAGCCCTCTGTTTCATCTGGGTAAAGGCATGTGGTCAAATGACCTTTAAGCTCTTGACCTCTAACATGCTATGACATCCTATTTGAATGTTTCTGTTCACTCTCTTCCCTTTGCCTATCCCCCAGATCCCCAATCAGACTAGTGTTGTTTAGCATGGTATCCATTGGAACTTTCCCCAAGATTTTTTTTTTAACTTGGGCTTATACCCTGCTCTTAGTCCATGAAGGGGACCACTGTCTTGGTCCTTTGGCAGAGCATGGTGGAGAGATCTTATCCCAGAATAGTAGGTAAAAGTGTTTATGACTCTCCTCCCTTTGCTGGTTCTGTGGGGGCTGGAGCCTGGGGATGAGAAGGGGTTATTACTGTAGGGAGGTTGAGAAGGGAATTGCCATGGGGAGGGGACAAATTTTTTCTCCATCAATCCATTAATATGTGTGTGTGTGTGTGTGTGGTGTGTTTCAATTTTTTTTTTGCTACTTGCTGGTTAGAGATGGTACTGGAATCAGTAAATTTGGCTTTGAATCTTGTCTCTGTTCTTTCCAAGTTGTGTGGTACTGGAAAAGTCATTTAACTTTTCTGATCCTGTTTCATCATCTTCAAACTGTAAGGACCTCTTCCATCTTTAAATACAAGGAACTAGTAATCCATCATCACCTCTCAAATGTGTCTCCACCTATCCCAAGATGAAACCCAAATGGACAGATAATTTAATGAGGCATTTTAGGGGCTGATTAATCCTGAGAGCAAGATCTTGGGAATGCTATTGGGCCTAAGGGCAACTCTGCCCTTTCTGGAGTGGAATTTGTTTGGCCTGGGATTCTTTCCAAGAACATCCCTAAACCAATTCTCTTTACTCTTGTTTTTTAAGCCACTCTGCTAAAGGCTGGCCAATGTCTTATTTAAGCACCAGCCCTCCTAAGGGTATGCTCAGGCTCTGTGTGCTTTGCTAGATCCAGAGGAACACCAGCTAACTAAATAGGAAGTTTCTCTGACTTGCATTCCCCACTGTCCTGCTGGCCATCTGCCACCATCTCTCTGCCAGTCTTTTAGAATAGGGCATTTCTGCCATAGCACCACTCCCCCTCCTTTCTAGAATGGGCATTACTAGTCTGCCAGTTATCTCTCTCCAAGAGGAAAAAATTTGCTACCGACGGCATCTTTCTGATTTATTAGAACCTTCCGAGCATCTCTCTCTTCCATTTCTCAGCAATGAGCTCTTGGATCCTCTGGTTCTTGGTCCTTTCATAGGGGGTCCTTTTGTGTGGGATGAGGTTGGGCTGCTGGACTTCGTTGTCTGGACCCTGAACCTTGTAAGGCGTGTCTACTGCGTTGAGGTCTGGATGCTCCTCCTCCTCCGAGATTTTGGTCCCCACGGCCCCGGTGGGGGTCACCTTGGGGGGCCCCAGAGATGGTTGCCCTGCTGGAGGGGTCGGGAGGGTCGGGAGCAGCGCCTCGATATCATTGTTCCTTCCAGGGGTTGGCTCGGTCCCGTTGTCCTCCGTGATGTTATTGTAGAGATTGCAGGACTTGCAGCACAGTTGGTTGTAGCCCGGGATGGAGCAGTACCGAGACAGGACTTCCAAGCGGCAGAACATGGACTTATCACCTTGACAGTGTCCTTCTGAAAGAGAAAGGCGGCACAGATGACCGGACCAGGAAAATGACACGTCCGAATATCTAGGCTTCCAACCAAATCGTATATAGTTAAGAGAATGGTGAAGTGATAACTAAGATGCATTTAGCTACATAGTGCCTGAGGTGATATCCCCCAGGATATTGAATGTTGGCAATTTGTGAGACCTTAACTTGGGGTTTGTAAACCTGTTTTATGAAAAATATTTTGATAACCGTAGTTCAAAATGAAACTATTATTTCAAATATAAATAATTTCCTTTGTAATCTTATGCCCCCCCCCCTTTTTGAGGCACTTGGGGTTAAGTGTCTTGCCCAATGTCTCATAGCTAGTAAATATTTGAGGCCAAATGTGAAATCAGCGGTTCCTGAGTGCCCTATCCATTTAGGGCCACTTAGTTGCCCCAATCCCTATGCATTTTTTTTTTTTTTTTGGCTGAGGTAATTGGGGTTGAGTGACTTGTTCAGGGACACATAACTAGGAAGTGTTAAGTGTTTGAGGCTACATTTGAACTCAGGTCCTCCTGACTTTAGGACTGGTGCTCTATCCACTGCATTAACTAATTAGCTGCCCCTCCTATGCATTTTTTTTTTTTTTTTTTTTTTGTTGAGGCAACAATTGGGGTTAAGTAACTTGCCCAGAAACATACAGCTAGGAGGTGTTAAGTGCTTGAGGCTAGATTTGAGCTCAGGTCTTCCTGACTTTAGGAATGGTGCTCTATCCACTGCATAACTAGCTGTCCCCCACTGTACTAACTAGTTGCCCCTCCTATGGATTTTTGAATGAATTAAAAAAACAAGATCGTCAGTTTCTCCAGACTGGCAAAAATGTCTATGACATAAAGGAGGTTTCAAACTTTTGCCCCAAAATGATCATCCTCATGACCGACCCTCCTCAATGGCTGGATATAAGAGATGAATGAAGAAACAGCCCTAGTCTCAGAGTCTGAAGACCCAAATCTGGATTTCAGATCTCATACTTTTAGGTGTTTCATCCAGAGCAAGTCAGTTTCCCCACCAGCCAAATGAGGATAGTAATATTTGGGCAAGATTATTGTAAGTAGAACACTGTAAAACCAAAGTGCTATAGAAATCTGCCCTGGGGGATTATTTCCTGAAAAGATTGAATTAACTGTTCCAATTTGTAGCACTGGAGCTTGGCCCCTAATAATCTGGCAGGGACTCCCCCCTCCAGATCTAGCTGAGACATGGCAAAAGTAAGCAGTGAATGGAGCACTGTGCACTTGAGAAGAGGGTATTCTTCAGATTACTTATTCATGCCTGGCCAAGTTGACTCATCCCTACATTTTAGTATTCCTCCCCAAAGTTTCTACTTGGTACTCTATGTTTCCCTCTTAACTTGTGTATCTCAGGGCTAGTTTCTCTACTAAAAAAAGTCATTCTAGTCTTGAGAAGTCAATACAGTCTATGAACAGAATGGGTGTTTCTGGTGTTTTAAGATCTGACTCTTGAACTTGATGTAACTAGGTTTCTAGATGTGACCATGGGATCATTTCCTATTTCTGAGACTCAGTTTATTTGCTGGAAAATGGCTATTGGCAAAAACAACTGACCTCTTTTCTGCTATCTTTTAGGCCTCTTTGGGGACTAATTTAAGACAGTATGCCAGTGGTCTGGTAGATGAGTAGGGCATTCTCTAATAGAAATCCCATTTATTGGAGGGCACTCACTAAGCATCTGAGAAAATAGACAGGGCTTCATGTTCAAAAAATCCTTCAGATAGATCATGCTTGTCGTTAGGGTTGTTACTATTCTTTAGAACTCACTAACCAAAAGAACAAGTAGCTTAGAATCCCAAGCTGCAAATTGCTTCTAAAGTCAGATCTTTACTATATAAGTAGCTCACTAAAAATAGCAATTCACTCCTAAGTCATTTATATTTGTTCTGAGAAAGAATCATACTCAATGGGTAAGAGACTTACCTAAAATCTCATAATCAAAAGGTACCTGAAAGATCATAGCTCAACCTCTGATCAAATGTGGATCTAGCCTCTACTTGGAGACTCCTATTGATGGTTGAATTCATTGTCATATAAGTAACTTCTTTTGCTTTCAGAGTGCTGCAATCTATTCTTTATAGCCTTTACTAGCTGGTCCCAGTTCTTTTCCTGGAACCCGTCAGAAAAGGGTGAATCCTCTGATTCTTTGCAATTCTTTTAAGATTTAGGTTGACCATCATGTCCTTATTCCTGGTGTCTGATTTCTTCTAACTTACCTTTACTTCTTTCACTTGTTTCTAATTTAAATCATTAATCATTAATCTAGACATCTTTAACACAATCTTCCTGACACTTTTTGCTGCTTTGGTTTCTTTGTCTTTAGAAAGGCAGCATACTGTAGTAAACAGAATGCTAAACCAGGAAGATTCAAATCCCATCTCAGGTACTTATTTAGCTAAGTGATTCCGGGAAAATCACTGAATTTCTGTGACTTATTTTCCTCATCTGCAAAATGAGGGGGTTAGACACTTTCTCAAGTCTAAAATTATGAAGATATAAAACTATTATGTCCTGTTCCTCCAACTTCTCTTCCTGTTCATCCTGGGTCTTATTCACCTTGTCTCTTCTTCCTCCCACATCCTCAGTGCGCCTTTGAATTCAGGCCCTCTTTTTCTCTTGCCATCTCAGTGAATTACAGTATCAATTGTCAACTCTGCATAGATCACTCCTAAATCTACATGAGAACACAGTGGAGGAGACCTAAGAGATTATCTGCTTTGACCCTTTCATTTTGCAGTGAAAGAAATGAAGGTTTTCCAAGGGCAACAGGACTTATTTGTATAAGATTCTCATGGACCGGACTGAGCCAGGGCCAAGACCAGAACAAAGACACCTCCAATGACTGCAAACTAGTGTTCTTCATATGGTACCATGTCTCCTCCTTCTCTAATGCCAACCTCTCCCTTGGGCTACAGTTTAATCTTCTCAATGGCTTACTAGATGTCACCCCCAGTTATCCTGATAGCAACTCATCTTCACATTCTTCCCCAGGACTTTTAGAGTCCTATTTTGTGTGTAACTTTGACTCTCCTTTCTTTGGATACTTTGAAATCTAGTTTTGATACTTTGAACATCTGACTATGTTCAATGTTCCTCTCCTTAGCTATTCATATGCTCCAGATTATGAGTGTTTACTTTTTATCAGAGAATTATATATTTGTAGCAGGAAGGGACCTACAAATAATCAGATCCAATTCTCTTATTTTACAGATAAGGAAATTAAGATCAAAAGAGGTTAAGTGACATATCTACATACAGTCATCCTGATTTGTGCCTAAAATGGGATTTGAACTCAGGTCTTTCTGACTATAAGCATAATGTCCTAGTTACTACCTCGTGATGTTTTTTTAACTTTCTTATTGTGTCTGCTCATACTGAGTTGGACTTATCCAAGGCAGTTATGGCTTAGGCAACATAGAACAATTTTAGTCCAAGATTGAATGTTGACCACCATACCTGAAGGGAATAATCTTCCTGCAGAAAACTAATGATTGACTGTTTGCTCTAAGACCCAGATATAACAGGACCCTGAAATTACTTATATAATACCAAGAGGAAGAATACTCAACAAAGTCAGGAAACCTGAGCTATAAATTTTACTCTTCCATGAACTAGATTTTGACTTTGGGCAAGTCACTATCTCAGAGCCTCAGTTTCTTCTGAATAAAATGAGATGGTTTAGATAAGTTTACCTCTTTCTAGGATCCCATCAAACTCTAACATCCCATGAATTAACCTCCCATCATCACTCAAAACTTTCTTGGAAGGACTCAAGCTTGAGTCTTCTAGGTTGTACTTTACCATACTATATTCCTTACCCGAAATACAAGGCTTACCCTCATATGGGCCGGAATGAAAATCCACCCATGCTACACAGTACCACTCTTTCTAGAGATGACAGGCCCCATGAATATGGATTCTTGCCTACAGTTCCATACATTCTGGGAGTCTTGGCTCTTCCCCTAAATTTTAACCCCTTTGTATTACTTGGAAAGCCAGGATGTATTCCTAAGCCAATTAAAAACATTGACAAACCCAAGAAGATTCAGAAAAATACTGTCCTGTTAAAAAACCAAAGACTTAATAAGTTGGACACATCAGCCAAAAGAAGAATATAGAGCAAGAGAGAAGCACAGACTAGCAAAAGAGCATTTTAGTGGAAAAGGGAAGGCACCAGGGCTTTGTAGGGTCCAGGGCATTTTACTGACTCTGATAGGTAGGAAAGCAAACACTACTCCAAACCTGTTTTCTATCTCACTGCAAACTCTCCATGAGAAGTAGCTTTTGTTCATCATTTCTGGTGTGCTTACACTTGTTCTGCTATCTTACTGCTCTGTTTCCTAAAGTGTTTTTCAGCTGTTGTATTTTATCGAGAACATAAAACTGGAAATCTGGCTTCAGTGGAGATGGACCAGTGACAACAGACTTTTTTGCAGCTTTAGGTTATATTACACCAGTGTGGACACAGCCCTCAGCAAATCACAGGCCAGATTGGGAGTAGGAAGAGAATAATAATAATACAAGGGTACTTTCCAGGACTAAGTTATACCCTCAGTCTCCATTTCTATCATGAATGGGGGGGGGACTTTAAGTACTGACTATTTAATACAGACCAGCCTAATTTTTCTGTCAGAGCTCATTGGGTAATGGGGATCTTCTTCAACGTAGGCTTTTGAGAAAAGAATCTTCAGCAAAGTTTTATTACTTCCTGGCCCAATGTATGTTCAGGGATTACTGTTTTTTTTTTTTTTTTTTTTTTTTTATAAAATACAAAATGTCACCCTACCACTATCTCAATCTCCAAGTAATGACTGAAGAACTGTCCCTTGTGAAACTCAAAATGAATTCTCTAGGCTCTTCTCAAAGCCAGGTGCCTATTCTGCCAAGTTCCTATTTTATTGGTAGTTCACACGACTCTATCTTCAAATTATGAGTTGGGGAAGGGACTATATTTTTGTAGTTTCTGCAGGACAGTGCATGTGAAATGCTTCACAACTCTTAATGTGTTATAGAAATACTATAATAATAATCATAGCTATTGTTACAGGCTAAATTGGCCTTATACAAAAAACCTGGGAAGCAAACTGAAACAGCACATCTTTAATAGTCTGTTAAATACATACAAAACACTAATAAAATATCCCTGATAAACCAAAGTGCATATAGATGTGGTGCACGATGCCCGGATACCTTATTGCACCACTCTCAATGGCCACCCATATCTCAAAATGTCACTAAACAGTTAGTTGTCTATTGAAAGTTTGAAAGTTAACAGTCGTGAACATAGTTATACAGTTAAACACCGATTATTTTACATAACAGTATTCAGTGCCAGCTATGTATCTGCTTTGCGGTCGTGTTGATGAAATATTAACAGCTTTTGGGGGGAAGGAAAACAACACATTTGTCTAGACCGCCAGCATTCAAAGATGGAGCTGCAGGGTGGAGAATGACACATCTGAAGCGCTACATTGCCGCAGAGCTAGAGATCTGAGTCTGTCACCTGACAGGGTCCCACTGAGGGGTGGCCCCGAACCTAGGATGTAGCTGGAATAATGCGCATTTCAAAACTAAGAGGTCTTTTGAAACGCTCTCTAAAGGACTAAGTCCTCTTCCTTGGCACAGAAATGTCACGGGAAGGAACGAGGCCATTTGAGTTTGGAGGAAACAAAAGAAAAAAGGACTCTCTCTCCTTTGGGAACTGATTCCCCTAAGAACCTTGCTGACTTCTTGTCTGGGCCAGTTGGAGTCAGATCCTGGCAGACAAGCTCGTGATATACCAGGGTGATGTTTGCTTTTGAAGCCAGGCTTATTGATCAGTGCTACTACTACCTTTCACCTTTAAGGCATTTTTCTAAATGTTTCTCCTAAGCAAAACAGCCGTAACAATTGAGGTAATTCTGTAGTGGTTTCCACAGTCCCATTGGCCACTTGACATATCTACATGAAATAGTCTCTCACTGTTTCTTTGTCAGTCTCTCACTCACACAGGCGCGCTGCTCGGTGTCAAATAGCAAAAGACCTGGGAGGCTGATGAATGGGAACCCAGAATCAGAGGGTCTTTCTGGACACCAACCCCCCCTCTTAGCACAGACCACTTCTAGGGAGGGGAGGGCACGGTGTGGGTGGCAAGCGTTCTGCCCCATGCAGAAAAGCCCAGATTTTGTGGAGACACAAAACCCTTTATGAAAATGAGCCGGGGAAGACAGAGCAAAAGGAGCAGCAGCAGCAGCAGCAGCCGGGAGCGGAGCTTTGAAACATTCCCACAGGATGGAAACGTGAGGACCCTGTGTCGTTTTGAGCACTGCACAGGAACAAACACGAAATGAAAGGCAGAGAAAAAAAGAGCAGAGCTGGGGACCCCGCGGGGAGCACAATACGAAAGGGAGGCGGGTAGGGATGGAAGGAAGTCTCTCATTCATCCGTCTACCCTGCTGGAAGGAAAGCAGGCTGAGGGGAGATGTTGGGCAAGAGAAGGAGGAAGCGGAGGAAGCGAAAGAAACGTGGCACTCCAAGGTCCGCGGTCAGGGGGTGCGATCATGTTCAGGACCGAGGCTCGGTCTTGGCCCCCGCTTGCACATGTTGGACCAGGGAGTCGCTTTTCACCCAGGCCCCAGAGCCCCAGGCTGATGGCTCCTGGCACTATCCCGAGGCCTGGACCTCACAGCAGAAATTCTCCTTCCCACGTGCACAGGCTGGGACATCATCCGCCTCCAGGGCAACACGGGCTCTGAATCAGAGAGAGGCCCCACTTGGAGGAGGCCCCTGGGAAGAAAGAAAGATTCAGCCCCCAGAGAGGACTCATAAAGACTCAGGGGAACTTCCCATAGAGAGAGAGAAAAAGAGCCAGAGGTAAGATCCGCAGCGGCTCCGGCATGCAGGAAAGGCCGAAGGCAGAGTTATAAACGGGTCTTTTACTTGACGAGATTTTCTGGATTGGATAGTCAGGGTCTGGACGGGACAGCCACTGGATGAGGTAACTCTTCTTGGAAGGGTCAGAGATGTTTCCTAGGAGAAAAAGAACAGGATGTTTGAACCCCCAGTGATGCCCCCGGGGTCCAGCTTAGGAGAGAGCGGACTGAGAGTTAGAGGGAGGAGGCTGGGATGAGCTCAGTCACGATCCTGGGTAGGAAAGGCTAACCAGGAGTCACGCGCCTCTGAAACGCCCCAAACGCGACTTGGAATGAAAGACTGAGTAGTGGAAACTCTCTTGGGCCAAATTCATAATTGTCATCAAGCCCCCCAAACATAATCACTGCAAAAAACTGGACTAAGTTGGACAGAGAGAAGCCTTCTTGATTCCCCAGATGGGCCGGTGTCCTGCTCAGAGATGTTCAGCCAGATAATACCTTTTGGTTGGACATCCTGTAGAGGAAGTCGGCTACTGGGCCCAGTGCTTTAAAAAATCCTGGGATTGCATGGGAACCCCTATGGGGATTGTTTTAACAGCTGAGCTCTTGAGTCTGAGCTCTTCTTCCCTGACTTTCTGTCCAAGAGCATAATGAGGGGTTTGAGGACACTTGAGATGAGGGCAGGGGGCTATCACACATGACACTTGCTGCTCAGAAGAAGCCCAATTTCCCCACAGATCTAACATACCTTGGTATGTTAGGTCATCTGATTTAAAAACTTATTTAGAGACATATAGGTACTTAGGATCACAGATTTAGACTTGGAGATGACCTTGGAGAGCATGATTCCTTCAGTTCACAGGTGAAAAGACTGAAGCTGGGAGAGGTTAAATGTTTTGCATAGAGACCCACTGTTAGTAAGCATCTGAGACAGAATCTGAACTCATGCTTTTCTGATTTCTTTCATCTGTGCTTCCTCTAGGTGATCCCCTTTGATCCTACAAGGCCAATGTTGGGGAAGACTTACGGGGACATACGGAGAGTCTGCAAGTCCTTGCTGTCTCAGGCCGCTCCTCCCGACAGGAGCCGATGGTACCATCCTGGGTCCGGCACAGGACCTGTCGTTCCTGAGTCCCGTTGCCACAGCTCACCGAGCACTGGAAGAAAGGCATGTCATTAGTGCTCCCCAAACATGAGGCTGTCTAGAAATCTGCTCTGCATTTACATGTTGTATCTTCGCTCCCTTACAGCTCCCCCCCTCAATCTTTACCTTAAAATGTAGTGTGGACTGTTTTTGCTTTTTGTGTATGTCTATAATGCAGTCCAAAGTTTGGCACATAGTGGGTACTTAATATATACTTGTGATTGATTGATGGCAATTGATTGATCAGTCTGTACATGATGCCCAAGTACTATCATTAGCTGAGAAAAACTAGCTTCCCCATTGGATGTGAAGCTCTGGGAGACTACCATCCCCATATTTTTTCCAGAAATATAGCAGGGCTACTAAATTTTGAAATAGAGATCTGGAAAATTAAGCTGTGATGAAGTACATTAGGAATCAAATAGAGCTACCTGACTATGCCTTGACTCCAGATCCCTCTGGTTCTCACTGATTGGCCAATAATACACTGCAGTCCAAGTCTCACTCAGTCCATGTTTGGGTTTTGAGGGCTCAGAGTGAGTGAAAATAATATTGTTTCTGTTCTGGCCAGAACAGAGTTTTCCCCTCCCAGATTGATCTTTCTTTTTTTGAGTAGGCAAACTAGGCCATCATTTCTCACCTAACATTAAATCCCTGGATCACTGAATGGGTGTTGCCTCAGATAAACTGAGACCTGGGAAAGACCTTAGTTTAAAAGGGCCAAGATGTCCCCACTGCATCTGGGGCCATCTCCAGTCTTTCCCAATTGTCTGCCTTCTGGGGCCAAGTGGAACAAGGTCAACCTCTCTTCCTGTCTGGAGGCTGGGCCTCTTCTCTAGGATAGATGGGGGAGGTAAAGCTCACTTGGGACCAGGTCCCGACCCGCCACTGCCCAGGGCAGAGGTCCCGGTTACAAGCCCGCCGGCCTTCTGGTCGGGCCTCGTTGCAGTGCTTGGTGTGGACAGAGCGATTGGTGTTGTCGTGCAGGGGTTGGACGCAGCGCACTGAGCGGATCTGGTAACCAGTTTTTCCACAGCTTTTGCTGCATGGTTCCCATTCTCCTGTGACCCACCTGCAGGGACAGAAACAAACAAGGGAAACGCTCTTATCAAATCCGGAGTGTCTCAGAACCTACTCTGCCTTGCCATCCCTCTCCTGACTCCCAACACTGAGAGATAGGAATAAGGTTCTGGGGTGATGTGGGGAGAAAGTATTTGGCAATGGCTAACATGACACTCCTGTGAGGACCGAGGGGAGCCATGGGGGGATTGACAGAGACTGGGACTGGGCACATTTGGTGGATGAGAAGGAGCAGACCAAGGCTGGGGGACAAATGAGCATATACCTTAGCTTGTGTACTTACTCAGTAGGACTCAGAATCAACGGGCAGGATAAGGGAACTGAGTCATAAAGACTAAGCAATGGGAATAGGAGACAAGAGAGAACAGAATCATGAATGCCCTGTGCACTCCTGGCTCCCCACCAAGGCCTTGAAAGCCCCTGTAGGGCCAGGTTGCCCTGCCCTCCAATCTGACATCCCATTTATTTCTCTCCCTCTGTTCCCATCCTGATACTGCATGAAGCCCTTCCTGTCTTTTACTCTTCATCCCTCTGGGTTCCTATTTTCCACCCTGATACCATGAATGCACTTTGCAAAGTCCCTGCGTGGTCCACTGCTGTCCCCTTGTCTCTCCCCCAAATACTGCCTTGTTTCAGTGTCCTGATTCTACTTTGCATAGCCTCACCTCTCTGACCTAATGCTCTGCCTGGCTCCCATTCTTCCTTAGGCAGAACAAGAAAAAGCCAAGTCCCATGAGGAGAAATGCATTGGTGCAGCCTAGGATAAAAGTCTAAGGGTATTCCAAACATGTAGCCGGGTTTTCTTCATTCTGTATTTGGAGGTGAGGGGTGTGCTAGGACTCCATTCAGACTCGAGCACCAGAGAAGGCAAAGGCCAAATTTTTCAAGCTCAGGCCTGATTTTGCATGTCTAGTGATAGGATGGAATTATCACCAGTGGGCTATTTACAGTCATACAGCAAGTGGCAGTGAAGAAACCCTGTGTTTTGGTAGAAGTTGTTCAAAGGGAGACAGCATAGTACGGTGGAAAGAATGCCACAACTGGACTCAAAGAACCCTCAGCTTGCCTAGAGCATGGATTTGCACTTGAGTTCTAACGTCATTTCTATATTCTCAGATCACTTCTGGGTTCGACAGTTTGTGTTCTGAGGTGTTCTGAGCCCCTAACATTATGTATCCTTAGGTTTTTTCCAGCTTTAACATTCTACATTTGATGTGCTAAGGTCTCTGTCTCTGTCTCTCCCCCTTTCACTCCTTCTCTGTCTGTCTGTCTCTCTTTCTCTGTCTCTCTCTGTCTGTCTCTCTATCTCTGTGTCTCTCTCTGTTTCTGTCTCTCCCTCTTTCCCTCCTTCTCTGTCTGTGTCTGTCTATCCCTCTTTCCCTCCTTCTCTGTCTGTGTCTCTCTTGTCTCTCTTTGTCTCTGTCTGTGTCTCTGTCTGTCTTTGTCTCTCCCTCTTTCCCTCCTTCTCTGTCTGTCTGTCTATCCCTCTTTCCCTCCTTCTCTGTCTCTTTCTCTGTCTCTCTCTGTCT
>JAJPUD010003947.1:58642-161563 GCA_023553655.1 Myrmecobius fasciatus
TGTCTCCCTCTGTCTTCGTCTCTCCCTCTTTCCCTCCTTCTCTGTCTGTGTCTCTCTGTGTCTCTCTCTGTCTTTGTCTCTCCTTCTTTCCCTCCTTCTCTGTGTGTCTCTCTTTCTCACCCTCTCTTTGAAGGTAATCAGAGTATTTAACTCACTCAGGGTCACACAATTAGTAAGTAAGTGTCTGAGGCTGAATTTAAACTCAGTTCTTTACCACTCCACAGACAGTGTACTATCATGTGCCACCTAGTTCTTCTCCTCAAGGTCTCTTCTGATGTTTATAGGCTAAGACCCCCTCCCAGCATTCTATTCTGGCATCTTTCATAGATTCTAAGAGTCTACAAAAGGAGGACCAAACCTGTGTGGCTGGCTCTCTCACTGCTGCCTGTTTGTTGTGTCCCTAAGGGATCTTGAAGGAAGATGTAGGTTTTCTGGATAAATGGGAGACCCATTACTTCCTTTGAGGAGAGAAATGCATGAAAGGGCTGTCCGAGCTTATCTGTCCAAGCAGCACTCTCCAATAGGTCCAAGGGAGGTGAGTGTGAGTGTGGTTAGACCTGGGTCATGGGTGAACAAGTGACTAGGACATCCTGGAAAGATATCTCTTAGCTTCTTACACAGAGCAGTCTGAAATTTGGGAGCACAGATTCTAAAGTTTGAAAGGGATCTTAAAGGTCATCCAGTTCAGAGATCTCAAACATGTGATCTTTGAGCCACAGTTAGTCCACAACACTCTGGAGGGCAGCCTGAACCAGATTAAAATGTACTTGTGAAATATTTAACAAAACAGATGAAAACACAACAAAGGATGTTAAAATCTAAATCTAAATCTAAAAATCTAAAATCAATTTGTGTCTGTAGGAATCCTTAGTGATTCCTATTTTTTTTTTTGCTGAGGCAATTGAGGTTAAGTGACTTGCCCAAGGTCACACAGCTAGGGAATGTTAAGTGTCTAAGACCATATTTGAACTCAGGTTCTCCTGACTACAGGGCTGGTGCTCTATCCACTGCACCACCTAGCTGCCCCATGATTCCTATTTCTATATGAGTTTGATACCAGTGATTTAGTCCACTCCTCCCCCATTGTACACTTGGGAAAACCGTTACTCAGACTGGTTCTATAGTTCAACAGAGTTAGAAGTGACTTAGAATACTGGCTAAAAGGAACCTTAGAAAATAAAACATTAGAGGGGGAAAGGGTCTTAGAATATAAAATGGCAGAGGGGGAAGGGGCCTTAGAAATCATTGTGTCCAGCTAGGACACCAAGGTCCAGGAACAGGAGCGAGGAGGAGTCTGGCAGACCAGGACTAGGAAAGTGGGAAGGAAAAAATCATTTATATAGCACCTATTGTATGCCAAAGACTGTGCTAAATGCTTTACAGATATTTCACTTGATCCTCATAACACCTGGAAGATAAAATAGATCCTGCAATTATCCCTATTTTAGAGTTGAGGGAATTAAGGCAAACAGGCCAAACTCAGAGTCACATAGCTAGTATGTCTAAGGCTGGACTTGAATTCAAGTTTTTTGACTCTATATTCAGAGCTCTATAGACTGAGCCCTCTACCTGGCTCCCAGGACTAAAACTTGGATCTTTTGAATCCTAGTCAGGAACCTCCCCCCAAATGCTCTACTAGTCTCCAAACCATTGATGAGGGCCCAGTGTACTCCAGAAAATCATTAATTTCTCAGCTGTGTACAGTTGATTAGCCCCAATTTAATCCCTTTTTTAAAAATAGAAGTGCCCCCTCTGGTGTGGCAATAAAGCTTCCCCTCATCTTTGCTAAGATTAGGAGACTCTTTATTCCTATTTATCACCAGTGAACTTCCTGTGAACTTCCACAGTAATATTTCCTTCAAAGCCCAGGCCTGCAAGGAACTTCTTCTATCCCTTCCCTTAATTACAGAATAAGACATGTTACAGTATCCAAAGCCATCTCTCTTCTCCTTCCTAACTTTCTCAGTCCCTTTAATCCTGTTATTGTGCTCATTTTCCTCCGAGATTTTCCAGTATTTGAGTTTTTCCCAACTTGGAGTTGAAGCCTGGTTGTCTGTCTGTGTCTCCTAGTTCAGTTCTCTGGACCAAGCAGAGAAAAGTCTACTTCTTCCACATTATAGGTCCTGAAATTTGAAAACAATATGAGGCCCCAAAGTTTAGTTTTCTCCAGGCTAAATATTTTCATTTCCTTTTACAATTCTTATATGAGGTGATTTGTATTCTCTGGAATTCTGATCTTGAGTTCTTTCTAACAGATTACTCATATATGGCACTCAGAGCTAACCACAATATTCTAGCTATGTTCTGACCAATCAAGGGAATAATGGTGATGATGATGATAGCTAATATTTATATAGTGCTTTAATAATGATGTGGATAGGTGGTATCTTTAAGGTTTACAAAATTCTTTATATGTTATCTTATATCTCACAACCACCCTGTGAAGTAAATGCTATTATTATTTCCATTTTACGGATCAGAAAACTGAGGCTAGTTAGTTTTTTGGTTGTTGTCCTTTGTTCATAAAGAGAACCAAAATAACATTACTATGTTAGAGGTCCAGTGTGTCTGACTGTGGCTGATCAGACCAACATGAGCTCGATACAAATAGTCCCTATGAACATTTGGGATAGACTATCTAACTTCATGCATCTCACAAAGCTTTTTATTGTGTTTCCTTTGGACTAATTCAGTTCTATTTACTCATAGACATAACATCTTCTCTAATGAGGGCATGCTATCCTGGGCAGTCCTGTGCCAGGGTCTCCCACATTATACAATCAGTTCTTAAGTTCTTAAGAGAGACCTTGAGAATATCCTTGTATCGCCTTTTCTGACCACCTTGTGAGAACTTGCCCCGTGTGAGTTTTCCATAAAATATTCTTTTTGGCAACTGTACATTTGGAATTCAAACACTGTGCCAGCCCAATTGAGTTGTGCTCTTTGCAATAGAGTTGGAACGCTTGACAGTTTAGTTTGAGAAAAGAGCTCAGTGTCTGTTATCTTTATCCTGCCAGGTGATTTTCAGGGTCTTCTCAAGACAATTCAAATGGAAATGATTCAGTTTCTGGCAGGTTTCACAGGCACACAACAATGAGGTCAGCAAATGGCTCTGTAGACCTTCAGTTTGGTAGTCAGTCTGGAAAACATCCTTGAATACTTGGGGCACAACTTCCTCTTTCATTGCTTTGTATGAGCAATGGACTCCCCACCTTGTAAATCTTACTTGGAATATAATCAGCACCTTCTTTGTCACACAAAAGTAGCCTAAAGCCATTCAAAACCTCTTCTTCAGAGTTGGAACATCAGCTAGGGAGTGACTGAATTCAACTTGAGGTGAATGATCAATGGTTTCAGCATTGATGATGGTGTGTGGAGAACACTATGGAAGTGTTCAGTTCATTTCTCTAGGATCATGTCCTTATCACTAATCACTAATCAGCACTGAGTAGTTGAGATGCACCATAGATCTTTGATCCATAAATAGTCTTCAATGCATCATAAAAACATTTTGGATTATTGCTATCAGCATAAAATTGAATTTCATATGCCTTCTTACTGAGCCAAGAATGCTGCATCTCTCTAAATTTCGATTGCACTTTACTTTTGATGGAATTGAATGCTACATTTTTAGAGATGGATGAACTATCCTGCTGGCACACCCTGTGGAGTTCTCATTTTTCATTTAGTAGCTTCTGAATTTCCCTATCATTTTCATCAAGACCAGTTTTAATACTTTCCAGTGTTCTGACCCAGATGAGCAAATGTGGTGCTGTCTACCAAATCTCTGAAAAGTGCTCACTCCTTTTCTCCTCCTTTGTTGTCAACTGTGTATTAGCTCAACTTACCTTCCAAGTTGGGAACTAACTGTTCCCACTCAGAGAAGCACTCTAATCCGTTCACATTAATTAATTCTTCTAGTAGTCTTTTTGTTTTTGTTGAATGCAACTATTCAGCTTGGAGAAGATGTCTACTATCAGTCCAACACTGCATCACACACTGCTTTTGTCACTTTCACATCTTGTCTGTCTCTTCTCCTTAAGTCACATAGTCTATTAAATGCCAATGTTTGCTGCAGGGGTGCATCCATGAAGTTTTATTGCATTTAGGTAAATGGAATAAGTGTTAGTGATAAGAAGATAACGAGATGGACAAGTCTTCAATAGTAAATGATCATGCTTTTGTTGTTTCCAGTTCCATTCCTCCCAAGGACTCCCTGCCATGTCTGGTAGTCTGAGCGTACTCTAGCATTAAAGTCCCTTAGAATTATAAGCTTGTCCCCTTTGGCACATTGATGATGAGGGTCTCCAGGTCCCCATAAATTTTTTTTTACCTCATCAGGGTTTGTCATAGTAGGAGCATAGGCAGTGATGGTGATAGCATGGTGTTGTCCTGCAAAAGGCAATCACATTGTCACGAGCCTGTCACTCACTCCTTTTGGAAGGGATATGAGCTTGTTTACCAGATTTTTTATTTTTTTTTTTTTTGCAAAAATGACACCAGCTTCATGGCACCCTTTCACTGAGGCTCTCCAGAAAAATGTGTATCCAACTCCTACTTCAGCAAGCTTTTTTCATGTCACTTATCTGGATGTGATGCTGAGTTCTCTTGCAATAAGACCTGTCCTTCTTTCAGGTCCACTGGATTTTGTGTTGTCTGTAAGTATGTGCACATTCCAAGTACTGATGGTGAGCAAAATCAACTTTTCAGAAGTTTTTGTATCTTTTTTGGTGTCTCAATCATAGGGTGGAACTCCTGCCTACTGCAGGAAGCAGGCAAACAGACCATTTTTAGGGCACCTTTTCCAGCCCCTTCCTCACACCAGGAGGTGAGCAGTGGGATCCTTAAAAGGCTGCTCAGATTCTCAGGGGCTGCAGAATCCCACTGCTGCTTCCAGTGAGAAGATGATGCTATGGCTCGGGCCACCTGTGTGCAGGTGGTGACCGCAGCTGCCAGTGCATCTGCCCCTGCTGCTTGGTCACTCGCCCATCGTAGCAGGGCTTTGAGGGTAGAAATGCTAACACAGTATTGTGGCCTCTTTGGATTCTTGGGTAAATTGGATCTAAGCGAGGCAGCGTTGCTCTAAGTCATCAGTCTGACTCTCTCTTCCAGAGGCATCTCTGTCCAGTGGCAGGACAGAGTGAAGGTGACTGGTGGTAACTCAGGATACAGGGGATGACCTTGCTGTCTGACCAAGCTCCCCCACACCTGCTTCACCTGCCTTCATGGCCATCGGAACAAATTGTCCTCATCCAACTGTTCCACCAGGAGAAGTCCCCCCTAACTGGCCATAGGGTGTGAGACCCTTTGGCTACCTTGACCTGGTTTAGCCCATCTTCCGAAACTGTTTACTAGGTTGTGGCCACTGTGCAGCTGCAGCTTCTTGGACCCCAGGGGAGAGTTAGGTGGATTAGGTGGACACCAAAGGTAGAAAGCAGCTCTCACCCCAGAGGTACTAGTCTTCCTGAACACCCCCTACAGAGAACTTCAGGGACTTGCCCAGGGTCACAAAGCTAATAAGGGTCTGTGGCAGAATTTGAATTCAGGTCTTCCTGATTCCAATTCAGGAGCTCTGTCTACTATGACCCCTAGCTGCCTATGAATAACATAAGTATTATAATCTCCCCTGTTTTAAAGATCCAACTTCAATAGTCAGAGGGAACTGACTTTTATTCTGCCTTATTCCCCTACTTGGAAATTCTCCCATCAGCAGGAGATACCTTCTCAAAAGAATCATCTCTATGATAAAACAAGCAGAAAACTCATTCTGCAATAGGAACAGCTCCTTGCAACCCCAGAGAAGCAGGCTGTTGGTTCAAGGGAAGGGGCTGTAGGGCAATTGTCCCTAAGAAGTTTTCTCCTCCCTTATGTCCGCATCTCTGCTAACAGAGAACATTACTGTGTGGATGGTTTCCTTAGGGTTCTAGGGAATTCAGAGAGGAATTAGGGAGCCTATTTCAACTAAGTAGGAGGTCTGATCTTTGTGTGAGGTTAGGGAGTGAATGCAGGGGGTAGAAAGAAAATGAGAACACTCACACTGGCTGGGAACATTCCTGAAGATTGCATGCTCTGCGAATTGGCTTAGGCTTTGCAATGGAGTCACAATTACTCCGATGCACCATCTTGTGGTCCAGTTTCCTTCGACAGCCATATCTGGTAAGCTGGAAACCTAGATTAGCAAAAAAAATGTAGAAGGGTTTATTTGTAGTTGTTCTCGTTTCAGTCATGTCCAACTCTTTGTGAGACAATATGGAGTTTTTTTGGTTTTGTTTTGTTTTTTGGCAAAGATATTGGAGTAATGAGCCATTTGTGTCATTTCCTTCTCCAGCTCATTTTACAGATGTGGAGACTTAGGCAAATAATGTTAAGTGACTTGCCACGATCACACAGCTAGTAAGTGTCTGAGGCCAGATTTGAATCTACAATGATGAGTTTTTCAGATTCTTAAGCCTAATGCTCTAACCAGTGCTCCACCTAGTTGCCTTAAGAATTTATTTACATAAAGGCAATTTGAACAAAGTCTTTCTAAGTTTTAGACCCATAATGACCTTCATCTGAAGTCAGCCACCAGAAATTTTCTTTTTTATCCTTATGTATTTTATAATACCCAAGCACGAACTACAAGAGTCACACTACTAGTCAACACCTGTTGTGCAAGATCCAATTACTGAGCCAGATACCATAGAAATAACTTAATTTCATAAATAAAATATGCTGTTTTTCCCCAGGGCAGTGAGGATTTTATTCAAATTCAACTATATTGTGCTCTTCCCATAGAGAAGGTCTTATTTACAGGGATATTATTGGGACACAGTTTTCCCTTCTTATGTTTTCTATCACTTTAACAAAACTAATTTTGCTACTGCATTGATTCACATTGCCACACTGTTCCCCATCTAAGTTGGTGAGGAGCTAGATCTAGGAAGAGGAAGAAAAAGGAGGGAGGGACCAAAGGAAGGAGAGGATGAAAAAGAGGGAAAAGAGGGAAGGAAAAAGAGAGTTGGACAGAGAGGGAGATAGAAAGACAGAGAGACAGAGACAGAGACCGACAGTCAGACAGGCAAAGACAGAGACACACACACAGAACTTTCCCTGCAGCCATGGCAGAGTTATTATAGTGATCCACAGAATTCATTGTCATACGGAGTCCTACCCTTGTGGAGCTTCTCACGCAAATAATTATAGAAAGTTCATGGATAGATGATGTCTTGGAATCTTGAGGTTTGGAGGTGGGGCTGGGAATTCAATCGATCTTTCAATATATCCTTTCAATAATATCCTTGCCAAGGAATCATACACTCTGCCTGAACAACTCCAGTGATGGGGAGATCACTACTGACTGAGCAATCCATTTCACTGGTAGACAGCTTTTATCACTAGGATATTCCAAAGTCTTAATATTCTTATAATTTCCCCATAATTGTTTTAGTTCTGTACTCTAGAGCCAGTCAGAACAATCAGTTAACAAGCATTCATTAAATTTTGTCAGGCCTCTGAGATAGATACAAAGACAAAAATGAAACAATTCTTCCTCAACTTCTATTCTTTTTGGGGAAACAGTATATCAAATGAAGGAGTTGGTCTAGATGGCACCTGAAGGCCTTTTAAAATCTAGATGCATATTTATGAGCCTTTAAACATATACAAATATTTAGAATATATCTACAAAACAAATGTTGGGTAATTTTGTGTAGGCTGAAGGGGAAGAGGATCTAGAAAGACCTCAGGTGGAAGATTGCCCTTGAGCAAAGGAATGCCTTTGAAAGGAAGGAAGGATGGGAAGAGATCATGGTGAAGAAGTAGTGCATTCTAGACGTGCAGGACAGTCTGTGCAAAGGCGTGGAGGTGGGAGATGGAACGGCATGTGTGATAAACAACAATAAAGCTAATTTGGTGGGCCTGAGAGGTGAGAGAAGGTGAGTGATGTAGAATAAATTTAGAAAGGTACACTGAAACTAGATTGTTAAGGGCTTTAAAGTCAGACAGAGAAGCTTGTATTGGATCTTAGAAGTAGTAGAGGAGTTCATTGAATATTGGAGTAACTTGATCAGATCTGTGATTTGGAAAGAAAAGTTGCTTTGATAGCTGCAGAGAACTCCTAGGAAGCTAGAAACTTTGGTCACTGGGATGTTCCCCTTGTCCTAAGATTAATCAAGGGTGCATTTAAGCTTGAAATCATGAGAAAACATAAGGTCCTGGCACCTTATGGGCATTGTGAACTTTACACAAGATTGAGTTTCTAGAAACTAACAAAATGCTTCAGAGTTAGATCACAGAAAACAGAAACCAGGACTGGCCACAGAACAATGCCTTTCACAATAACATATGATATTTAAGAAAATCTAGAACCTGACCAGACTGCCCAAACAATTGCTGATTGGATTAAGAGAGTACAAGGAATATTCAGTGCCACTGGGCAAGAAATTATACTCATAGCCTTTGCTATAATTTTACTTAAATGTATCTGTATCTGTGGACCTACTCTGGTAGGCTGTTTTCTAACCATAATTAAAAGAATTGCAGAGAATATCCGCAGGCAGGATCTCAGATTTCAATCTTGAGAGCCCTCAATAAACAAAAAAGAAAATGTAGATGTAGAGATATAGATGGGAGATGTAAAGAACTCCCAGAAAGCCAGAAACTTCGATAACTGGGATGTTCCCCTCCTCCTAAGATTGATCAAGGGTGCATTTAAACTTGAAATCATGAGAAAACATAAGGTCCTGGCACAATTACTGGAGCGTTGTGAACTTTACACAAGATTGAGTCTCTAGAAACTACCAACATGCTTCAGAGAGTTAGATCATAGAAAATAGAAACCAGGGCTGGTCACAGAACAATGCTTTTCATAATAACATAGGGTTTTAAGATATATATAAGCAGCATGATTTCTCTTGATACATGGCTCTGTGGAATTATCAGCAACCCCATCTCCTTATTTTCAACCACCACTAGCTCATTTGTGTTGTGTTGGTCACCACAGAGAGCTGTGTAGAAAATGAATTGAGACCCAAAAGCAAGGAAAGCCATCAGAGGTTATAATAATAGTCCAAGCAAGGAGGGAAGGACTGAACTAGGGTGATGGCTGTGATAAGGGGAAGGATGTGAGAAATTGCCACTTGAGATCCTCAACAACCCATGCCAAAGAGGAATTCCTTATCTTTCTCTTCAAACTTACTCCATTTCTGCCAGTGACATTACCATTTTCTTTGTCATGCTTTCCTGAAACTTTTACTTCTCTCTCTACTTCCCCTCATCTCTTCAGAAAGGTTCCTGTCAACCCCAATAGTTTCTGAATCACCAAGACTTTTAGATATTCCCATTAATTTCATTTGCTTCTTTTCCATTTCTCTTGCCTCTGAGCCTAAGGGCTTTTATCATGCTTAGACCTGATAAGAAATCATCTGATTTCTGTTTTAACATTTCTAGAGATGGAGAAATCATTTCTTTATTCAGTCTGTTTTGTTTTGAGATTGCTAGAAAGCTTTCCCCTATTTTTTGGCTCAAGACCCTAATTCCCTTTTAATAATTTAGCATTTATGATACCTATTATTCATGTCACTCATGTTGGCTCTTCATCATGAATTGTGACTGAAATACGTTGCATATGTTTCCCTCATGACATTGTGTGCTCCTGGAAAGCAAGAACCAGGTTTCTTCTCCTTCTCTGGCTTTCCTTATTGCAAAGCTCCCTTTCTGAATGAGGGTAAAGCACTTACCTCCTCCGCAGGGCTTGGAACACTGAGTCCATTTCTTCAGGGCCCACTCATGGCTCACGGAGTCTTCTACAACATTGTTGTTGTCAATGTTCAGGGAGTCCTCATGGATCATGTACTTATAGGTCAAAGAGATCTTAGCATCACCACGAGGAATGACCTGTGGATGGATGGGATTTAGAACACATTTATTAATAAAGCATGTCTCAATTTTTTTTTCTAGATGACTGACTCATCTCCCAGTATTTGGAGGAAAGGGTAAGAAAGTTTAGACCCTTAAAATAAGATCTTTCTCCCTCCTAGAATGTACTGAGGATGGGCAAGTTTTAGCTGGTGGTCATTTGGGAAGCCTAGTCTGAAGTGGGGGAGACTTTTGAAATACTTTTTCTTGTGTCTTACATTTTCTCTTATTTATCAGGTACCTTTTTACTCATTAAAGGCACATGTTCCCAGATGCTGCTTTAAATGAATGTGCAATGTTCCAATTTAAAAGTTGAGGGAAAAGAAGAAGAAAGAGGGCAGGCCCCTCCCCCAATGCCACATAGGTGGGAAGAACCATATTTAATTCAGATTTTTTCTCTCTCCTGCCTCTGCATCTTTGTCAAGGTAGAAGTCCATGCCCTCATGCATGGAATGTCTCTCCTTGTCCCTTCTCCCTCTCTCTCTCCTCTTTCTCTCTCTCTCTCATTTTTGCCTCTTATAATCCTTTCTTCCCCTTAATACTCAGATCAAATACTATTTCCATCAAGAGGCCTCTATCAGTTCTCTCCTGTTGCTACTCCTTTCCCTACCTCTCTTGTCATCACTGTGTATTTTTGCATAAGTTTTATATATTTATCAGTGAATATGCTACCTCCCCAATAGACTATAAATTTCTTGAGACAAAGAATGTCTCACTTTTATATTTAAACCCCCATCACCAAGCAAAATGCCTTACACATAAGAGGTATTTAATAAATGCTTGTCAATTAACTGATTTATTGGTACTAATTCTGTTTGTATAGAGCAAAATACCCTAATATATCATTCTAGTTATACTTAGATCTAATGAGAAAGGATGGAATATGATCATCTTCTCCAGGACAATTTTTAATTTGTCCTACCTATTTCTGATCTAAATTTACAGAAGGGACCAATTCTAATCTGCTCTGCCCATCTACCATTCCAGCCTTTCAGATCTGCTGTGAAAATAGGGGAAATAGAGCTGTTTAGTTGTAAAGATGAAATCCAAGACTCATATTGTGGAGTTTATGGCTGGACAGGGTTAAAAAGAGAATTCCTGTATGTGAATAGCACTGCTCAATGAGAGCAGTTTCTTTTAGAACTGTGGACATCTAAACTATTTCAAATACATATCACCAAGACTATAACTGGTATACAGGAACAGATTTCAGAGTAGCTATTTTGTGTCATTATAGGTAAATTAAGGACAAAAATAATTAACTCAATCTCAATAAGTAATGTCCGCTTAGCTTTCATACCAGCAACTCCATTGACCTGCATTCTCCAAGAATGGCCAGACACATGGGACGAATGCAAGAGAAACCCCACTTTGCTTTGTGTGGCTGTGGCTATTGGATGGATGCTCCAGGACAAAGAATCCCAGTGTTTTCAGTAGTCACTCTAATTGTCATTTGGGAGTGATGGGTTTACAGGGATCTCAAGGAAGAGTAAAAATCTTGGGAGAGACGACCTGAAATAATTTTGTTGATCATATGATTCAATGCTGCTGGGCACAATTAATTCAATTAAAATGAGGGTTCTTTTATTTACCTTGATGTTATTTTACTTTAAAATATTTTTCTGTTTCCCTTACCATAGCTAATATTATGATCTGGATGTGACCAAGGGCTCCTACAGGCTACACACAATGGATATAGACTGCCAGGCCTGGAATCAAGAAGACTCATCTTCATGAGTTCAAATTCAGCCTCAGATACTAACTACCTAGTTGTGAGACTCTGGGCAAGTCACTTAATCCTGTTTGCCTCAGTTTCCTCATCTATAAAATGAGCTGGATAAGAAAATAACAAACCACTCCCATATTTTTTGCCCAGAAAACTCCAAATGACAAGTTGGATATGTCTGAATAAAAAAACACAATTCTTATGACAAATTTTATAGTCTTTCTGTTATATCTGGTGACACTACCAATAGGGCCTAAGTTCAGGTGACCCGAAGCTCCTCAGAGGCAGGCATTCAAATAATACTGGGAAACTAAAAAAACTAAAAACTGGGGAAAAATAAACTATATTGACAATAATCAGATTCTAGAAGACTCAGAGTAGTATATGAGGACTCCTGAGAAAGCCTAGAATTATAAATGTCCACTCAGCGGTATGTCTTAATCCATGTTTGAAGATGCTTTTATTTTTCAAAATCTTTACTCCAGGGTATCTAGCTATGTTTTTTTTTTATTTCATCTCCAACATTGCCCTTGTATTTATTTTGTGTATTCTTATGTAAATCTAAGTTATCTCTCCCAGCAGAATGTAAACTCTTTGAAGGTAGGAACTATCTTATTTCTGCCTTCCAGCATGGCATCTAGTGCATTATAGGTTCTTAATAAGTACTTGTTGATTTTCTGACACATAACTAACAGAAGTTAAAAAGTGGCTTTTTGAAATGAATGCCTTAGAGGGCCTAGGGACTCCTCAGAGAGCTCCAGAAGTTCCCCATGGCCTTTACACTCACCAGTACTGTTATGGCACCGTAGAGAGGGCCCATCGTCTGGACAGTTTCTCGATCGTCATCATTTCGATATTCCCATTCCACACCCATGTCAATGAAGACCTTGGAATCAGGAACCAAGTTTTCCTCATTCAAAACAAACTTCCCCGTCTCTTGGTTCTTGATGACTGGGGATCCAAAAGAGAAACACACCCCCGAACCCCCATCCAAAGTCAGGGCTTGGATATTGGATAAGGGAGAGCAATGAGTCAGAATAAAGGGCTTTATTTCTGCCAGGGAAGTCAAAACAGGCCCACGCTGTCACCCTGTACTCAGGGGTTCAGGGGCCCATACCCGCCTTGGTAAAAGCATTCTGCTGGCAGAGCAGTTGGAGACACTTGGCTGAGTTTCCTTGCTTTCAGTGCCCCCAATATATCCACATGTGATTGCCCCCTCTGGAAGTAAAGGTCATGCATTTAGCCCACTCATAATTCTGTTGCATTGCTTGCTAAAGGTCCCATTCTTGAGATCATGGAGTTAGAAAGGATCATTGAGACACTCTTGTCAAACCCCCCATCATACTTATGAGAAAACTGAACCTCAGAAAGGGCAAGTGACTTGCTTGCTCAAGGTCACACAACAGAGCTGGGCTTTGGACATAGCTTCCATGACTACAAAGGTAGTCTTTTTTTCCAAGCTGATCATATCAAAAAGCCTGACGAAATCTGCTATCTTATACCTCACATGGCTACTGTCACTGCCCCGGGATGCTAAAGGCTAAACTATAATCTCCTAGGAAGAGAACTGGAGCTTCCTGTTTAATGTTACCTCAACATTAATGAAAATCTGCTTTGCTCCTGGGGGAGAGGATAGCACCAACTTTCTTGTTCCCATGTCTCTATTACCATTGGCTCATCCTAATGGAACAAACCTAAGGGCATCTTGGGGGATTTAGGAGGAGATATTCTTTGTAGCACTATCCACCAGAGCAGATGCAAAAAGGTATAAACTACCTGGCATGTATGTTCCCCTGAGGTTTACTGTCTACCTGGAGGGGGTAGATTGTGAAGTAGCAGAAAGAACACTGGATTTTGACTTGGGGTTCTAATGTTGCCTCTACTTCTTACTATGTATGTGACATTGAGCACTTGGAATTTTCAGGTCTGTAAAATGGAGTTGGAATGGATGGGCTCTAAGGTCTTTTCTGGTTTTAAAACTCAGGATCCTAAGCAGATAGATACAAGTATTGATGCCAACAAAGTAGCTGTGATAAGCTTATCCTACATGCTAGAATAAGAAACTATTACTAAGATAGAAGTTTGAATGATTCATGGGTGGAATGAATGGGTCATTAGCTAGATATCTGTACCAGTTAAAAATTATCTAGGAAAATCTTAGTCAATTTCATTACAGTGAAAGAAGAATTTCAATTAGCATCAGGTGAATATAAATGAGATGCCTTGATATTAATTTTAAAAATACAGATGATCAGAGCTGGGAGGGATCTTAGGGACCTTTTAGTTCAACCACCCGATTACAAAAATCACAAAATCTTAGAGCCTCCAGAAGACTATCTAGTTCAGCCTAAACTGGTATGAAAATTCTGTCTGCAACCTAGTAAGGAAATGGTCACAAAGGCTTTGCCTGACAGCCTCCATTAAGAGGCAAACCCTGCTTCTTGAGGTAATGCATTCTTCCTGCATAACTCTAATTATTGAAAAGTTTTCTTTAGTCAACAATTAAATAAGAGGATTCCTTTACTTAATCAAGTCTAAATCGGCTCCTTTGTATCTTTAATCTCTACTTGTGATGCCCTATGGGGTTTAGTAGAAAGAAGTACAATTCTCCTTCCAAATACCTGAGGACAGCTATTTTGTCCCCCTAAATCTATTCTTTCCCAAACTAAGCTCCTCAATTCTTTCAACCAAATCTTTTTTTTTTTTTTTTTTTTTTTTTGCTTTTTGCTGAGGCAATTGGGGTTAAGTGAATTGCCCAGGGTCACACAGCTAGGAAGTGTCTGAGACCAGATTTGAACTCAGGTCCTCCTGACTTCAGGGCTGGTGCTCTAACCACTGCACCACCTAGCTGCCCCCTCTTTCAACCAATTCTTAATCAAACTGGTCGCAGCTCCCCACCTGGCCACTTTCCAGTTTTTCCATGTGGTCCCCAGAACTGAACACCATACTCCAAACACATTCTAATCAGGATGGGGTATAGCAGGGCAATTATCTCCCTGCTCCCAGATATTAGAAATCTCTTAATGCAGTCTTGTCTTTTCCCCCCTGCCTTATCATATATTAATGTACTTATATAAAACTGGAAATCCACTAAACTTCCCCCACCATATATTTTTACATCTGTTGCTGACCATTCTTACTTTTCTCATTTTGTACTTGTCAAGTAGATTTTCTGAATTTAATTATAAGACTCTAAATTTATCCCTATTACATTTAATATTATTAGAGCTATCTCAAGGTTAAGATTTATTTGGTTTCTGACTCTTATCCAATATTATCCAATATGTTACCTATTCCTTTCCAGTTTTATACCATTTGCAAATTTGATAAGCATGACATTTAGACCTTTCCCTTCAAATCACTGACAAAAATGTAAAACAGCACAGGGTCCACTGGGAGCATCCAGTTGACATCTTCCCATTAATAATACATTTGAGAATTTTTACGGGAATCACATTCAAGTTCACTGACCTATAGTGAACAGATTTCATTTTCTCCATCCCACTGAAAATCAGTGACTGGCATAGTAATCACGTTTGTCAGTTCTTTAACTATATAAGGATATAATTCATCTGATCCTGCTAACTTGAACTCATAAAAGGTAGTTAATGGACTCCCAGCCCCACCATTATCTCACTGTTTATCTTGGATATCAACTCCTTATTAGTCTACATTTGCTCTGCACTTACTTGTTGAAAGATTGTTCTTGGCAGAGAAAAACAGAAGCAAAAGCAGAGCTAAACATTTCTGTCTTCTCATCATCCCGAGTTATCATTGTTTGATCCAGATCAAATAGTGCTCCTATTCCTTCTTTGAGTAACCTTTTCCCTCCCCAATATAGCAATAAAATTCTTTTTTTAACCTTAGCTGCCTTCATTAGCTTCAGTTCTCTTTGAGTTTTAGAACTCTAAACATTACTATTAAGACATTACTATTAGTTTTCTTTAGTATTCATTCTCCATTATCTCTTCTTCTTTCTACCTTCTGTATGTGTACTTAAAAAAAATTAAATTAGTCAATGAGTTCCCTGTATGAAACACTGCTCTCTTTAAGCAAATTTCCCTTATTTATTATTATCATAAGAATTGCTTTTTCTTTTCATAACCTGCGTCACCCATGGGTGTTTTGCCTACTGCTGCCTAGATATAATAAGGGGAATGATTTCTCATTGCATGCTGAGATGGCATGAAAAGTTTGGAAAGGAGAGGTATTCTTTTTCATTCCTATTTTAAGAGAGGACCATTCAATTATAGATTTTCTTTTGAATCAACTCTGTGGAAAAAGTCAGAGAAGGCAGATATATAGGAGGGAGCTGGTTCCTCAAATGTTCCTTATTTCCACTATGCCTCCATAGAGACTTTGGGAAATTTCTTCCTTTTGGTAATATTGGAGCTCCTTTCTTGGTTGAGCTGAAATACCTTGTTTCTCAGTGACAGAGCTCATTCAATCAGTTTATTTCCTGGTATGTTCTAATTTGTATGACTTTTCTGATTTTGGTTTGCTATATATTTGGATAATTGGGTTTATTCACGATGATCTTTTGTGTAACTATCATTCTGGGAAAGGAGCCATGCCTTCAAATATAAACTTTGGCTACCCTTCCCCTTTAAGAGATAGTGACCAAGAAAGGACTTTTGGTGCTTTGCTTCCTTATATTAGGATCTCTCTCATTTCTTTGGTTATTCATATTTTGTACATTTTTGTTTAAGTATCTGAGGCCACAGGGCTTACTATAGTTTTTTCTTGGATTTTTAAAGAATATTATTCTTTAAGCCATATACACCCAGAGAGAGGGATGTGAAATGTGGACCACAACATAACATTCTCATACTCTTGATTGATGTTTGCTTACATTGTGTTTCCTTTATCTGATATGTCTTCTGTGTAGATATGATTTTTCTTGCACAACAATGATAAGTTTGGAAATATGTATACATATATTTGATTTGCCAAGTATTTTAACATAATTAACATGTAGTGGATATCTTGCCATTTAGGGGAGGGATGGGGACTGGGGGGAAAATTTGTAACAGAAAGCTATGTAAGGGTTAATGTTGAAGAATTACCCACACATATGTTATGCAAATAAAATTAAAAAATAAAAATTAAAAAAATAAAAAAAGAAAGATGCTTCTAATAGAAAAATTGCTGTGAATGCTGCAGTCACATGAAAACCAATATTTCCATGCATTGCTACCATCTTCACTGAAAAACCTTTACATAGGAATTGTGAATTGTGGGACAGGTTAATAAATAAAATAATTTTTGCATAATAAACAATAAATAAGTAAAATAAATATTTTATATAAGATAAAAAAAAGAATATTATTCTTTGACCTTGTGATGAAGAGCCATCTGTACCCAGAGATAGGACTGTGGGAACTAAGTGTTTATCACAACACAGCATTCTCACTCTTTTTGTTGTTGTTTGCTTGTGTTTTATTTTCTTTCTCATTATTTTCTCTTTTTGATTTGATTTTCTTGTGCAGCAAGATAATTTTAGAAATATGTATGCATATATTGGACTTAACATATATTTTTACCATGTAACATATATTGGATTACTTGATATCTAGGGGAGAGGGTAGGGGAAAGGGGGGAAAATTGGAACACAGTAAGGGTTAATATTTATCCATGCATATCTTTTGAAAATTAAAAAGCTTTGATAAAGAAAGAATATTATTTTTGAGAAATTTTCATACTTCCTAAGATGGTTTCCCAGTAGAATTTTAGTTCATGGGATCCTACCTATCTTTCCTTTAAAACCAGGGATGGGAAAACGTCCAGCCCATATAAGGCCCAGGAAATCCTTTGGTCTGGCCCTGCTAAAGCAACTGCAGGTGAGCTGAAAGCCAGGTACAACAAACCTCTCTGCTTGAGTTTTTAAGTTGATAATTTTGTATGGCCCATAAATGATGCTATAAATATCTGAATAACCATTGGCAGAAGAAGATTCCCTACCCTTGCTCTAAGCCTTTTCAAAAAGGCTGCCCTCAAATCTAGGCTGGCCCTTCCTGATATTTCTCCTCTCCCAAGGATATATCCTAAAATGACATGGTCACTTCATCCTCAAGGTTCTATCATTTGTACCCTCATTCTTCCTTGCTGATGAGAATAAGATACAGGACAAATATTCCCCTCTGATCCCCTGTATTACTTCTTCCTCTTTTAAAGGATGGAATGGATTATTAAGACAAGTTTTAAAAAATGAGTGCTATCTGTTAGGAAAAAAAAGTCCAGTAGATATCAAGATAGTTGCGATTTCTTATTATCATATGCCTCTTCCAGATCTATTTCTTTCTGTCCCAGTGATCAGTAATATGCTCCAATGATGATGGTAATTTTTTTCTTAATTGATCTTTATTTAAATGTTCTCCAATGTATTTCTCATTTTTGGTTTCTGAACTTTTTCACATCACTTAATATATAATACATATGTGATATCTTGTATTTACCTATTTTGTTCTTTCTGAATTATATTTTTCCATAGCCAGAGTGTGCTCATTAATTTTATTTTATCAATTTAAATCAATTAAATTCCCCTCTTTGTATTAAGATCTCTTGTTCATTTTTCTGGTTATTCACACTTGGTGCATTTTTAAAAAATAAACACCTTAGGACACACGTTCTATTGCAGGTTTTTTTCCCCTTGGATTTTTCTCAAGTTTTTTTTTCAATATCTATCCTTTTTAGTGTTTGATTTATTTATTTAAAATTTCCCCCAGTTATATAAAAAATAAACAATTTTTTTTCATTTGTTTTTAAAATTTTTGACTTCCTGGTTCTCTCCCTTATCCTCACCCTCAGTTAAGAAAGTTAGGTAAAACATTTCTATAAAAGTCAAGTTGTCAAAGAAAACAGATCCCTCACCCTAATGAAAATTAAAATCCTCAAGAAAAATTAAGTTTTAAAAAAGAGAGAGAGAAAGAGAGAAAGCTTCAATCTGTATTCAGATATAATCAGTTTCTTCACTGGGTGTGGATAGAATTTTTTATCAAAAGTTCTTCAGAGTACTGGTAGTAGTAGGCTGATGATTGTATTATTGAGAATAGCAAAATCATTTACAGCTGGTCATCCTAGAACATTACTATTACTTTGTATATAGTACATTTCACTTTGCTTGAGTTCATGGAGGACTTCCCAGTTTTTTTTTTTTCTGAGAGCATACTACTTCATCATTTTCCACTGAACAATAATATTCCATCACAAACACACACTACAGTTTATTTGAGCCATTAACCAACTGATGGGCATCTCCTCAATTTCCATTTTTTTTGCCCTGAGAGAACTTCTATGACTATATTTAGCACCTATAGGTCATTTTCCTTTTTAAAAAATCTCTTTTGATATTCCTACCTAGTAGTAGTGTTGTTAGGTCAGAAGCTATGCATGACTCTTATTTTTTATAGATTTGACTCAGTTCTCTCTGTGTTTGACAAATAAGACCTTATCAGAGAAACTTGCTTCAAAATTCTTTTTATAATTATTATTGTTAACTGTATGGCCCTCCCCCTATTTATTCTCTTTCTCCTTTCACCCTGTCCCTTTTCAAAAGTCCCTCCCCAAATATGCTCTTTTTAAAAATCATTCTCCCCCACTTCCCATATCCCATTCCACTCTTATTTTCCTGCAGGGTTAGATGGATTTTTATGCCCATATTAAGTATGCATGTTATTTCTTCTTTGAGCCAATTCTGATGAGAATAAAGTTCACTCACTCATCCTCTTCTTCCTCTTTCTCCCTCCACTGTAAAAGCTTTTTGTTCCTTCTTTTTTATGGCAGATAATTTGTACCATTCCACTTTTCCCTTTCCCTTTCTTCTAGTACATTCCTCTCTCACTCCTTAATTTCATCAATTTAAAAAAATATATTATTCCTTCATAATCAACTTACACGCTGTGTTTATACATACTCCTAACTGATGAAAAAGTTCTAAAAAATTATGAGTATCATGTTAGGTCCCTTATGATAGCACTTTCTTGATTACCTCCTTATACTTCTCCAGGGTCCTGTATTTGAAAATCAAATTTTCCATTCAGCTCTGGTCTTTCCATCATAAATGCTTGAAAGTCTTCTATTTCATTGAATGACTACCTTTTCCTCTGAAGAATTATATACTCAGTATTGCTGGATAGGTGATTCTTGGTTGTAGTTCTAGCTTCATTATTTTCTAGAATACCATATGCCAAGCCCTCTGTTCCTTTAAAATATAAAAGCTGCTAAATCTTACGTTATCTTGACTGTGTCTCCACTGTACTTGAATTGTTTCTTTCTGGATGTTTGCAACATTTTCTCCTTGACCCGTGAGTTCTGGAATTTGGCTATAATATTCCTGGGAGTTCTCATTTTGGGATCTTTTTCAAGAGGTGATTTGTGGATTCTTTCAATTTCTATTTTATCCTCTGGTTCTATAACCAGTTTTCCTTGATAATTTCTTGAAAGATGATGTCCAGGCTCTTTAAAAAAAATCATGATTTTTAGATAGACCAATAATTTTTAAATTATCTCTCCTGGATCTACTTTCTATGTCAGTTGTTTTCCCAATGATATATTTAATATTTTTTACATTTTGGGGGTTTTGCTTTATTGTATCTTGATTTCTCATAGTCATAAGCTTCCATTTGGCTCAATTCTAATTTTTAAGGAAGTATTTTTCTCAGTGAGCTTTTGTACCTCCTTTCCCATTTGAGCAATTTAATCACTGATTCAGAAGTCAGGCTGGGGTCAGGGCCGTGCTGGTATGGCTTCCACTGGGATTGTACAGTGGACTCCCCACCTTGATGTCACAGACTTTTTCTGCTGACCTTCTAAGTTGCTTTAGGCTGGAAAATGTTCTATTTCTTTCTGGGTATTCTGATGCTCTAATTCTAAAGGAATTTGGAGCTGTTTGGGGAGAGGTTGGGCAAGTTCCTGCCTTTACTCTGCCATCTTGGCTCTCCTCCCTCCCGTCAGTGTCTATTCTTCTTGCTGCATCATAACTAATTTTTTTTGGCATTTAGATTGTTTAATTTCATAGGCATTTTTCTCTTTTACTCTGGGTTTTGAGTTGAAAATTCTTTTGATTATGTTTGTAAATTTCTACATTAGACATTGTTAAGTGGGCTCAATCCTTGTTCAAGAGCTCATCATTTTCAAGTTTTAATTTGTGGTCCAGAAATCTAAAATCTAAAACCCTCTTACCCAGAGATTTATTTTTAAAATTTCTTCTTAAGTCTTCAATCAGTAGTAGTGATAGAAAAACAACTATATCACTAAATCCTTCATTTTTTGCCCAAGACTTCATAAACTTAGCAATGTTTACTGGATTCATTCTGACAGCATCAGTGGTGTCCATGTGAATTATTAAAAGGAAGTAATAACCATCTGTTTTGATAAATCTTGGAAGGCTTTCTTGGTCTCCTGGATAAATTGTAGACCTTTATCTTATTATTAGCCACCTCAGTAAGCTTCTACACAAAATTGTAAGTTACTACTATTCAACTCTTCTTCTGATCCTTCCTGAATGACTCCTACCTGAATGACTTTTTAAGAGATCACAGTGCCTGGCACATGGTAGGTACTTAATGAATGCTTGTTGACTGCTGAATACATAGATTCAAAGAATCATTCATTGGAGAGAAAGTAGTTGCTCCTTCATCAAGAAATACAGCTCTCTTATCTTTAAGATGATCAGACAGGTCTCTTGCTTCACTCCTTCTACCCTCCAAGCTATGGACACAGTTTAGGAATTCCCTAGGGCAACAATGCTTACCCTATACATATCAGTACAAAATTTACCATGTTCTGTACACTTGCTCTTAAGATCCTCCATCTTGGCTCTACTGCTAATAGGTTTCATGGAGAATTGTTACGACAAACTGCTCTTGGGTTGTCTTTAGCTCTGGAATTATTCCTCTGTTTCTCATGGTTTTTTTTTTTAATACATTGACAATTTCTTTCATCTTTCTTTCCCTTGTTTTAATTTTTGCACTGTCTTACCAATACCCCTTACCTTTATCCTCTGTTTGTTTTCTTCCTCACATTCCCCTCTTTCTATTCTTCTCCCTAACCTCGAGTTTTTTCCTCCTAAAGTCCTCCTCCTTTTCTTCTTGTTGTTTTTCTTCTTGTTGTTCTCTGCCTCTTCCTGTTGTTGTTTGTTGTTGTTGTTCTCCTTGTTTATCTTGTTCTTTCTTTTTTTGTTCTTGTTCTCCTCCTCTTCCTTTTTTTTTGTTCTTGTTCTCCTTTTCCTTCTCCTCTTCCTCCTCCTTCTCCTTCTTTTCTTGTTGTTTTTCTTCTTCTCCTTCTTGTTCTTTTTGTTCATGTTCTTTTTTCTAGTTCTTCTCCTCCTACTTTTCTTGGTATTGTTGTTCTTCTTCTCCTTCTTCTTGTTTTCTTTCTTCTTTTTGGTCTTGTTCTTGTTCTCCTCCTCCTTTTGTTGTTGTTCTTTTTCTTCTCTTCCCCCTCCTTGTTACTCTTGCTCTTTATTCTTTTTGTTCTTGTTCTCCTCCTCCGTCTCTTGTTCCTCCTTCTCCTCTTCCTTCTCTTCCTCCTCCTTTTCCTTTTTAATTCCTGAAGTTCATTTTTCTACCTCAGTCCAAGTTCTTTTTTCTTCATTCTATTGAGACCTCCTGACTTTCCTATACCCAAATTCATTCTCTGATTTTCCTTATAATTCCTGAACCTTTCCATAACCTGCCAAATGATTTCCCAATTCCTTCTTCTTCCCTTCCTTTTGTTCAAGTCCCTATCTTGATCCTTCTCCTTTCTAACCTTCTCCTACTGAAACATGAAGATTACCTTAACACACACATACAGCATACAAACACAAAAACAGATTTCTAAAGATCAGATGGAAACCCATTAGTTGGGAAATGGCTGAGTAAGTTATGGTATGCGAATATAATGGAATATTGTTGTTCTGTAATAAATGTCAAGTAGGCTGATTTCAGAAAGACTTACATGAACTAATAATAAGTGAAGTGAGTAGAAATAAGAGAAAATCATACATAGCAACAAGATTATGTGATGATGAACTGTGATGGACTTGATTCTTTTCAACAATGAGGTGATTCAAGGCAATTCCAATTGACGTGATAGAAAGAGCTATCTGCATCCAGACAGAAAGAACTATGAATACTGAATGTGGATCTAAGCATAGTATTTTCACCTTTTTTGTTGTTGTGCTTGTTTATTTGTTTTCTTTCTCATCTTTTTTTCCCCTTTCGATCTGATTTCTTCTTGAGCAGCATGATGAATATAGAAATATGTTTAGAAGAATTGCACATGTTTAACTTATATTGGATTGCTTGCTATCTAGGGGATGAGGGAAAGAGAGGGAGAAAAATTTGGAATGCAAAGTTTTTGCAAAAGTGAATGTTAAAAACTATCTTTACATGTATTTAAAAAATAAAAAGCAATTACAAAAAAATCAAAGAGAGATTAAGTTTATTTCAGGTCATATGTCAAGCAAAAAATGCAGCTGCAAATAGAAATCCTAATGCTGACTTCACTCTTATAACCCTATCAGTCAATGCTGCCTTTCCTCACATAGGATCCTGAAAATGTGCAGGTGCTCATCAGCACACTGCATTTTTTTAGAGACAATGAAGATCATCAACTTATCAACCATCTTAGATGGTCTGGGGAAAGGTCATGTGGTATAATACTAGAAAGACCACTAGGGTAAATGTCAGGAGGCTGGAAGATTCTCAGCTTTTTTCTAGACGTAAGGTCTCAAGTAAGTCAATTTATTCTTCTAAGACTCAGGTTGCCCCATTTATAAAATGGGGATAATGCCATCTTGTCCTGAATACTGTCTGTAACAGTGCATGTGCAAGTGTTGGGTTTCTAGGTGGTGCAGTGGATAGAGCACAAGGGACATTAAGTCATAGGACCTGACTTCACATCTGGCCTCAAATACTTACTAGTTGTGTGATCCTGAGCAAGTCATTTAAACTGGTTTGCCTCAATTTCCTCATCTGTAAAATAAACTGGAGGAGGAAATGACAAACCACTGCAGTATCTTTGCCAAGAAAAGCCCAAATGGGCTCACAAAGATGACACAACTGAAAAATAACTGAACAACAACAAAAAGTGGGAGTGCTCTGTAAATTGTAAAATATTATTCAGATATGAGATAAGTTAAATGTCCCTCAGAGGACCATATGTCTAAGATGTGAATGAATCTTGGACATGATCTGGTTCAACCTTTTCATTTTACAGATGAAGAAATGAAGCTTACTGGAAGTCCAAGCTCACATAAGTTATTTTGTCCTACTTGGGACCAGAATTCAGATCCTCTGATTCAAAACCCAGTTCTTTTTTCAATCTAACATACTGCTTAGAGCTATCCTGGAGTAGAGTATACTACCTTGATAAGTAATGAATTCTCTATTTACTATAGGGGAGGCTGGTTGATCCCTTGCCAGGGATAACATGGAGGGAATATTGCCTCTTCTCAGAAACTCCCCGACAAAGCATCTTGCTCCCTGATGGTCTTAGATTGTCTCCAATCCAAAAATATCCTCAAATTTTGGGGGGTTTTGCTCATAGAGATCAATGGACTGAACACATTAGTCCATTTTCCAATCTTGGCTCATTCTCAGTCAATCTGAAAGCCCTAATTGCATAGTGGGCTTTGGGGTGTTACATCTACCTTCATAGCTATGGCTTTCTCAATTCCCTTCTCACACCCACTTTCTCCAAGAAGGACCTCAAAAACATGTTATACAAGTCCTGTGAAGTATTTACAGAGACAAGGCCCTCTATCTCCAATCCAGAGCTCAGTTTTAGGACTTACACTAATGCTAAGCCATCCCTGCAAGAGATTCTAATGCCCACAGCTATGAATTATACTCACCCAAGTTGTGATGGGTAGAATCTGTCTCTTGTATGAGCAGGTGTCTTGCCCCAGCTGGGATTTCAAACATCTTGATGTAACCTTTATTAGGATATTTTAAAAAATAGGCTGGGTTATGGCCTGATGCACTCTAGGAGTTTGTTATGAGGAAGAATAATGGACATATGGTCATAATCATATATCCATATCAATACACAATATAAATTATGATATAGGAACACATAAACACACATGTTCATAAACACATGTACCTACAAACACATAAATAGAGGACCATGTGAATATATGTTCATGAACATATGTGTGCATCAATATATACCTATTCTGAAATGGTGTTTCACAAGTAGAGAGAAAACTAACCAGAAGCGTGCCTGGAGTGAAATCTGTGGGTGTTTCACCATTCCTCAGTTATAGCAACTGAGTCAGTGAAATGAAATCACTTGCCTTGGGTCATTTGGCTCTAAGTCCTAGACCATAAGCTGCATGGGAAACTCAATAGACAATAATTTACAGCCATGATTAGTCAAAAGATTATAGGTCTATAAACACAGCTTCCCTATGTCCTACTAGGAGCACAGCAATGTGCTAGTTACTGAGGATGTCAAGCACTATTCAGCAACAGCCTTTTCTTTTTCCAAAAGGAGAAGTAGGATTTGAGAAAAAAGCCAAATTGGGGCTTTATTCTATGCAAATTCTATGCAAATAGAGCATTCCAGGCAAGGGAACATTGGGGAGAGATACAGACATACTAGTCACCCAGTTTGACCAGAATTAGGGTGTTTGTTCAGAGGCAAATTGAGCTGGAAATGTAGAGAAAGGTCTGATTCAGGAAAGCCTTTGAATGCTTGGTTGAAGAGTTGGTTTAGGGGGGTGAGACTCTCTACCTGACAAAAGACCTCCCAGAAGGTAGGCGTTCATCCCCAAGAGGGATGAATGACATGATGGGTTTCCTTCTCGTGCCAAGCAGACAATGGCTCCCTGGGAATGAACAAACCAATGGGCCAGAGTCTCAGCAAGCCTGAGAGATGGGGCCTGAGTTTATAAAATTTCAGGAGAGTCTCAGAGCAAGGAGAGGTGGAATCTAAGGTTTGAGGCAGACATCCCAGGAGCACTGGGACCCTGGCCAGAAACCAAGGAAAAGGGCATGAGTTAGTACTGTGGTCATGCAGACATCATCAGACTGATGGAGAAGGCTTGATTTCAGCAGAGATGTACTTGGTTGTGCTGGTACACCTTTCAGTACCAGATCTCCTATTTGATGCAGTCTGCCCCAGAAGAAAGTGCCCTCTCCCACTGCAAAGTAGAGATTGCTCTGCAATGTCTAATCCTAGAGTATTTCCTGGGGAGCAACGAGAGGTTGACTGACTTGTCCACGATCATGCAGCTACTAAGTGTCCGAAGCAATCCAAGCCTTCCTAATTCCAGGACTGACTGTCTATACTCTACGCCACATTAGCTCAATACAATGATTGGTTGAATGGTGGTTATAAGAGTTAAACAACAAAAAACCCCAAACCAACATATCTCACTGCCTGATGATGAAATGTTCTGTCTCTTTTGTCTTATTTAGTAATCTGGGGCAGCTGTGGTCCAAGGAGGTGAATTTGAACACCTTGGACCAGTGGTGCTCAAGTTTTTTTTTTTTGGCCTTAGAATTCCTTGATACTCCTAAAATTGTTGCTTTATGCTATTAAAAAATGACAAGATACCCAAAGAGCTTTTAGTTATATGAATTACATCTGTCAATATTTATTGTATTTAGAAATTAAAGTGGATAATTTAAAAATATTTGTTTTTCAAAAAATCATAAACCCATTACATATTAACATAAATAATATATTTTTAATGAAAAAAACAACCTATTTTCCCCAAACAACAATAATTTGGTGAGAAGAATAGAATTATTTTACCTATTTTTGAAAATTAATGACTGGAGATAACTGGATTCTCCTACTAGCTTCTGCTTTGAATCTGTTGGAACATGTTGTTTTGGTAGAAATAAGGAGGCCTCCCAAATATACATAGTTGGAAAAGGGAGGAGTATTTTAAGAGGCAAATAACATCTTAGTACTATGAAAACTTTTCATTTCACTGATGCTCTGAAAGAGTTTCAGGGATTCTCTAGAGTCTTTAAAACCACACTGAGAACAGCTTAGACTTTATCCCATAGTAAACAGGGAATCATCAAAGACTTTGAGCAGGAGAGGTATATGGTCATACCTGTTCATTAGGAACATACATGGGGCAACATGTACAGGAGAAGGTATTAAAGATGGAGAAAGCCTGGAGGTAAGGAGAGAGGCTGGAACACTATTGTGATAGGGTCCAGCCGTAGGAACAGGAAAGAATTAACAAAATCTAGTGATTGGATATTAGGGTTAAGGAAAGGAGGAATTTTATGATGATTCATTCACCCACACAGCCATGGACATATGGATGGGAATGAGTGACTGAAGGGAGAAGAGCCTTACAGAGGATGGAACTGACCTTGTTTCTTAGGTAATCTTGTGAAGGTCCCTTTGATTACTTTGCAATGAGAGTTATCTCCTCCACACACACCACACTTGTCTTCTTGTTTGGTGGAACCAATTACCCGGTCACAGCCAACTTTCTGTGGGGGAAAAAGAATACCCTGGTTAAGAATGACCCTACTGTTATTCCCCAGCAGCATCAGGATGTCTCATGCTGTTGCCAAAGCTACCAGGGCCCTAAGATGCTGGCAGGTATATAGCAAGAGCTTCAGAGGTCTCTGGGGCACAGTGGAAAGCCTCAGAGTCTCCCAACATAATCAAAATGAGAAGTTCTTGAAACACTGTAGGAAAAATCAAAAGTCTGCAAGTCATAGCCTATTTTCAGTTACCTTTCTATTTCAGAAGGCACTGAAGTAAATCCTTTTGCAAAGTGAATAATATTCTGGGCTACCTCTATTGACAAAAACATTGTCTATCTAAAAATGCAATTATAACATTTATCCTCATCTACAAAAAGGTATAATTTTGTACGGAATTCAGATTTGGTCTGCTTTAGGTCTGTACTCCACTACCAGGTTAGAGATGTGGTTTTTGGAACATCAACACAATTCTCTGTTCTACTAAAAGCACGGATTTTTTATTCTGCTGAGTAGCTTTTTCCTCAGTGACATCAATCATGGTTTTGCCATCAGAAATTCTGAAGGGAAGGTCATTTCTGTAAAAGATGTGCTGGGATTGGGACAGAGTTCCTCCTGGTGTGGTATAATAGAGAGATCAATGAGCTTGGAGGCAGGAAGAATTGGTTTCAAATCCCATTTTAGATATTAGGTCTGATCCTGAGCAAGACACTTAATCTCTTTGGGCTTCCTGCATCTATAAAATGAGGGTTAGCCTTGATGACCTCAAAGATCTCATGCATTTTAGAATCTGTGATCCTACTCACACACTAACTCTGTGCTAGATCTGGCCCTAAATTAATGGTCATTGAGTGTGACTCCATTTTACTGATAAGGAAACGGAGGCACAAAAGGGGGAGCATTCAAACTCTGACTGCTAAAAAGTTACCTAGTAATTTCACCTTCTTGCACTGTTTCTATTTCTCCCTGCTCCCCAAAACCAGACTGAGAAGAGATCAGTAGCTTTCAGACTCTTCCCGAGTCTGACCTTTCTTTAACTCCTCCCTAGATCTGAAGAAGGTCAGGTGGCTCTAGCTAATAAGATCTTTTCCAATTTGGCTTATTCATGTATAGTTAAAGGTCACCTATTCTAGAGTTATATTATTACCACAGTGAGGACATGTGCTTCTGTAGGGTAGGAACTATTTCACATTCATCTTGTATCCTCAGGACCTAGCCATGTGCCTGGCAAACACTAGGCACTTAATACATGCTTATTGTTTGATCTACAATTTCATCCTCATCATTCATGAAAAATCCTTGAATGAAAATTCCTTCCACTAGGGAAGGTGTCCACCTTGCTCTTACTTGGTAGATATGAACCAAGGAATTGTCTGAGACAGAGAGAAATTAAAGGACTTGTAAGTTGTCAGAGGTAGGATTTGGAGCTAGTCTTCTTCACTCCAAGCCCAACTTTCACCCATTTTGTCATGCTCCAGCAGTAGTAATAATCAATACACATTTACACAATGTGTTATAGTTTAAAAATCATTTTCCTATTAGTTTGAAGTTAGGCCACCTCTGTAAAAGGGTCAACTGTACAAGATGAGGTCTTTTAAAAAGTAAATGAATACACAAAAATAGGGATGGGGATAAGGGCTGGGTCTATGATTTCATTGTCACAGGTACTCCCAGGGGAGGAAACTCCTTCTACTTAAATAGCTTGAAACATTCTCTATAACTTCTATTCTTTGAGAATTACAGAGACAGTAAATGTAGAAGGCAAGAGTAGAACTCAATTCTTGGATTTGAGGCTGGATACCTATCTACTATACAATGCTGTCTCAAGAAAATAAGGACACAAAAATCACTATATTATTACAATATAAACTAGAATAATAAGTAAGAACTTTCCTTTTAAAGATTTAAACAGGGAAAGAGTTCATCATCAAAGGATAAAGAGGATCACAGAAGATAAAGTGAATAATTATATAAAATTGAAAAGTTCATTTTCTCACAAAACAAAATCAACACATTTATTGTTAGAAGGCAAACAGTTAATTGGAAAAAATCCTTACAGGAAATTTTCTGAATGAAAGCTTAATTTCCAATAAAAGGAACTGGTTCAAATATGTAAGAATAAATGGTAAATCGAAGACTATAAAAAGGCATTTCTCAAAGGAATATATCCAGGCTATCAACAGGCAAATGAAAATAAGTTCTAAATCACAAACGACTGGAGAAATGCAAATTAAAGCAACATGTTATAAGACTGGCAAAGTGACAAATACAGAAAATGACAAATGTTGGAGGGGCTGTTGGAAAAGGAGCACATTAATGCACTGTTGGTGGAACTATGAATTGCTAAAGAAGCAGAGGAACAAGAGACCAAATTATCAACATTCACTGGATTATGGAGAAAGCAAAGAAGGTCCAGAAATATCTGCTTCTGCTTCACTGATTACACTAAAACCTTTAACTGTTTGGATCACAGCAAAATGTGATCCTCAAGTCTTCAAAGAGAAGGGAGTACCAGATCACCTTACTTGTCTCCCAAGGCATCTATGAGAGTATCAAGAAGCAACAGTTAGAACTGAATGTAGAAAAGTGATTGGTTTGAAACTGGAAAAGAAATATGAGAAGGCTGCATAAACAAAATGTGGCAATTCCTCAAAGAGATGGAAGTACCAGATCATCTTACTTGGTTCCTGACAGAGAGGTAATCAAGTCAAGAGAATAATATATAGATTTATGCATACATGCATACATATGAATACATGCAGAATAAAACATTTTTGGACATGGGAAAAATTGATTGACTGTGTATATTTGTTATGAATTCCCTCCTCCAATATGAGGAGTGGGAGAGAGAAAATAAATGCTTATTAATAGAAAAATAAAATTTAAAATTGCTCTGAAATCATTATATTAAACTAGATCTTTCTTATAAATTTTTCTTACATATTTCTATTGAATTAAAGATGACTGAAGTATTTCTCTGAGGAAGTTGGGCAAGGAAATCAAGAAGATTTGAATTCTTATTTAGCCCCAGATAGTTCTTAGCTGTGATACTGGTCAAGTCACTAACCTTCTGTTTGACTGATAAAAAGTTCCACTGAATCCACTGGAGAAGAAAATGCAAACCATTCTGGTAACTTTGCCAAGAAAATCCCAAAGACAGCTATGGATCAGATATGACTGAACAATTAAACAACAAAAGCATTTCTGTTATCATTGGTCTTTTTCTCTTCATCATATTTTCTTCATTCTGACCTTCCTTCAATGCATAATCTTCCCTTTTTTCCATGACTAAGTGTATGGAATTCTGGGATGACAGATATCAAGCTGGAAGGGACCTGAAAAACCACTGAATCAAACTTACAGATAAGGAAACTGTGTTGTAGAGAGCTTCATGATTTTCCCAGGGTCAGCAAACTTTTCAGGAGGAATTTAAGCTCAAGAATAATCCTGAATCCAAATGAAGTATTCTATGCATCATGTCATGTCAGATTTTGGGGGTAGGAATAGTACCATCTGTATATGACTCACTAGTATATAGTAACTATTTGAACCTCATGACAATAATGTATGGCTTTCAGGATGGGATTATTAACCTAACTTTATAGATATGGAAGAAGAGACCCAGAGAAGAACAATTTGTAAAGAAGAGAGTCAGAGCTGGAACTTAGGGCTCCAAAGTCATGTTTTTAAGAACCCAAATGTCATTCGTCTCCAACACTTACCACACACTCTCCACGTACACAAAGGCTGTAAGGGTCCTTGTAGGAGCAATGGGTCCCGTCGTGGACCATTCGTTTCATGGAAACCACTTCTCCAGTTTCTTTTGACTGGCAGTAGAGATGGCATCTTTCCTTGGCTGGAGGATAAAATGAGAGGTTTTATTTGCTTTACAACCTATTTATTGATAGGGTTTATACCTAATCCTTTTGGGCTCAGTATGTCACCATGGTTAATCATGTGGAATTACTGGCATGTATACCAGTGATTTCATGTCATCACATCTATATGAATGAGCCAGGATAGGGAAACAGAAATTAGGACATGGGGGATGGAGAGGGGAGGGAGGGGGAAATAGTGGAAGGGACACTGTGCTTATAGCTGAATTTGAAACTTGCTATGAGATTTAGGAGTTGCTGATTCATATTCCACCAATACTTCAATGCTCAGCTCAGGGACAACCTTTCCTCTAAAACATTCCCTAGCTCTCATCTTCTCTGAACCTTTCATGGCACTTGTATTTTGCCTTATATCATGGATATTTATGCCAATGTCCTATTAATAATAAGCAGTGAGCTCTGTGAGGGTACCTTTCCCCAACTCCACTCTCTGAAAATCACACAGGCTTAAAATCTCAGAGACATCTTTCATTCCTGTCTCTTCCCAATCTATGACACTCAATCACTTAACAAGTTTTGTTGGTTCTACTTCTACAATATCTCAAATCCATCTTATAATGCTAAAATTCCTAGTCTAGATCCTCATCACCTCTAACCTAGATTATTTTAACTGCCATTTAACTGATCTGCCTGCATTCAATCTCCTTTCTCCTATCCATCCTTCATACAACTGCCCAAATAATCTTCACAACACACAGGATTACACTCCCTCGTCCTAAAATCACGCCACTGTCCCCCTATTGCCAGCATGAAAATTCGCCTACTCTTTAGTTCAGCTTCTACACTGAAGTTCCAACATTCCTTTCTAGCTTTGTTTCAAATTCCTCTCCTAAAAACACTCTACTTTGCAGCAAATTTGAACAATGAATCTTCTGAATTCACACAGTTTGGAAGCTCCTTGAGGACAATGATTACTTCAGTCTTGTCATTTTACCTCTCATATTTAACTTAGCATTCTTGACATAGTAAGCCCTTAATGCTTATTGGACCGAACTTATTCATCTCATTCTCCCCATGGCTCTGTGCATATCTTCTGGACACAACAGGAGCTCAAGAAAGGTATATTTTATATACTTATGTATATATGTATGTATATATATAAAAGGTACATATATATGTATACATATATCAAGAAATCAGATTTAGTGAGAAAGCCACCTCTTTAATTTTGTAGACGAGGAAATTAAAGCTCAGGGAGTAAGGATATTTTGCCATTTATAAGGTTACACAATTAGTAGCAGAGCTGGGACTAGAATCCAGGTCTTTTTAATTCAAATCAGTGATCTTTTCACTGTACCTTATTAGGTAAATGACTAGTTTTTAATTAGCATGCTTGAGCTTTTGTGCTCAGATCATGTTCTTTTCTTTTCAGGGCATAGAATTTTATCCTAAAACATGTCATAGAGAATTAATAATGGATTGCCAATACTACCTCAGGCCCAAATTTTCACCCACAGAGAAAGATTAATTTTGAGGATGGAAAAAAATAATTATAACAAGCTGTACACAGTTAAGCTCCTGCTGCTAACGTCTACTTATTTATAGATGCCTGGGTAGTCCTGGGTATGGAATAGGAAATACAGACAGGGGATGACCCATTTAAAAGCACTCCCACTGAGCAGACAGTGGTCCTAAGTAGAGTAGTGTCATTGGCCCTCCCCAAGGATTTCAAACTATATTAGTGCAGGAATAGAGTCAAAAGACATGGACAGCTATGACTGAACTGATTTGTTACCATCACCCAATTTCCAGAAAACCTTTCTTAGTTCTCCAAAAGATAAATGACCCATATAAGGCATCCTGCTGACTCTTCCAAAGACGGAAACAACTTTCTTCCATGATCTGGATCTAAGGTAGGTTCAAAACAAGCCAAAGTCCCACAACTCCCCTCCCTCCCCTTAGGTACAGGAGATCTTCTGGGCCAGGGGCATTCTTCTTCATTTGGCTCATCTGTAGTTTCAACAAAAATGTCATGGTCATATAAATTTATAGAGAAGTCCAAGTCTCGCTGTCCGAGATTCTGATTCAAACATTCTCTATTCTACCCTTGTTTCCTAATATTGTGTTAAGTTCCTTCTCTGATGCTTCATTATGGCACAGGGGTAATCATGGGTTCTTACAGTTCTCACCCAGTTCTGGTAGTTGCCACCAGGCTAGAATTTGATTATGGGACAGGCAATGTCTGCCAACTTAAGATGCCAGAGACTCACCACCACAGTGCTGACCATGGTTCTGACCAGAAAGCAGGGAGTGATTTTTTTTTAAGTTTTGTCAGAGTCTCCAATTTTCAAAGATTGTTTACTCTGGTAAGGAAGAATGGGGGTCTTTTGAAGTCCAGATGGATAATTGCTCTTCAAGCTGTCTAATGAAATTACAGCAGAGAGACACAAGAGGGCACTCCAAGTGCACTAATAGAGGGGTGTGGTATCAGAACTCCAGAAAGAATAAATTTGGAAGGTTTTTTTTTCCTTAGGGCATTGGGAAGGTCTATCCCTAAATAATGTGATGATCAGGTGTTAACTATTAATGGAAAGCAAGGAATGGAGGGTGGAAAACTCAGGATTTAGGTTGTTCAGGAAGAAGGCTTGTATTTATTTCTCATTTTCTATTACACTTAAGCAAAGACGCTTTTCATCAAAAGTAAAGCAAAAAAGGCAGATTAACGACTGGCACAAATAAGTTCCACTCTATTTAATAAATGAAGTATATTATTCAAATCTGAATAGGAAAGTGTTGAGGTCCTTTGTCAGTGACTCCTGTCCTGAGTTGGGCTGGATGCTAAACAGAGGCAGGATCAGTTTTATCAATTTGGGTTTATCAAGCAAAAAGAAAGTGAGTTTTCAATCTTCCCCATGATTTCTTAGTTAGTAATGATCTTCTCCAGGCCTTACTGAGGCCTTTGTTTTGTACTTTTCTGATATATTTATCACATAATATTTTATATTATAGTTATTTGTGTATGTTTCTTATAGTCCTGCTTAAAATATAAAACCCATAAAGGCAAAGACTATATCTTATTAAACTTTTAGCTCTTTCTTGTTTCCAATCACATAGCAGTACCCATTAAGTGGGTACTTCTTAAATGTTAGTGGTTGTTGCTGTTGCTAGCTCAGAGATTACTCTGCATGATAGAATATATGTGAAAGACTTCTGTAGCTTAGTGGCATTGTAGATAGAACACTAGCCCTAGAGTCAGAATTAAATTAAATCCAGCTTCAGACACTAATTAGTTATGTGACCCTGGACAAGTCACTTAACTAACTCTGCCTCAATTTCAAACTTAATTGTAAAATAGGAATAATAATAGCACCTATCTCACAGGGTTGTTGTGAAGATCAAATGAAAGAATATTTTGTAAAAATAATTCAGCACAGTGTTTGGCACATATTGGCAATATATTGGTGTGTGTGTGTGTGTGTGTGTGTATAAAATAGAAATGCCAAAATAAGAGTTTATTCCCTTTCTTTTCCCTTTCCCCTCTAATGTGGAAGCATGGGCATAAAATTTAATCCAAAAACATGTTTATTCCCCATATTTCATTAGGAGTGGCCATGTCTCCTGAAGAGAATGAAGATTTTTGCTGGCTATGATTCTTTAAAGACAGCAATCAAAGCTGGTATAGAGTATAAGTTATAAGTTGTTATATCCTTTGTTATTAGTTGCTAGTCTCTCTATGTTGAAACCAGTGAATGTTCCCAGTACTCAGGTGCTCACTGAACCAGGAACAATTATAACAGGAATTTGTAAACATGATCTTTGAATGCCACAGTGTGTCCAGGTAGAATATGGTTAATAGCAGCCCTTAATCATCTCATCTACAAGAGGCCCAGTGAACTAGAAAGAACTCTAATTTGCCACTCATGTTAAACTCAGTCTCTATTCCCTATGCTCAGGGAAAAAACTCTCAGGAGAAGGAGGTTTCTTGGCAGCCCCTTTTCACAGGATATCAGCAATCAGTTTAGAGAAGGCTTTCTTAGATCACAGTAGTTGCCACACCTATAAAATCAATCCCAGATCAATTGATAGAGCTGAGAAGCTTCTTGGACTCAGAGCTGGCTTTCCTGAAGAAAGTACAGTATCCAGAATGTGGGAGGTTATGATAGGCTGTCTGTTCTGTGTTCTGGTTATGACATCCACTACATTACAAGGAGATGTGGATAAATTAAAGCAAGTTGAGAGATGATTAGATGGAGTGATTGAAGTATCTGTGTATTTGTGGATGGGAAGGGAATAATGTTTCACCTGGAGAAGAGAAGAAGAGCTTTCATAGAAAAGGGTGATTAGACTTGTTCTCCTTGGTACCGGAGGGAAGAATTTGAAGTTGCAGAGAAGCAAACTGATAATGCTCAGGACTGTAACGAAATGCTACTGTAGGAACGAATGGGCTCCCTGTCCCTGAGGTCTGCCATCAGTGGGGCTGAACAAAGTCAGGGAAGTTCTTGAGGGATTTTCTCCTTAAGGTGTGAAGTTGAAGTAAGTGGAATCAGAGACCCTTCTAGGTCTGGGATATCTGTTTGTGCTATTTGGACATTCATTTATTGGAAGAGCATCCCAAGAATGAAGATCTTCATGGCAGCCAGGCTGGTGAGTGGTCCAGGTTGTCAATGTAAGCTCGGCCACAAGATGGAGCATTGGAGTTTTCATCAGTGAGCTCCACCAGCTCAATGGCAGTAAAGTTCAACCTGTAGGAGCATTTCTAGCCAGTGAAAGCTCTCTTAAACCCTTTAACACTCAGCCTTCATCTCCTCTTAGAGGTCAGGCTTCCTTCAGCCTCCATGAGAACGTGGCTCCCTTTCCAAGACCATGAAGATCCACCGAGTCCTCATGGATGTCAGACCCAGACCCCTATAGAACCTGTCCTAGAAGTTAGATGTTCCTCCTGGTTAGAGATTGTGTGTGTAAATAGGTAGAAGGCATCTTACAGGGATAATTCCCTGATTTTTCCTTCCTTTGAATCCAGAAAACTTATCCTATTCTCAAAGTAGCACCACCTGGCTAGGTCTGAATAACCTTTACTCATTCTCCTGTTGCAGCATAGGGGTTGGGCAGATTTAAGAGGGAAGCTCAAGATCCAAGGTCTTCTGAGTAGGGGTATGTCTCAAAGCCCACAACTAAACAATTAGGCTGCCAGGAGGCTCACTCAGTCCACAGGAGAGGTAATCTTGTTAGTGCTTATTGATGGTCAGATTCCATCTGGAAGACTAACTGGAGAACTGCCTTGTCTTCATAATTCTAAAAGATTGTGATATGGAAGGGATGGCTTATTTAAAGGCTTCAAAAGGACCAAAATAAGATCAGTGAATAGAAATTGTGCTAAAGTAGATTTTAATTAAAACTTAGAAAAAATATTGTAAACATTAGAGCTGTCTTAGAGTAAGCTGTTTTAATAGGTAGTAACTTCTCCAATTTCAGAGTTATTCAAATATAGGCTGGCTCCCAGCTTCTTAAAGTTGTCCATGACCCCATATGGGGTCTTCTACCTGAATGTGAGGGTGACGAAATTATGATTTATTGTCAGTAACTATTTTATACACTTAGGTACCTGAAGTTATGTGGAAATTTCTCAGCGAATCAAAAAAAGGATTACTAGTGGAAAAAGTTTAAGAAACCCTGGGCTAGATGGTTACTTGTTAGGGATACCATATAGGAAAATTTTGTCAGGTGTGGGCTGGACCAAATGACCTTGGAGAGTCATTTTAACTCCAATTCCAAGATAATAGGATTCTATAATTCTAAGAGATGCTGCTGCTGGATTTTAAGTTGTCATACCAAATATTTATGCTGAGTGCTCTTCTCCACTGGGCACCTGTGTCAGAACTATACTTACTTATTCTAACACCAATAAAGATCTCCTATCCATCATGATAGTCTATCTGAACATATGTGGACTGCAAAGTGTCAAGTAGAGATTGAGAGTGAAGAGAAACATCAATTTTCTCCTATCAGTAGGACTGAGTGAAGGAACCAAGGAGGGGAAGGAGGGGTGTGTGTGTGTGTGTATTTGTGGAAGGAAGAAATAGATGAAAGTTTGGAAAGTGAAGGGAGATAAGCTAGCTAGAGATTGAGATGAAGAGAGAGCCCTGTCATTGATACCATATACTGGAATGGGCACATCTGGATTTATGGAAGCTAAGGATATCCACTTAGACCATCTAATCTAGGTGGAATTTTTATTCCACCCCACTTGAAAATTTAAACAGAGAATCTAATCTAGATTCCACTCAGACAAGCGTAGGTGGGGGGGGGTGAGGTGGTCCCCTTTTTTTGTAGATTGCCCAGGTATGGGTGGTCTGGGTAGAAAGGAGTAAAAGTGTCTTAATCAAAGTCACATGCCTTAGCCCCTCATTAGAATAGGTCCTGCCCCTCATTAATATTCATTCTCTCCAATTAACCAGTTAAAGTTGATTGCCACCTGTTGAAAACACCTACTTTTCCAAGGGTATATAAGCACTGAGAGGCCTCCATGTTTCATCTATGGTTTATGAGAAAAAACCAAATGATCATCCTTTTGTTAATTATTTGCTAGCCAAGATTAATAAAATTACTAATTGCCCAGAATAAAAAAAGCTAAGGATGCAATTCCCATCCCCATTCTCCAGTCCCTATCCAGGAGTCTCTATTCTAGATACTGAGAAAGTTTATGTGCTCAGGTGGAACTATTCTCAGATGTTTCATCCAGTGACTTGCTAAGACCTGTTGGTTTTATCTTCTCAAGCTCTTGCATATCAATCCTGCTCTCTATTCCTCAGAATACCCACCATCTGAGCACATTCCCACCTGCCTGAACTATTGTAAACCAGTGTGGCTCATTTAAGTACTCCTCAGCTTGTCACACAAAGCCCCCGTAATTTAGAGCCATTCTATGTTTCAGCCTGATCTCACTCTACTTACTTCTGTGCATTCTATTTATGCTGCCTAAGCATGTACTGTGCCTTTTCCTTGTTCGTATACTCTTTCCTGCACCTCATGTATTCACTTCCATGCTTTTTTTCTGCTGAATTTCTATTAATCCCTTAAAGACAAACTCAAACCCTTCATGAAGCTTTCCCAGATGAGCTCTGTTGGTAATGGTCTTCCTTTTTAGACTTAACATAGAATTTTGTCTTGTACCTTTCTAACCCACTTATCATAGGAGAGTATGAAATAATACCTAGCATGAAATTTTCTGGACAAGGTCTTATTGGTCCTGGACACTTTTGGATGAGTTCTACATGTTCTGATATCAGTCCTAGAAAGAACTGACAAAATGTTCTGTATTGCAAAGTTTCTTTCAGCTCCGACATTCTGTGTTCTAAAGTCCTTTCCTGCTCTACTCCCTTCTCCCTCAGAGAGCTGAGCTTTCCCTGAGTCATTCCCCATCCCGTGCCCTCATCCAGGCTCACCCTCCTTGTGCTCATGGGGTAGCCAGTGATGTTGGGCATTCCCATGTTCAAAGTAGAGATCCCATTGGCGGCATTGCTCCTCCCGGAAGTCATCCAGGGCGTTGGGGCAATCCTGAGTGTTGCATAGCTGGAACTCATAGCTGAGCCCCACACAGGAACGACCTCCATTGGCTGGGCTATGGGAAAGAAAGAAAAACTTTTGCAATTTACAGAGCCGGTGAAAGACCATTGTGGGGGAGGAGTGGAACTTTGGGGATGGGGTGAGAAACGCTTAAAACTGGTCACCCTGATGTTGTAGCTATGAAACTGGTCACTTTCCACTCTCCAGATGCATGAAATTGCCAAAAATTTTAGAGTAAATTCACAGCTCACTGAGGAGATGGATTCCCTTTTTTGGGGGATGGGATGGGAGGGGTGAAGCAGGGAGAGAAGGGAAATTAGAGGGAGTGAGGGAGTAAGGCAGGGAGAGAAGGGAAATTAGGGGGACTGGGGAGTAAGGCAGGGAGAGAAGGGAAATTAGGGGGAGTGGGGAATAAGGCAGGGAGAGAAGGGAAATTAGGGGGAGTGGGGAATAAGGCAGGGAGAGAAGGGAAATTAGGGGGAGTGGGGAATAAGGCAGGGAGAGAAGGGAAATTAGGGGGAGCGGGGGAGTAAAGCAGGGAGAGAAGGGAAATTAGGGGGAGTGGGGGAGTAAGGCAGGGAGAGAAGGGAAATTAGGGCTGGACTTGTGATTTCACTGGTTTACAAAAAGTTTTGATATAGAAATTTCTTCCACCAATGCAGATCACCAACTTGTCTCTAGTCTAAAATTTAAACATTTTCAAGCACTAAAGAAACTAAGTGACGCCTATGGTCACACAGCTGGTTTGTTTTGGAAGCAATTCTTGAACCCTTATCTTCTCGACTCCCAGCTTAGTGCTCTATCTGCTACACTATGCTCCCTCTCATAAGAAGGTGGATTTAGCCACAACATTTATGCAGTTGTCACATTACAAAAACACAAATCAAGTGTGGTCAGAAAGATCACTTATATACTAGTTGACCTAGAATTTGCAAGCTATTCATAGCATTTAATAAGGTAGCAAGGGCTACTCTACCTACCAATTAACAACCCCAAAAAAGGGGTATAGAGTTCTTATTCTGCTCAGCTGAGTTGATTTATGCTTAAAAACATGTGGTCTCTGTCTTCACAGAGCTTACAATTTAGTTGAGGAGATGGAACTAACACATATTTAGAGGAATTCTTTTGGGTATTTTGAACTCATCTAAAATGTTAATGTTGGACAATAGTATTTAAAGCTGCAAGGGTTGTTGTTGCTTAGTCATTTCAGTCTTGCCCAACTCTGAATTCATTCGGGCTTTTCTTGGTAAAGATACTGGAGTAGTTTGACATTTTCTTCTCCAGCTCATGTTACAAATAAGTAAACTGAGGCAAAGTTAAGATACTTACTCAGGTAGCAAGTATCTGAGAGCAGCTTTGAACTCAAATCTTCCTGACCCCAGACTCAGCACTGTTCCACTTATCTGCATGATAATATTTAGAACTTAAAGGGACCTTAGATTTATATCATAGACTAGTCCAGAGGTTCTTCATCTTTTTTGTGTCTTAATGTTTTTGGATCAGGGAGTCTCCTGAACACAATGGACCTCTTTTTAAAATATGTTAAAATGCATAAATAAAAATATGAGGTAATAAAAGAAACCAGCTATATTGAAATAAAGAAGTATTTTTTTTTCCATTTAGGTATATGAACTTTCTGAAACTTATCCTGGCTTAAACATCCTTAAGTCAACCCCCTCATCTTACAGAGAAGGAAACTGAGGCTCAGAGGGGCTGCCCCAAACCACACAGCTTGTTCTCACTCCCAATCCAGTGTTCTTTCTAGTCTATCATTTGGCTCCCACACATTAGTTCTTTCCTTTTGAAAGAACAAATGCAACAATTTTTTATTCTTATTTCTATTTATTTATTATGTTTTACAATATGAACAACAATAAATGGGAGCAGAGGAGCTTGCCTCAATGATTTCTAAGACCCCATTCATCTCCAAGAACCATATATTTTCAGTTCAGATAGCAGTAGTATATTGAAAAGATAGCACAAATTAGCTAGACTCTAAAAAAAGTCAGAAAAACTTTTTTTTGGTCCATATTAAACCTGGGGTGAGGACATAATAGGAGGACATTCCCTTACACTGGTTCCTTACATTTGCTTAAGAGCTACTAAAATTGAAGGACCCAAACAAGAGGTTTCTCAATCACCTGGACTTTTAGTCTACCTCTGCTTGACTCACAAGAAGGAACTCTGACACCCCCCTCCACAAATGGTCAAGTCTGCCTTCCTCTGGCCCGAAAAAGACAAGCTTCTTTTCTTCTGCTGCAACCTCTTCCCACACAGAATTACAGACTCACTCAGTGAAGCTGAGAATCCATTATGAAGGGGTATGTAGAACTGTATGTATGCATTGGCTGTGTGATCCTGGGCAAGGAACTTAATCTCTTATTTCCCCAGACAATCCCCTAAGATCAAATTGTCCACTTTGGATGGAGGAAGTTCTGTATGCTGATGAAATCACAAGTGAAAAAAATGATCCCCCAAATGCAGTAATACCTGCATGCCTTAAAGTCCTACTTAAATGTGAGCTACTGGGATCTGTATTATATCTTACTCTTGGCACCAGATTGATTTATCTCAAATAGATCTCAACTTAGATCCAACTAGATCTGATCTCAACTAGATCAAAAGCTCCTCAAAGGCAAGGATCCATCATATTAACTCGATTCTTCTCACTTTCCTTGGATATAATGCCTGAGTAAGGTTCTTTACTCTGAGGATAATCCATGGAATTTCATTAGTGATGAGGACCGTGATGGAGGAAGAGAGAGAATTCTGTTAAAGAAGTGTGATGTAGTGAAGGGGAATTACTCTAGAAGTTAAGAGAGCTTGTTTCTAGTCTTGGCTGTGATTTATTGAGTGATCATATGCAAAGCACTTAAACTTTATGGGATTCATTTATATGATTTCATCTACAAAAGGGAAAAAAATAACACATCATTTAGCTCCACAGTACTACTATAAGCAAAGTGCTTTGCAAACCATAATATGCTCTCAAAATATGAAATGATAATGAAGAAGTAATTTTTTCCTGAGTTTCCTTATCTGTAAAATGGGGATACTACTTGTCCTATAAATGGCATGGAGGTTGTTTGTTGTAAGATCAAAATAAAATCTAAGATAGTGGCTATATGCAGATATTAAAAGGCCAATATGAATAAAATCTCATTAGAAATCATGATCCTTTGGAATCTGAATGTAGATCAAAGCATACTTTAAAATTTTTTTTCTTTTTTTTCTGTGATTGCTTTCAAAGTATGGCTCATATGGAAATGTTTTGCATAACTCCATATATAAAAGTATATATTCTACTGTCTTCTCAAGGAAGAGGGAAAGGAAGAAGGGAGAGAATTTGGAACTCAGAATTTAAAAAAAGGAATGTTAAAATTTGTTTTTACTATACAAATATAAATATATATTTAACATATAAATATTTTAATGAAAGAATCATCATCCTTTGATAGTGACTCCATCATTGGGTATACCTCATGAAAGTATGGGGCCAACTTACTGTGGGTTGTCACATTGGCGGGTTCTGAATTTCACACCAGTGCCACAAGTTCTGGAACAAGAGCCAAACTTACTCCATGCACCCCAATTTCCATCTCGTTTCAAGATATCTGGAGTGAGCCAGATACAGTGGCCTTTAAAACAGTGCTGGAAGAGAATCCAAGAGAAAAACATGAGCACATCCACTAATCTGCTATATCTCCCTCTTCCCCTTGGAGAGAGAAATTCACTCACTCCCAGGATGCTGAGATCTCAGACACATGACCTTGAATTCTTGTTGAATGTAGCTAGTTTTCCTGTAGAAAATAATTATACATCACATTTCCTCATATTTATATAAATGTAGTTCTCTGGCTTTAATAATTCCTGGTCAGAGAAATAGATAAATTTTTTTTTGAAATTCACCAAAGAACATAGAATATTAAAAGTGGAAGGGACTGTAGAATATGTCATATTGATGATGAAATGGACCACAGAATGCAAATGTTAGAACTGTAAGAGAATACAGCATATAGAATGTTAGAATTGAAAGAGACTACAAAATACAGACTATTAGTGTTCAAACTGGCTTATTTTACAGATAAGGAAACTGAGGCCCAGATAGGGAAAGAGAAGATTGCCAAACAAAGTGGCAGATAGCTGTGTATACAAAATAAGCACACAGATGATGTTTGTGGAATTGCAGCAATAACAGCATCTGAATATGGTTCTGGCAACAAACCACTGCTCTTTCTTCTATAGTATAGTAAGAATGATGGGATGCAGGGCTTTGGTTCTTCTCTCTGGACTTTTCAAAGGATATCTGTTTTGGTCATATTGCATGGCTGGGAAATTTGCCACTTATACACATACATGTACACACAGATGGCCAGGACAGGTTTTTCTTAACACAAAGACAAGTTTAACTTTGTACAATTAGCTTCAGCAACTACTTGTTCTTTTTGGGCTAAATTAAAGTAGTAGTAATGGTGGTAGTAGAAACAACTGTAAGATTATTTCTTCACAGAGCCTATGAAATTGCTAAGATTCAGGACAAAACTCACCCTTTCTGGGTGATATCCATTCAAAGTTAGTCAACCAAGAAGCACTGAATAAATATCCGGGTCATATGCATCTATTCGTGGAAAAGGAGGAGTTTGTAATGACAATTCAAGACCAGTTGCCACCAGAAATTACAGAAAGGTTATCCTTAAGGAGCCTGGAGTTAGTGATAATGTAGATTATATAAGGAAATAATAGAAATTATGTAACAGATCAATGCTGAGTGAAAAAAAAGAATATCTCCTGAATATCCAATAAGATACAACATTATGGCTAGAATTAAAAATCAGATGCTTTGACAGATGAGAAATCCTGATATTATAAATACAGGTCTCAATATATCCAGAAAACCTGAACCAATGGACTCTACTGGAACTGGAACATTATCAAAGACCAAGTTGCTGCTCATGATTACCAAGACAAAAATGATCCCTTAAGAATAATGTTTTCAGTATATGGTAATATGCCAAATAGTTACAATATCCAAGGTAATGGGACAAAAAGATTTTGAAATAGAGACCTAGCAGAGGAGATTTAAATTATGTGGGAATAGGAGGAGAAGCATATACATCAGTTCTCTTGTCCTGGAGCTGTGTTGAAGATGCTTTCAATGAATCTACAAAGGATGAATTTACATCTTAATAATTTTACTCATCTCAGGAAGCAGCATTTTATCCAATTGTTCAATGGTCCATGACACATTAAATTTAAAATAATCAAAGCAGGAGCAAAACTTATCCCAGTATCATTTCTATTTTTATTAGTGATATTGGTCTACAGTTTCCCCCCTCTATTTTGATTTCTTTCCTGATTTATGAATTTAGTAGGATCCTTCCTTCTCATATTTTTCAACATTTTATGTTATATTAGAATTAATTATACTTTAAATGTCTGCTAGAATTTTCTTGTAAATTCATTTAGTTCTGAGTTTTTTCTTGGGGTTCATTTATGGCTTATTCAATTTTTAGATAAAGTTTTTAAGTACTCCATTTGCTCTTCTGTTAATCTGAGCAATTTATATTTTGTAAATACCCATTTCATTTAAATCATCAGTTTTATTGGCATGAGTTGAATAAAATAGCTTCTAATAATTGCTTTTATTTCTTTTTCATTGCTTGTGTATTTGGCTTCTAAGTTATTTGTTGAAATAATGTATAGTATGGGATGTACTATATTATATAGTTTTTATTGAAATGCTCTTTGATCTTGAATGTAGGAAAATAAAAAAGCATGTCAATAAATACTGTATACAGATGAATACCTGTAACAAGGGTAAATGAATCAGGTGAATTACATCAGGCACATTTCTGAGGTGCTCAAAAGTGAAAATCATAGTAAAAGATAAAAAAAATGCAATTACTACCATTTCAAGCCATGCCATTAAGATGGAGATTAGGGCACAATTTGTTATATTCACCATGGGCACATAATTAGTTTAAACTAGATGGTCATATTCATGGGTTCTAATTTTTCAAGTTCACAGCCACCCTCCAGAATGCATTAATTTATACTAGGTAAGAAACCAAGGCTTTATCAATCCAAGCACATTCTCTCTTATACAAAAAGTTCTTTCCTGTAGAACAGGTTTTTTTTTGTCCTAATGATTTCATAAAAGGTTAGAAAATATGAAACTTGCAAGGGCTCCTGGAGTGATAAATTATCCTGCATATCTCTATCTATTTAAACTCTGGAAATGGCATAAATTTCATGGTCAGACAAGTTTCCCATGTGACCTAGTTCTTATCGTCTAGGAAGACTTTAAGAGAAAAAAAATTTAAACTGTTTTGTATTTTCTAGTTCTCATGTAAAGTTCTCATCTGCTGCCCTGTTATGGTATGAAGGGGACCCTAAGTTCTCAAAGGTTATACCAGGTAAACACAAAAGCTCTGACACATACTATCAAGCTGGAAAGGCTTTGGATAAAAACTTGGATTTGGACTGGACTTATGTTATGTGACGACTAAGTTACTTAAGTGCAGGAAAGTTCATTACTAGAAAATGGTCAGCCCCATTTGTAAATATTTGTAGCTACTGCAATTCATAAAGTATAAGAGACAGCTTTGGTATAATGGACAAAGCCATGAATTTGAAATCAGAGAACCAGTGCTCTTAACTCCTGGTTCTAACTTTGGGCAAATCAGTCTCTTGGGGCCTCAGTTTCCTTATCTGTAAAATGAAGTTGTATGAAATGGCCTCTAAGGTTCCTTGCAATTCCACATCTATGATCTTAGGATGACTAAGGTGTGGTGGAGATGTGATTTGTAAGATCTCATAACTTATAAGTTCTGAGGCCTGAAAATGGGCTGGATATTTCTTTCTGTCCATCATCACTAATTTGTCATTTCTAGCCATTCAGCTCCCTGAAGACCAATAAGGAGAAGAGAGAATGGTTTAGCCATGTTCTGCTTTGGGAAAACCAAACCAGCTTATTTAAGGAGTCTGTGACTATATATATTCCACCTGCTGATTGATACTATAGGCAATAAGACATAGGTCTGTCTTCTTCTCCAAGGAACTTATAGTTAATTGGGACTCCTTTTGCAGAAAGAACTCAGAACAAGAGAAGACAGTCAAATGTGATACACATTGGGAGGGCATTCATCCAAAAGATTAGGGAAAAATAAGGGAGGATTTCATGGAGAAAGCTGAGTCCTAAATGATTTGTGAAAAAGTAAGCTCCTGATGTGTGCTAGGTACTGTGCACAACTGCTGGGGATACAAATATGTAAGTGAGACAATCCCTGCCCTCAAGAAATAATAGGGAAAGAGAACACATATAGGGGAGTGGTAGTCAGTAAAAGGCAGTTTGGGTCCAGGGAACCCAAGGAATTTGGATAGAGCATAGGACAGTTGACTAACATGCCCTTTTCAAAAGCAATGGTGGCAATTATCATTCACAGAACAAGAGATAGGAGACAAGTGGGTGACAGAAGGGAGAGGTGCCTGTGGCAGCAAGGCAGTTATAAGGTGTCTGGGGGAGGGCTGTGTTGGATATGAAGCCTAGTTTGGGGCTCCTAGGAAAAGTAGGTCAGATGAGCTTACACTTGCTCACTCATTAGTCAGAAGTTCTCAGCCCTGAAATGGGGTTCCAAAATTGAATGGATTAACTTCCCCCAAGAGAATATGATATCTGATAATCTGGTTTGAGCGTACTATTCTAAATGGGAAAGGGAAGCATCAGCAGAGCATATGGGAAGATGTCCATGGGTAAATGGAATAGAACGTAAGGCTGATCTTAAAGGATGGGCAAGATTTGGATAGCTGGAGAAATGGTACTAGTGCATTCAAACTGAGAGAAAAGAACGTGATCCAAAGCAGAGAGACAGGAATGAGCATTGTGCTTTGGGAGGGAAGTGAGGAAATAGCCCTGGTTGCGTTAGGTGGTAGGGATTGTGGAACTATGAACAATAAAGTTGGGGAGATGGAGTGAGGCTTTGAATGCCAGGCTAAATGGTTTAGGCAATAAAGTTTTCACAGATGCTTCCTTTGCAAAAAAAATAAGGACATTAAGAAAGGATTTTAGAAAACTTAGTATCTGGTGGTAGTATGTATTTCTGGACTCACTAATTTGTTCCTGCATGAATCTGAGGGAAGAGATCTTGCTTGACCCTGGCTCATTCAAGAGGTGGTTGTCATGGCCACTGGCCACATCTTATGGTAAATGGAATTGGAGAGAAAAAAAGCAAAAGAGAAATTGTTTACTCAGAATAGTCATTTGTATTTTCTACTTCAGAGGAGAAAAAAGGAAATCAAGGAGTTCAGGGAGTTCAGGGATCAGAGATTCATTGCACTCTAGCAAGATGAGAGATATAACAAATGAGAGATACAACAATCAGAGAATGTGGCTGAATTTCAACGCCCTATGCTGATGGAGGAAGCAAAGATGTAGATGATCTGGTACATTTGTTGTTAGCTTTCAGAGGTATTGTTTGGATCTCTGCTTGAGTAGTTTTGGCTACAGCTTTAACATTGAGAATTCATCAAAATAACCTGGTTCAAGAATGATCACTGAGGCACTAGCTGGACAACCACCACCTCTGGGCACCTCAGTTTTGTTATGTGCAAAATGGGATAATAATTCCAAAGGGATATATTGTGTGCATGGAAAATATTATCAATATATTTATTCAATCCTATCTTTCTATTCCACTCTTCCTATATTAATCTCATTTTTCATCTACTCTTACTTACTCTTTTCTACTTATTTACACTTCATACTGGATAGACTGAAGAAGGAGAAAAAGATAAAGCAAGTTTCATGAATTTCAGGTTATTTGTGATGGGTTACATTTGTGTTTCCTGTTTCCTCATCTGTAAAATGAGCTGGAGAAGGAAATGGCAAACCACTCCAGTACTTTTGCTAAGAAATCCCAAAAGGAGTTAGACATGACTGAAATGAATGAACAACACAGATTTATGGGGATGGGGGATTATGGGAAGGGTAAGATTAACACATAAATGATAGGGGTTTTTTTTTTTGAAGAATAACTTATAAGGATAAAATTGAAGAAAAGTAACAGAACACATGGTTATTCATTATCATCTCCTTTATGTCTCAATCCAACCCAGCAAGAATCAGAGGGCAGGGAGTCTCAACCCCGTTTTACATATGAGGAAATGGAGGCTTAGAACTGAGGCAGTTTGCTTAAGATAAAACAGCTAATAGATATCAGAGAGGAAATTCAAAACCCAGTCTTTTGACTCTAATTGGGATCTTTCTTCTACAACATATTTCCTTCATGTTCTCTAACTCCTACTAGAAACTAAAGGCAAACACTGTCCTCTCCCCTCCAGGCAAGCATGTATTATTCTGGGTTTCTTTAGCTCCTTGTGCTTTTGTGTCCTTTCCATGTTCTATGAGTATTGAAAATCTGCCCCCTCAGAGATGACAGGGATTATTGTATTAGGTACTGGGTATTCTCCTTTTGGGTGCTCAGCCTGTTTACTCACCTTCCCTGGAGCACACATGGTCCCATCCAGTGGTGGCCCCTTCTTGGTTTTGCAGAAATAGGGGTTGTCAGGGTGGCTGCACCATAGCTGCTTGCAAGGATCAAAGGTCCGGAACTAGAACAGGAGCAAGCTCAGAGAATTACAGAATGTCAAAGCTAGAAGGGACCCTAGAATACAGAATATTAGAGCAGGGAAAGACTTCAAGATTCTCTAGTTGACTGTTCTCATTTTCCAACAGAAAGTTGGAAATCTGGTAGATAGTAAGCAAAAAACCTGGGATTTAAACCCAGGTCTTGTCTCTCAAGCCTAAAATTACATGGATTTGTGGAAAGGTAAAATAAAACATATGATTCAATAAAGAATCACATTCAGAGATCGACAGAAAGAGTAAATGACCCTTTGCAAAGAACCTTTGTTAGTGAGAAATGTCCAAGATGAGATCTGAAACACTGCCCTCAATTGCTACAAATTTCTATTTCTATAATGCTTTATAGTTTGCTAAGCATTCTTCTCACAAAAAATCTTGTGAGCAAATATAGTCAGCTATATGGTGCAATAGGTAGAGCACTGGTCCTGGGGCCTGACTTCAAATCCAGCCTCAGACACTTGACGCTTAACATTTAACCAGCTATGGGAGTCTAGGCAAATCACCTAACCCCAGTTATCTTGCAAAAAGAACAAAACAAAAAGATTCCACCAAGAGAGAAATAAACATTAAAAAAATCACAAATTTACTAGGACTGATAGTTATATTTTTTTACTGTGAGCATTTATACCCTGGAAATCAGCAAATGGTACAAATAGGACTTAGTTGATTATCAAGATTTAAGAAAGTGATGAAGGGAATATCAATGATGCAAATTAGGTCTTATAGCTAGTCATCATCAGAAATTCAAATCCAGGTCTCCTGGCTATGTCCAATGCTCTTTTCCTTACTGTTTCTTAATTTGCGGTGAATAGTTTTCTGTTCTTTCTCTTTCTTCTTTTTCTTTTTTTTTCTTCTTCTTATTTTGCTAAGGCAATTGGGGTTAAGTTCTGTTCTTTCTCTAGGAAAGATAACGTTCCTCTCACTAGGGCTTTACTAAGAGTGGTGATCACTTTTCATGTTCCTGTCAAGCCCTCTACTGGTTTAAGACACTCTGTGGGGAAAAAAAAAAACTGTGGTGAGCAGAACTGTCTGTGGCCATGGAATGGGCAGAAACTTGCTGATCGATGCCAAAACATTGGTCTTATTAGCATCGCACTCCAACCAGCCAGGCTAACCAGGCATGGGCAACAGAGCCAAGGAAAGCTGTGTTTGGAATCAAAGCTGAGACCTGGAAACCTTTAATGCAGTTCAATCCAATCCAATTTGATCCAGTGTGATTACTGAGCCAATGAAACATCAGAGTCCCAGAGCAAGGGTCTCAGACTCAGAAAATATTGCTTTTATTTTACACAGGTGGTACAAACTCCTGAGCTCTTCCTCCCAGCCCTACAACACAGGTTAGTGGACTCTGTAAAGTCCATGCTAGAAAATGAGAACCTGGGAAGAGAATGCAGACAAAAAAGGCAGTTTTGCCGTGTAAAAAGTGATGTATGCTTTAAAAAAACCCAAGTTCATGGCACATACATGTATTTAAAAGAAATTAATATTTTTGCATATATTAAAAAAGATGACAACTCCAAATCCCTCTGACTCTCACTGGGTATTTTCCCATGAATTATGTGCCTTCCCAATGAAACTAGTTGCTTTACTGAAAATTTTTCCCTTCTCAGATTTTCCCTACAAACCTTGCTGGAAATAACAATAGGGAAAGAATGAGAGAAATCAAACCACTCACCAAGTTCATAAGATTAATAAGATTTCGAGCCAAGAGGAACTTTAGCTATTATTTAGGAAAACTCCCTCATTTTACTGATCAGGTCGACCAGAGGTCCCACAGTTAGTAAATAGACAAGGAGAGATCAGCTCCGGAATTATCATGGGGTCAAGGATAATTGGCCCTTGCAAACTGAATTTAGAAGGAGCTTGCAGTAGCACAGAGAATAAGTTAGCACCTATTTAGCCAGAATATTTACTTAAAATAGTAAGTTCTTTTCTTTTCTTTTCTTCAGGGCTTTGTTATCCAAGGGAACTCCTCCTAAATCTCAGGAACCCAGCACCAATCCTAGGGGTGCCCCCTCAGGTAGTCATTAAATGTTTATAAAGTTCCTACTATGTTCCAGGCATTGTGCTAAATGCCAGGGATATAGAGGCAAAAGATAGTCCCTGTCCTTGAATCTATAAGGAGACAACACATAATAATGTGTACAAATAAAGCACATATAGGATAAATAGGATAATAAATAAACCTGATAGACAGTGATTGCTCCAGTGGCCACAATTGTTAGTTAGCTAAAATCTCATCTCACTGGGATTCAACCTCAGGTTCTCTGACTCCATTATTCCAGAACTCTTTCTATTTAAGGGAAGACTGTTCACATGTGTCCAAGGATTGCTGGCAGCCTGACCTGGGACTAAGCAGACCTGCCAATGTCCTTCCCAGAAATAATAGCCCCAGAAATGACAGGCTGAGGGTGAGGTGGAGTGATGGGGAGACAGGAGGAGGAACACCGCTGGTCCCAGGGCTATGCTTGCCAAACATAACTACACCTGGCAAAGCTATTATTGTTTTTTCTTTTCATCTCCTCAGCAATTGGCTAGAGGTCACTCTCACCATCTGACACTGCCCTGAGGTTATTGGACGCCAGAATGACCCACGGCCACCACCAGTCCCAGGCCCTCTGGGAAGAAGCAGTGGGAAAGACTGACTTTTACTCACCGCTGTGCACATCATGTAGCCAAGTCCAAAATCAAAGCGACACTGCTCGTTCATGGAGTAGTGAATTCCCGGCAGCTGGGGCAGAGCTGGCCAGTCCTGTTCAAAGGGGTCGTCCCGGAGGCAATCGTAGGAGCTGCAACAGGCACACACACAAACATGACAGGAGCAGATGGACTTGTGGCTTCCCGAAAGGCTGAGTGTGAGCCAAACGGAGCCCTGCCTGCTGGGAAGCTGTGGCACCAGATGGGCTCCTCGGGCATCTGCCCCAGCCAGCCCACAGGTGCACACTCCCTCTGGCCTTCCTGGTGCTACAATCTGAGCAGGGCTCTCACTGGGAGGGCCTGAGGTCCCAGGTTCCCACTTGGACAGGGATCAGCAATGGGCCCACCCCACATCAGGCTGATGAGAAAGAACATGTAATTCACTGTCCAGGTTAGGTATTCCTCCTTCCCTTCCCTCATCCCCATCCTTCTGTCCTTCAGCCTGAACTCTGGAGGAACAGCCAGGCAGCCAGGGACAGAGCAGTGCTTGAGAGCACAACCCACACCCTTTTGGGGGGAAGCACATGCTCCCACAAACCAAAGGGGCCCCTCCTGGGGTCTTCCTGCTGCCTGCTACCCTAGAAATCCTTCCCAAGAGTTCCTGTCTAGGCCTCCTTTTCATTGGGAACGTCCTTAAGCATCTCACATTACAGTAGTCAGGGTGAGGTGGCAATCCACTCCAGCACTTGGCCCAGCTTGAATAATGTCAGGAAACAAAAAATCTGGGAAACTGTTATAATACTTAAGCCTGCTGGACCTTAAGCCTGGGAGTGACTAAGGCTTTCAGTTGTAGAAGGGAGGGGGACGCTGAGGAATCATGTCTGAGGGGACTGTCGTGTCTGCTGTGGTCCGATCACTGCATCCGGGGACGAGGGGACCCAGGCTTGCAACAAGAATCATTTGGTTCAGAACCAAGTATGTACTGGACCCGGCCAAGCTCTTTAGCTAGGAGGATCCTTCCTTCTCCCCACCCTATAATTTTCAGGAGGAGGAGAGAAAACGTTATCATCTGTCCTCATCCAGCCAACTACTGTGACCTATACAAAATGCCCATCCTCAGACATACGCTGGCAGTGGGGATGGCTTGGATGCACATAAGTGTGTTCTCAGGACCATTAAGGTGTGATCAGCAGGACCCAAGAGGCAAGAAGCTTTCATTCATCACAAGTCTGCAAAAATGTTTCCTCGTCAGGATTCAACAATGTATTCTTCCGTCTGAGGGCAGGGAAGGTTCTTAGTCAGCCTTCCTGAACCCGGTGAATGCATGAGATTCTTAGGGGAATTTCAGGGGGGAAGGATGCTGTGGAATCAGGTGAAATATAGAAATTCAGAAAAGGGGGACATGTGTGCAGTTTGCAGATTGTCATCATTCCCACACTTCAGAAGAAGGAATATGTTACAGGCTGAGAATGAAATAACACAGAACAATGTGCATCGTTTTTGGACACCTGAGGTCCAGGATTAGCTTGGTGGGGGAAATCTTCGTGTTAAGTAAATGGGCTTTCCATTTGGTTTTTGGAAAGTAAATATTATATACAAATCCCAAGTGGAAAATGAGCATGTCCTAATAAGATGATACCAGTATGAGCCTCCTCTGGTCACTCACACCCTCTCTAAATAGCTATGGTTCTTAGTGTGCAGGAATTTTTAGGAGCAGTGGCTGAAAAGACAAAAGGATTATCGTTCATAATTACTCACTGGAGGTAGCGATTCAGCTCCTGTTGGCTACACCGGGACCAGTGGAAGCGGTGGAAGGCAGCTTGGACCAGAGGAGCCATGATGCTGCCCATCCGCACCTCATCACCACACCTGTTGCCCTGGCCATCATGCTCCATCCCTAAGCTGGAACAAAGGTAAGAAGAGGAGAGACCTGGCATGGGAACCAAGCAATTTTTACTCTTCATAAAGAGGAGACACAGGACCTGAGATGAACACTTTCAGCGGACTGCTGCTTAAAAAAGGGAGATGCATGGTGTGTGGAAAGAGCTATTGTTGTTTGTCCTGCATTCTGGAGGGAGATGATGCTGAATTGGAGTGAACTGGATTTGAGTGAGGGAGGGCTGTTCAAGGTCACCTGCCTCATGTTCCCTTCCAGAGCCATCTGGGTCCAGTGGCAAGATTTGGATCAGGATAATGGAGATGACCCTGGCCGCAGTGGGAGAATTTGGTCTTTTTAAGCTAAGGTTTTCAACAGGTCTCAGTTTGACCGAGGCAATACACATTCAGTGATTAAGGCTGGGGAGCAACTGAAGCAAAGAACCTCCTCCTTGTCCTAGTTCCCCAAAATCTAAATGAATAAATAAATGAACTAGGAGGAGAAGACCTAAGGGTTTCTTGCCAAAGCAGAAATGACTTCTATTTACGTGCAATCAAAACCCAATGACCAAATGGGGCTTGGCCGGAGGCCTACTGATGGCCAATTTGGACTTGGAGCAGAAGAGTGTACATCCTGGTTTTGCTATTTCTTAACAGTGAGATCTCTAATGAATCATGGTCCTTTTCTGAAACTCAGTTTTTTCGCCTGAAAAATGAGAGAACAGGATCACATAATTTCTAAGAGCCATTCTAATTCTATAATCATATGATACTTTTCTGGATGCCAGTTTTTAAATTTATAAAATGAAAGAATTGGACTAGATGGTCTCCAAAGTCTCTTCTTTCTCTCTAGTGGTTTGTGATTATCTGATTTCCAAGAACATATTACTTTGCCACTTTGCTATTTCAATAGTGAAATTAGAAAACTGATAAAGGAATGAGCCCCCCCCCAACTTTAATAAGAATGCAATAAACATTTATGAAGTTCTTATTATATGCAAGATCCTATTTGGAATATGAGGTATGGAAGGGGGAAGAAGCGCCAAAAAAAAGGAACATAATGCTCTCATAAAACTCACAAGTTAACAAAGTTCTTTCAACTTCTACTGAATGTTTGGTTTCATTAGTGTTGATACTTCAAATAATCAAGATTAGTTGGTTATAGTTTGTAGGACAGTGATCAATCAGTCTGGATTTATCAGAGATTTTGACACATCCTGTCCCCTCCCCTCCAAGATATAGGGACAATGCTGTTATTATCAGGGAATGAGGGAAAGACAGTTCTCTAGCTTGCCTATCCTCCTAACTGACCTTAAATGTGAAGAATGACTATATATTCTTGATACCATGAACATTCTCACAGTGTTTAAGAGCTCTTTCCTGAAGGGATTACGTCTTAGGTTTGAGTCCCCAACTACTTTCTTCTCTAACCAGATACCATGGGGAATGTTAGCCTCTGGAAATGAATTATCCTAAACTTTCCAGAGAATCTCAGAGGCAAGTAGAAAAATACATGTTGTGAAGACTAAATATTGGACACCTTGGTCTTAGACTATTCTCTTTTCCCCAAATGATTCCCTAGGCAGAAGTACCACTCTCAATGTACTTTAGGTTCATGTTCTCCCAAACCAAAAAGGAAAAAATAACTATGATCTTTACTTACACATGGCCAGTCTCATGGGCTACCACGAAGGCAGAGGAAAATCCATCTTCATGGTTCAGGGTACAGCTGCGGACGGGATGGCACATTCCAGTGACCGGGGCATAGCCTGGGAGGGAGGGCAAGGAGCAAAAGCCATTTCGGTTCCCAGGGGACCCAGGGCAGGTGCCTAGCTCAGTGAAGCTGAGTTCTCAGACGGGATATGCTGAGTGAGGCTTGGGACAGGACCTGATGTCCAAATGCCAATACCTTGGTGGGTCTACCGAGAGGCTTCAGCTATGCTGGGGGCCCTCACAGACTGAAAATCTTGGCAAGAGGCAAAGCTGTGGGCACACATTCTAGGAATACACAGGAGCCTTTGGGTGCTAAACTGCTTATATTTTTCCTGATTTTCTTCTGATCTTTATAATTAGGTATATAAATATTTTATAGCATCCAGCATAGGATAGGAAAGTGTTAATTTTCTCAACTACAAAATAGACTTATATTATGTACATGAATCTTAGCTCTTTCAAGGGAAAGGAGTGTCTTCCTCATATACCACCGGTGGCTTTACCCTTCTGGGAATAAATATTTCCTATATTTTCTCAAGATTTGTACAAGTCTGGGGTAGTTTTCATGTTCTGACCCAGTCACTGAAGGAAAGAATGGAAAGTAGACAGACAAATGGGATGCACAAGCATTTTTTGATGCCCCAAAAGAATTGAATGGGAGGCACAATGTGCAGGAATTGGCAGAGGGAAGAGATAAATAAGACTATATTACAGTGACTGAGTTAATTTTTGGTTAGGCAGACTAAGTAAAAAGGGTCCTATAGCTGCTAGAAGAAATCTCTGGGGTATGTGTATTGGAGTGCAAGGAAGTATTTAGGAAGTAAGTTAGAAAACATTGTCTTCAATGGGCTAGAGTTATTCTGAATTTATATAAAAGGACTTCAAAGTTTCCAATACTCTAGAGACATGTTGGCTCTACCTACTTTGTGTTGACAGAGCTATGACACTTTTTCTTGTAAAGGAAGAGAAATATTCAGGAACATGGAGCACTAAGACCAGACTAAATACAATGACAAGAAGGCTAGGCAGGGCTTTGGCCATATGGAGCTGTTACACTGGCTAGAAGTGAATAATAATGATAAGAGTGATTGATAACTGACATAAGAAAACCTCCTGTAGAACAATGAGGTAGAAAAAAATGAGAGAAAAGTTACCTGGCAAGGCAAGCCCTGACCCTACTTCTCAATGGAGCTCTACCTAGAAAAGTACTGAAAACCACAAGGTCTGAGCAGGGATTTGGGGAGAGTTGGCTCATAAAAAGGAGGTGAATTGGTGACTTACTAACAAATATTTCTGCCCAACATGGGCCATCCAGACTGTCTTCATCATGTGGACATCAGTGATAAATAATAATAAATCCCCATTATTTAACTCTCACTCTCAGGCTCAGCCCACCCTCTTTTCTTCCACTAAATTTCATTGATGATGTCCTTTGTACTTTCCTAATTCCTTGTTTGTAACACGTTGTCACTAATTTATACCCATTATGTACCTCTCCATTACCTCATGAGTAATACTCATTTTTGATTTTTCGGAGATTGTCATATTCCATAACTTGCTACCATACAATCTGGCAGAATATCAGTATTAAATAGATGGGCTTTTATTTTAGGAGAAGGTTTGGGTCATTTAAAAGTCTGTATGAAATGTGAGTTATTGTTATTGTTTTATAATTATTGTAAAATCTCTTGGGCTCTACATCTTTTCCAGCATATTTTTTTTCCTATAGACATTTCCATGCACTGTCACAGTTCACACCTTTCTTATTTTTCACAGGTCAATAAGAACTATTGTACTAATATTCCAGTATTTGTTTAGCAAGTCTTGTAGTGCAGGAGCATCTGGAGTATTTTTAGTTTTTTTTCCTCCAAGATCAATTAGGAATCAATGTTAGGAATATCATTGTAAGATGACTTTATTCTTCTCCTTTCAAATTATTTCCTTGGGGCATCAACTCCATCCTTTGCTGTTGCCTCTGTAGAGTAAAGGTAATGTGGAGTTCTTTTTTGCTCTGCCAGAACAGAGCAAACTCTCAAAGCTCCTACCATATGAGAAGGGCTTTGAATATAGACCTGGTGAAGGACTGTAGCCTGTGGCCCAGCCTAAGGCTTGAGAAGTTTATGATCAGGAGGGCAGGCTAGGGCTGCTTTACATTTACTTAAATTTACTACTCTGCAAATGTCTTGCATTAATGTACATGTTTGTCTCCCATTAAAATGTGGTAAACTCTTTACTGGCAAGAAGTTTACATTCTAATATTTCTTACTTTCTATCTCCATCACTTAGTAGTGTCTGTCCTGTGCTATAGTTGTTCAGTTGTTTTTCAGGTGTGTACAACTGTTCATGACCCCATTTGGGGTTTTCTAGGGGATACTGGAGTGGTTTGCCATTTCCTTCTCTAACTCACTTTACAGATGAGGAAACTGAGGCAAATAGGGAAGAGTGAATTGCTCAGGATCTCATAGCTAGTGTCTGAGACTGGATTTGGACTCAGGAAGATGAGTCTTCTTCATTCTAAGTCTGGTGCACTATCCACTGTACCACTTAGCTGTCCCACATACTATAATAGCTTAGCTTAAAATGCTTGCTGACTGATTGGTAGGAATGAGTATCAGAGTGTGTGTGTGTGTGTGTGTGTGTGTGTGTGTGTGTGTGTGTGTGTGTGTGTGGTATAGGAGAAAAAATATTGGATTTAGAGTAAGATAATAATAATAATAATAAACTAACATTTATAGAGTGATTACTATATAGTAATAGACAACTAGATGGCACAACAGATAAAATGTCAGGCCTGGAGTCAGGAAGACTCATCTTGAATTTAAATCCAGCCTCAGATAATTAGTAGCTGTGTGACTCTGGGCAAGTCACTTCACCCTGTTTGCCTTAGTTTCCTTGTTTGTAAAAATGAGGTAGGGAAGGAAATGGCAAAACACTCCAGTACCTTTGCCAAGAAAACCCCAAATGGGAGCACAAAGAGTAAGACTAAAAACCAACTTAAATACTATGTTCTAAAAGTTTTATGATTATCATCTCATTTGATCCTTACAACAACCCTGGAAGGTAAGTGCTATTATTATTATTATTCCCATTTTATAGATGAATAAACTGAGGCTATAGAGGTGAAATGACTTGCTCAGATTTACACAGTTAGTCCATGGCTGAGACTAAATTTGGACTCAAATCTACTTGACTCTAGGCTGAGCTCTCTCTCTATCCACTGTGTCATCTAGAATCTGAGTTAATCTTGGTTCTGCTTTTTATAACCTATAGAATTGAGACAAATTAGTTCTCCTGTCTCACCCAGAAACTCGTAGATGATCTCTAAGGACCTTTTCTAGCCAAGATCCTATAGGTTGGACTTAGTGACTCTTCTTAGTTGAATAGGGTTGGTTTTTTTTTATTGAAAAATCTTTGAAAATTGAACATGTAGGTCTCTTCTTGTTGATTTGTTCAAATCTCTGCCTCCTCAGATCTTGCATATTTAGTAGCTCTGCTTGATTTTGGCTTTGCTAATTTGTGAATGATAACGGAGATTAATGGATACAAATACAGAGCAGCCAAGCAATTAGTGTCCAAATGAACAATTAGTGCCCAAGTGATGAACATCTCCATTAATGGCCAGAAGTGATGGGCATGGCTGGTTTCAAGCTGTCCCTTGTGGGTCCCGGGGACTAGGGCAATTAACTACGATCATTCCTGGAATGATGGCCGTGTGCTCTGTGCCCAGAATTACCCACAGTCCCTGCTTAAGATCTTACCATTTTAAATGTGACAGCTTGTAGAATAGAGGATGAGGAACAACCTGACTCGATTCTCTTATGGAGTGGGAGAAAGGTCCAGTAAAGCCTGCCTTCATTCAGCACTTCTGGAGAGACCATCACTGACCTGAATCTCCAAAATGAATCTGCACCTGAGGGCAGCTCTCAAGCTTAACTACTCCAGAAGCTGGAAGATACAGTTAGTAAATTTAGCACAGCATAGTGGAAAGAATACTGGATTTAGAGTAAGGAAGATTTAGGTTGAGGTGCTACATCAGAACCTTAATATCTGTGGGAACATGGATAAGTGACCTAACCCTCTCTGAATCTCAGTTTCTTGACATGTAAAATGGGATAATAAGAGTAGCTCTCCCAGCATTGTTGCAAGTCCCAAATGAGGTGACATGCATAAAATATTTTGTAAAATTTAACCCACTAGGAAGATGTGAGTTATGATTGTGCAAATGACAGAACCAGGATCAAAAATACCTTAGTTGAGTAACATTGGGACAAATCTAATGGGATAAAATTAATACAATCAATGGATAATTGCAAAGTCCTATATTGGAGTTAAAGAACCAAGCACATAAGTATAGAACCATAGATAAAGTCCTGGATCTAGAGAAAAGAAGACCTGAATTCAAATCAGACTCAGACACTTCCTAGTTTTGTGTTTCTGGGTCAGTTCCCATGCTGACTTGCATGCAGTTAGTCCATTGCCTGATCACCAAGAAAAGGCCTGGACTTAAGGGGAGCGGAAAAGTCAATAGACATTTATCAACTTTGTCACCAAAGGTCAGCATTATCTGGACTTGATGTTACAAAAAGAGGTTCTGGAGTAGATTCATGAATTCCTCATTGCTGTGATCAGTGGTCCACTAGGACAATCCCCACCTTTTCATTTCATTTAATTCTTATCCATGTCTTTCTAAAAATCCTCTATAGAAAACTCAGAGGAGACAAACAGATTGGGTCACCTTCAATAATTTGAAGATTTGTCATGCGGGAAATGGGTTAGACTTTTCATGCTTGCTACATATGACAAAAGTGAGAGGAATAGGGGGAAAAGTTGCAGTGATATAAACGTAAGTTTGTTCTTAGGAGGGCAAGAAGACAGATTTCAGTTTTCTTAAACACAGGAATATGAGGTGCAGTGTACCAGAGATGTGACATGGTGTAAGCATTTTCAGATGAAATCACTATTATTTTTGTTGTTCAATCTTTCACTCATATTTGACTTGTCATGACTCTCTTTGGGATTTTCTTGGTAAAGATCCTGGAGCAATTTGTCAATTCTACCTCATTTTATAGATAAGGAAACTGAGGCAAACAGGACTATGTGATTTGCACTATATTAATAGTTTTATCTAATTCTTTTACTTTGTTACAAGAGGCCTCTCATGAAAGAGGAGTCATCTATAAATGTTTGTAATATTAAAAAAACACATAAATTTACAAAGAGGAAATCCTAATGATTGGAGTTATCTCAATTACAGATGAATGGGAAGGTAGTGGATTCTCCTTCACTGGAGGACTTTAGGTAAAGGCTCACTGATCATTTGCCAGGTATGATGTAGAGGGAGGAGATGCTTCTTCAGGTTTCAATTGGACTAGATGGTCTCTGTAGACCTCTGATGACCTCTAGGTTCTGATATTGCACCCAATATGCTCGATGTCTTTTTGCCAAATTTTAACTTCACTGCAGTCTTGTTCTGAGTTTACATTGTTCTATAGGAGTCACTCTGATGATGACAACTTGGTAATGAGTCTGGAAGTTTATACCAACCCCAAACCGTATGAATTCCAGTTGGCAATGGACTGTGCATGAGTCACCCAAGAACTAGTCAAATTAGGTTTAAAGAGTCTCATTACCACAAGACTGACCAGAGGATTTGGGGAACTGAGGGAGGTTCACAAGAAAAAAAAATTAATTAAAAGGAAATATTCTTTGTGAATATAGGAAATATTGGTTAGAAGTATAAAATGTAATTAACCTATTCTACGCAGCATTTTTTGTTTTGTTTTGGTTTTTTTGTGAAGCCTCTGTGATGCAGATAGTGTCCAATCACAGAATTACTGATGAAGTGATCCTATGAGGGAAGGTAAGGGACAGAACTGGGGAAAAGGGACCAGCCAGGGTCACAGAACTTTTCACAACCTGATCAATGAAATAAGGAGAAGAAACCCAAAGTGCTGGGATGGATGTTCAAATGGTCTGTGTCTAGAGTGATGCAAAAGTCAGGGTCCTACACGGTCATTACAGGGATTACGCTATGTGACTGGGTAGTGTTCCCTTGGTACAACCCCTACCCTAATCCCAAGAGAGGAGAAGATGAAACCATATAGGATGCAGCAAAGGCACATCTCCTACTCTCCCCCCACCCCATTCACCCTGGCAGTCTAGGAGCAATAGGCAGGAGGGCTCACCTTGCATCCCTGATGGGCCAAAGTCCTGCCTGGTGAGAAAGATGGCATGGTCATGGGACTCCGCCTGGCTTGTATCTGATTTCCTTTGGAGAAAGGCCCAGTGACAAACGTTCTCCAAGCTCTGGGAAGGGTTCCCGATCTCTATGAGGCTCATGGACTAAAAAGATCAGGGAGAGGAGATAAGGAAAGAAGAGATGAGAAAAAATGAGGAGAGAGGAAAAAGAGGAGAGAGGAGAAAAGAGAGAGAAGAAAGGAAAGAAAGGAGAGTGAAGGGAGAAGGAGAAGAGAGAGAAGAAAGGAAAGAAAGGAGAGTGAAGGGAGAGGGAGAAGAGAGAGAAGAAAGGAGAGTGGAGGGAGAGGGAGAAGAGAGAGCAATATTATTATGTGACATTTCTCTTCCATGCCCTTCCACACCAGCCCTGTGAGATAGAGACAAATTTGTCCCAGACAGTGAAAAGTACTGATTTCTATGGGATCTATCTTAGCACTGCCTCTAGGACATTTCCGTCACATATTTTATCTCTGTATGAGATCAATATCTGAAATGATAACCCCATGTGATCTAAGTCTAGTAATTCTCTGCTACCATCATCTCTGACCCTCATTGTTCCCCTGGGTGCCCAGTGACCACCAAAGCTCTTCTGTGGGCTGTACAGCCAGCCCTGAATCCACACAGTATACTAAGCACTACATGTAGAAATGATTCACATTCTCATTTCTACACACAGGGACAGTTTTTGCTTTCTTGAGCAATAGAAAAACATTGTTCATTCATCTTAGATCTGTGGGACACAATGCAAACAAGATCTTCTTCTAGGACTGGGATTATTAACATTTTTTTCTCATGGATTCCTTTGGCAGTCTGATGAAGCCTGTGACACCTTTCTCAGAATAACATTTTTAAATGCATAACATTAAAAAATGCAAAACAAAACAAGACCCAATGCAATTATACTGAAATATAGTTAGCAAAATCTTTTCTTTTAAAAAGGTTCAGAGTTCCTGGTTTAAGAATTTCAGCTTTAGAATATTTGATGAGGAAACAAGGTTGATTAAGAGCTTAGTAGGTACCAGTGAAATCATCACTCAGACCAAAATCTCCTTAAGAAATAGCACTGACCCTAATGCAAAACTGTGAATGAGTTAAAGGAGCCTATACCTCAGAACACAGAAGGCCAAGGATGGAAACGTTCTCAGACCATAATGTCAGAGTTAAAAGCTCTTTAGAACACAGAAAACAATACCAGAATCGTAAAAAGAACTTAGAACATAGAACTTAATAGAAAAGCTGGAAGAAATCTTAAATATAGAAGACAGAGAAGTTTCATATTCTATGTTCTAAGGTTCTTCCAACTATGACATTCTTTGTTTTGAATTCTTTTTTGAATTTTATTTTTAATTTGTGAAATAATACAAACATTTCCATAAACATAATAAAATAAAAAAATTGTGCATGAGATTACCAATCTGTTATGTACAACTTGTTTTACCTTTAAAACACACAATAAAATTATCATATAACTTTTTTGCCCTTTTTTCCTTCCCTCTCTCCTGCCCCAACCTAGAGATAGCTACCATTGGACACACACACACACACACACACACACACATACACATGTAAAGTCATCCTATATACATACTTTTATTTATTTGTTCTTTCTCGGGATGCAGATAGTGTCTATCTTCATGTGTTCTTTATAGTTAATTTGGGTATTTATAATAGTTAAATGACTAAAGTGCTCAGTTGTTTTAAAACAATATTACTGTTATTATACACAATGTTCTCTTGGTTCTGCTCATTTCACTCTTCATTATTTTGTGCAAGTCTATCCATATTTTTCTACAATCAACAGGTTCATCATTTATTATAACACTACTGTTCTTTGTTTCAAATTTTAAAAAATCCTAGTCCAACTTTCAGGCTATTGAGTATATATCAACATAGAACAGAGAGGCAGGGATAGAAGGGACCTTAGAATGTCAGAGATGGAGAGGGCCTGAGAGCTAGTCTTATCCCTCCATTTTATACGTGAGGAAACTATCTCCCCTGTCATTTTCCTCCTTACTTTTTTTGAGCTTCTTCTCTGGTTTCAAGCTTCTCCATTCTTGTAGTAGGCCTTCTTTCTATAGCCCCCTTGCCCTCCATCTTCCCCTTCATCAAGACTCATACTGAGTATCTTCAGTAAAGAGCTGTACCCTGCAAGTGGTTATTTTTCTGATAAATTCCCTACCTCTATGCAGGAATCCCCAAACCGATCTACTTGGGTCTAGTATTTTCCCCTAAGACAAGCACCTCAAATTCAGAATGTCACAAATTTAACTTTGTTACACAGGGTTCACTCTGTCTTTGAAAATTTTCTCCTAGTCACCCCCTTCTAACCCCTTCCATTGCTAATATAGAATCTCAGCATCTGACACCTAGATTGCTACAGAGGCCACCTCTTAACTGGTTACTCTGATTCCAGTCTCTAGCCCTCCAATCCACCTCTCATACCACCATAGCAATGTTTTTGTCTCAGGGAAGCAAAGTGACTCAATGGATGGAGTCTGGGTCTGGAATCAGGGAGACTCATTTCAGACACTTATTAGTGGTATGATCCTGGGCAAGTCACTAGAAATAGTTTTAGTTTCATCATCTGAAAATTGTCTGTTCGTATGTTTTGACCATTTATCAATTGGGGAATAGCTTGTTTGCCTCAGTTTCCTCATCTGTCAAATGAGCTGGAGAAGGAAATGGCAAATCACTCCAATATCTTTGTCAAGAAAACTCCAGATGAGGTCATGAAGAATTGAACATGACTGAACAGTAACAAATCTTTTGTTACACAGCTTTTCTTCATTTCTCTACAGAAAAATTATCATTATTCCCCCTTGGTTTTTTTTGGGGGGGAAGCAAAATCTTTGGCTTGTAATTTAAGGTCTGTCATAATTTGATTCTAACTTACTTAATGTTCTTATACACGAAGTAGTTTCCTTGCTGACTTCCAAATATGATGTGTTTTTTTCAATCTCTCTTATTTTTCACTTCAAGTTTTATTGCTATTTTATTTTCACATTATATACATTTACAGATAACTCTCACTTCATGACAAGTCTCATAACAAAATAAAGCAGTGAAATAAAAACTAATAATGCATTTGGTGGAGGTGGAGTAAGGAAGAAGGCAGTGTACATATTATTTTCTCTGGAATTTATTATCTCCTTTTTCAATGGCCTCTACTACTCTTTTCCATTGATCTTATTCCTATTCATCTTTCACTGTCCAGAGCAAGTCTCATGGCCAGTGTAGGCCACAGTGATTTCTTCCTCCCATTCCTTTCCTTTCTGAAATTGACAACACCTATTATCTCTAGTGACTTCTGAAATCCCATCTTAGAGAGGTTGGCAGAGGCCCTAATTGGGACATTCATTCAATAATTTTGTATTTTAAGAGGGTCATTTTAAGGGGAACAAGTCTCAGTATGGTCTGGTTCTGAATAAAAATCTCAGTCTTCCTTGTAATGTTGCCCCAGTGGAATATGTGTTCAGGAGACTGCAACAAAACTACTTGGGGACTTGGGGAATCTGAGTGAGACAAGTTTTCTGACAGAATTTAGATTGGTTCCAGGTTATAAATACAAAAATATCACTATTTATACCTTCTGAACTATATTTAAACCCAAGCATTCACGAATGAATAATACATGAACTGATAAATAAATGAGCTGGTTAAAAAGGAATTCTTCATGGGTATTGATCACATATACAAAACTGACAATACACTACATGACAAGGCAGCACTGTCTCTGGAGTGAAAGGACCTGGGTTCAAATCCCATCCCTGATATTTATTGCTTATATAGCTTTGGGCAAGACATTTGACCTTTTTTGATCAATTTTCTCAAAATAAAATGAGGGGACCAGACTAGATAGCCTCTCAAGTCAATTCTAGCTCTACTTCAAAGGATCTCAGTTTCTTTTTCTGTAAAATGGAAAAGTTTAACTAGATGATCTCTTAAGTTCCCTCTAGACCAAACAACCTGATCATTCCATCTTTGGCTTGGTTACATTAAAAATGCCTTCAAAAATAATTTTGATTACATTAAATTAAAAATGTTTTGTACAAACAAAACCAATACAGCCAAGATTAGAAGGGAAGGAGAAAGCTGGGAATTTTTTTTACATCCAGTGTTTCTGATAAAGACCTCATTTCTAAAATATATAGAGAATTGACTCAAATTTATAAGAATTCAAGCTATTCCCCAATTGATAAATGGTCAAAACATACGAACAGACAATTTTCAGATGATGAAACTAAAACTATTTCTAGTCATATGAAAGTATGCTCAAACTCACTATTGATTAGAGAAATGGAAATTAAAAAAACTCTGAGGTATCACTTCACACCTCTTAGATTGGCTAAGATAGAAGGAAAAGATAACAATGCTGAAGGGGATTTGGGAAAACTGGAACATTAATGCATTGTTGGTGAATTGTGAATTGATCCAGTCATTCTGGAGAGCAATTTGGAACTATGCCCAAAGAGCTATCAAACTGTGCATACCCTTTGATCCAGTAATGTTTCTACTGGGTCTGTATCCCAAAGAGATTATAAAAAAGGGAAAAGGACCAATACGAGTAAAAATATTTATAGCAGCCCTTTTTGTAATGGCAAGAAACTGGAAACTGTGTGGATGCCCATCAATTGGGGAATTGCTAAATAAGTTATGGTATATGAATGTAATGGAATATTATTGTTCTATAAAAATGATGAGCAGGCTGATTTCAGAAAAGCCTGGAGAGATTTACATGAACTGATGCTAAGTAAAGTGAGTAGAATCAAAAGAACATTGTACACAGCAACAATAAGATTATGTGATGATCAACTCAGATGGAAATGGCTCTTTTCAACAATGAGGTGATTCAAAGCAATATGAAGTGATTTGTATTAGAAAGCCTTCACATCCAGAGAGAGAACTATAGAGACTGAATATGGGTCAAAACATAGTATTTTCATTTTGTTTTTGTTTGTTTTTTCTTTTGTGTTTTTTCTTTCATTTTTTGATTTATTTTTTGTGCCATATGACAAATATAGAAATATGTTTAGAAGAACTGCATGTTTAACCCACATTAGATTGCTTGCTGTCTATAGCAGGATATGGGGGAAAGAAAGGGGAAAAACTTAGAATACAAGGTTTTGCAAAAGTGACTGTTGAAAACTATCTTTGCACATATTTGGCAAAATAAAAAGCTATTAAAATGCCTTCAAAATTAAATCTGTCCCACCTCTGACTCCTGCACTGGACAGGGATTCATTTAAGATCATGGAACATTGACCAAGGCCTGATAAAAACACCAAGTTAACAGCATCTAGCATTTCTATAGTGCATTGCAGTTTATACAAATCACTTACAAATATAAGCTGTCCCCAAAGTCATATTGCAGTTTTAGGCTACATAGGGTACCCTAAATTATCTTATTTGATTCTCACAATAACCTTGTGAAGTACAGAGTGTGGATATCGATTATCAAGTGAGGCAGGATGAGGCATTTGAGTGAGCACTAGGTTTGAAATTAGAGGTCTTGGATTTAAATCCTTGTTCTGTCCCTTATTGCATATAACCTTGGGGAAGGGCCTCTATAGGCTTCCATTTCCATATGTGTAAAATTAAGGAGCCATATTAAATGAATTCTAAGGGGTCCCTCATGGCTGGAAATCCTGTCATCTCCAACTTGCAAAAAGGGCTGCCAGAGAGCCCCCAGCTCTAAATTCAATGCTATTTTAACTCACCACATTGCTACAGGCAAGAACTCTGTACCAAACACCACAAGAGAGTGAGAGAGTAAGATATTCTGACTGATGTAATTCAATTGATGTATTTTTATCAAGTGACAACTGGGTACAGGGACCATAGGAAGCCCAGATAAGACAAAACTTATACTCTATTGTACTCAGGGCATTCAGCCCACACAGAGAGATAAGTAGAGATGCGTTTGGACAACCTTGTACCAAGTGACTTCAATAGGAAAAGAACACCAACAAGTGGGGGATCAGCAAGGTCTAGGCAGGAGGTGGCACATGAGCTAAGCTTTGAAACAAGCAAGGCATTCTCAGAGGTAGAAGTAAGAAATGAGGACATTCTACTGCAGTGGCCACCTCTACAAAGGTATGAAGGCAGAACATGTCATGGATGGTGAACAGATATCAGGTCAATTCGATTGAAAGAGCTTGGGAAGACTGGGGTGTCTGCCTGATTGTTTCAGTTGTATCTCACTCAGTGATTTTTGGCAAAGATTGGGGATTTTTTTTTGGCAAAGATACTAGAATGGTTTGCCATTTCCTTTTCCAGCTTATTTTATAGATGGGGAAACAGGGTAACAGCATTAAGTGACTTGCCTAGAGTCACACAGCTAGTAAGTGTCTGAGGCCAGATTTGAACTCAGGAAGATGAATGTTCCTGACTCCAGATCCGGCATACTATCCACTGCACCACCTACCTGCCCTTGGGGAAGGAGAGCAGTATGAAACAACTGGAAAGGTAGACAGGTAGGGCTTTAAATGACATTATTTAGGGAATAGACTTGTATAATGGAGAGAATCTACATGGCTATACTATAGTAAGAGAGGGAAAGAACTAAGGAACAAAAGAAATGTGTAAGGAGAGATTTGTAGGAGTTTGGAAAAGAGAGAATCAGGGAAAGTTTCTGGGAGATAATAGCAGTCAAGTTCTACTTTGAAGATTAGGAAGAAAGAATTCCCAATAACAAGAGCGTAAACAAAGTTACTGAAGTGGGAAAACATAAGATATTTCCAGAGTAAAGGTGAGATCCAGAGTGAGAATGGTACTCTTGGTAGGAGCAGAATCAAGGACTAATTTCTGTCTGGCAATCTGTTTTAGATAAGAGATTCCTTTGGGTGTGGATGGTAGATGAAGCCTCTGGTGAACAGAAAATAAATTGGGAATCCCAAGGCTAAGCCTTGGTCAGTGAAAGTTCCTTCCCTAAGAATCATCTTCTGCATGACATGAGCTGCCTTTATATGGAGGTTTAGCAACACATTGTCTGGACTGGAGCACAAACCTTTGCCAGAAGATAGAGAAAAAAAAGCTGATGGAATTTTTAGATGGGACCCAATGGGGTCTGGCAGTGAAGAAAACATCTATTTTCCCCATCAGCCTTTTGAATAGCATATGGGTCTCGTGTTTGGCTCTTCAGTGATTTGGATATGCTGCTGAATGTGAACAATCTATCATGTGCTCATGGGGATGTAGAACAGAAACTCACCCACACAGATCCCTGAGAGGGAAGGGGAAAAAGGGACAGACAGCCTCTGTTGACAACTGGCTGGCTAATTTCTCCTATCATAGAACGCAGTTGAAGTTTGGTTATCCAACAGCACTTCTCAAGGAAAGCAGAGTTTTTAGATAGAAGAGAAATGCAATATGGTGTCCCTCAGGTGAAGCAAATCCCAGATACTTCATGTAACTTCTCAATTACAAAACTTCAAACTCTTACAATTTTCCCCAATTTAATTAGTATTTAACTTTAACCAGATGGATTCCTCAGCTTTGAGTCTAGTTAGCATCGCTCGGTAGACTCAGAGTCAGCAAAACCTAGGATCAAATTCCACCTTAGGGATCAGGGGCAATTCACTTAGTCTTTCTGAAATTGGACTACTTCTCCAATTTCACTCACATTCTTGTTTAGACTTCTTATCTATCAATTAGTTCTTGATTTATGTTGTGTCATGGATTCCTCTGGCAATCCAATGAAGCTCAGGGAACCTCTTCTCAGAACATGTTTAAATGCAAACTAAAATAACAACAGCACTAATTATAATGTAGCACTTTAAGATTTGTAAAACATTGTAAATATAAATATTATCTCATTTGTTCTTTACAACAACCCTGAGAGGTAGATGTTATTATCCCCATTTTATAGATGAGAATACTGAAATTCAGTGACTTGATTAGGATCACATAGGTAGTAAGTGTTAAGTGTCTCAGGCTGGATTTGAACACAGGTCCTTCTGACTGGAGTCCACTATGGCATCTACCTGCATATATATATATATATATATATATATACATACACACATACATATATATGTATATATATACACACATACACACACACATATATACACACATATATTTAAAAGTAGTTTTCAGTTTTTTCTAATTATGACTCCATTTGGAATTTTTCTTGACAAAGATACTGGGTGCTTTGCCAGTTCTTTCTCCAGCTCATTTTACAGATGAGGAAACTGAGGCAAACAGGATTAAATAACTTGCCCAGGTCACACAGCTAGTATCTGAGGCTACATTTGAACTAAAGTCTTCCTTACAGCAGCTCTACCATTCTTTCTCTTATGCCATCTAGCTGCCAGGGATTACATAGGATTACAAAGGAAATTAACCCAATTATATTGAAAAGTATATGTATGTGTGTCTTTTTTTTTTTTTGAGACGAAGTTAAGGTTAACTGACTTGCCTAGTGACAGCTAGTAAGTATTAAATGTCTGAGGTTGGATTTGAGCTCAGGCCCTACTGAAAATAGGGCTAATTCTCTATTCACTACACCATCTAGCTGCCTATATATATAGATATATATGTATATACACACACACACGCTTACAGAGTTTTTAGTTTTCAGTTTTATTTTTCAGTTTTTTCAGTAACTTTCAGTTGTTTCTGACTCTTTATGACCCCATTAGAGATATTTCTCAGCCAAGACACTAGAAGAATTTGTCATTTTCTTCTTCAACTCATTTTACAGATGAGGAAACTGAGGCAAACAAGATTAAGTGACTTGCCCAGGGTCACATAGATAGTAAGTATCTAAGGTGACGTTTGAATTCAGGTCTTTCTGACTCCAGACTCATTTTAAAGGGGAATCTTGGAAAGATAAGAGCCAAGATTTAATGAAGAATTTCTTAACCCCAAACTTGTGAATTATTATTTTTTTAAAAAATATCTTTACAGGGCAACTAGGTGATATAATAGAGCCAGGGACCTGTCAGGAAAACCTCGGGATACCTTTTTTGATAGCATCTCTCTCAAATTTACTTTCCTTAGGTGGGATAATTACAGAGGTAATCATAATCCCTAATTCACAATGTTGTTGTGAAGATAAAACTAGATAATACTTATGAAGTGCTCTGTAAACCTTAAAGCTCTATATAAATGATGATGCAATGATTTTTTTTAAGGAAGGAGTGACGTAGAAATTCCTGAAACTGCATACTAATGCATGGAGAAGTTGTATTTATGTTGGTGAAAGGAAAATTTATAAGTCTCCAAAGTGGTGAAATATTATTCAGTGTCCCAAAAGTCTTAGTGTAGTTTAAGCTGTATTAATATTATATAAACATATGAATTTTTTAAAAGTCACAACTCATTTTCACATCAGGGTGATTTATACCTTACCCCACAAGCAAGTTACAAATGCAATTTCTTTTCAATAATCTCAATTCCTGTTGGACATTCCCCGAGCTAGTGAGGTTTGACAATCTAACTAGATGAATGTGATATCTTTTTATAGAAACAGAACATGTGTTAAACAATAATCTATTTAGAAGGGCTTCTCAAAGAAAATACACTGCTTTTAATGTCCAAAAATTTACTCCTCAACTTCGGATGGGAAGTCCATCTATACTTCACTGTACCAGTGAACCTTTTTTTCCTTTTAACTGATCCAATTCTTCCTCCACCTTCTCTTTTCGGTAGATAAAAGGGCGTAGGGTACTAAGTTACTGTTTTTATTGCCCTGTTCTAACAGAGTTCTGTCCCTTCTCCTTATCTACTAGAGCCCAATCACATGGATCTTGTAAGAAGGAGAGGTGAGGTATGATTGGGAGCTCTCCACAGCTGAATTTCATTCAGAAGAAAAAGAGAAATAGGTTTAGCTCCCAATGGAGGGTTCATGAGGAAGCCAGGATAGTCAAGATCTCTGCCTCCTTAAAGCATGCCTTTTATCTGGCTGTTTCCCATGGATGCAATGCTTTTCCCCCTCACTTCAGCCTCTTGGCATCCTTCAAGACTCAGTTCAAATCCCATCCCACCTAGGAAGTGTCTGAAGTCAGATTTGAACTCAGGAAGATGAGTCTTTCTGATTCCAGTATCAAATCTCTATACAGTGTGCCAGCTCACTACCTAGCAAAGACTGCTCCAGCCCAAAGAAACCATCCTAATAGTATGACGACCCTGACCATTAAGAATTCTCAGTTACTGTAACTCCTGATCTGACCTGTTCCAACTCTTGCTTGGGATCAGGAAGAAGAGCAAAACAATCCCATAGCTTGGACTGTCTATGTTTCTGTATTTTTCATTAAAAAATATTTAGTGAGCACCTCCACTAAATGTCCATTTCCAATAATTCCACTTAAGTTCTCAGGGTCCCTGCCAACATTTTCTACTAAGCTAGGGAGATTTCAAGTACAGATCTAAAGACAGACCATGTTACAAGAGGTTCAGCTTTGATGATAATTACAGAGACATATAACCAGAAAGTTTGCTGCCATTTAATGAAACTTTGGGCCCTAGGAACTCATGTAGCCCATCTTCTAAGATGTGGGGAACAGCTGTGTGTGTGGTGTGGAAAAAGTCCCCTTTGATAAAATCATAAAACCTTGAATTATTAAAGTATACTAAGAAGAGATCCCTATGCAGAGCTGAGAGGGAGAGATGAATAAGATGTTTCCCTATCCTCATAAATCTCATGACCTAGTGGGAAAATAAGGCAAGGACTTGAATCACTACAACATAAAGAAACTGAAATAGGGGTCCTGATCATAAAATTTTCGACTTATTCATGGTGTTGACTCCTTTGTAGTGGGGGCTACACACAAGATATCAGACTCAAATCATATACTTATTTTAAATTTATGGCACTCAGCTTTATGTACTCCTGCTATCTTGATCTCTGTTTTTCTTCACAAAGACTGATCCCACATATTTCTCAGAACAAAGAACAAAGCATGATATACATTAGGAATGCTGTTCTCCCCTAAACAGGGGTTTACAATTACTTTAATAATAGCAAACACTAAACTGGATTATGTAAATAACAGAAAAAAATTACTAAAGAATCTGGGACCCAAATCACTATTTTTTCCTTCTTTTCTTATAAAAGCTTTATCTAAGCATTTTGTTTTTTTTCTACCAGAGTGATTACTAATACTAGGTCTATTTCCAAAAATAACTAGGAAAAAATAAAAGAACCTATATGTTCTAAAAATGTTTAGAGCAGTTCTCTTTATGGTGGCAAAGAATTGGGATTTCAGGGATGCTCGCCAATTGGAGAATGGCTGAACAAATTGTGGTAAGTGACTGTGACAGAATACTACTGTGTTATAAAAATAATGAACTCAATGATTTTAGCAAAACATTGAAAAACTTGCAGGAAATAATAAAGAGAGAAATGAGCAAAACCAAGATATTATATATAGCAACACAATATTATTTTATGAATGACTTTGAACAAATGTCATTTTAGAAAATTATAAATATCCAAATAAGCTATAAAGAACACTTGAAGAAAGATGCTATCTGCCTACAGAGAAAGAACTGATAAATAGATATACAGAAATTTTTTTTTACATTTATCTACTTATTTGTATCTAATGATAGCTATCTCTAGGGGCAAGGTAAAAAAGGAAAAAAAGGAAATTTACACGATAACTTTATTTTATATTTAAAAGGAATAGCAAATTGTATATAGATTTGCAGTTTCATGTGCAATCATCTTTTTGATTATTCTGTTATAGAAATGCCTGTTTTATTCTATAAATTAAAAATAAAATAAATGTGAAAAAAGAATCATTTTTACTTTGTTTCCCCACTTCCTAATTTATAACTAAGGAAATCACAACAATTAATAGACACAGAAACATTAACCACATCCCTTGCCCAGAGTTCTCAACTTCTCTATTTAAAAAGTGTGTTTTATCATAAGAAATCATCATTATAATTCACAATCACTTATGCTTTCATTTTTCGGTAGTATCCAACTCTTTGTGACCCTAGTTTCAGTTTTCTTGGAAAAGATACTGGAGTAGTTTGCCATTTCCTTCAACTCATTTTACAGATGAGAAAAGAGACAAACAGGGTCACACAACTAGTATGGGTCTAATTAATTAGACTTCAACTGGCTTTTGGGATTGCTTTTGCTTATATTATTATAGTCATTGTATAGTGTCCTCTTATTCTTGATTACTGGGCATCTTTCACGTCTCCTTAGGTTTCTAGAAAATCCTTATATTCAGTTTCTTATAGCATAGCAATATTCTGTTATTTCCACATACTACAGTTTGCTCAGCCATTCCCCAACTGATACTACCCTTTGTTAATAGTAAATGAAAATTGTCATCTGATTAAATTTCAATTTATTTGAGAATATAATCTGAAAGATTTTGTCATGTTATCTTGTTACTTCTAATACCCAAAAAGGCACAGATTTTAGGATTTGAGAGAAGCACTGATCACTTTGTTCATGGCCTCATGGACAATTTATTAATTATTCATGAAGCTCATTTCCAGCAGGACCAACTTTAAAAGGTCCCTTTTTCTCCCAGAAAGATCAGTTACTGAGAATTAAATTAGATGTTCACATTCTACAGATTTTACCACAAAAATTTGTTCTTGTCTTGGATTGTTAAAGTCCAACATAGGTTGGATTAGCCTTTCCATCTCATAAGCAGAGAGATTCCTAAGATCTTACTGCATTCTCAAATCCTAGCAGCCCCCTTTATCTATACTACTAATTTCAGACAGTCCTCACTCGCCTGAGCTTCTAGTCTTAGGAATCTTTGGTATATCTATTTTAGGGATCAAGAGTATGGATGATATTGTACATGGCAACAACAGGACTATATGAAGATCAATTCTGATGGACATGGCTCTCTTCAACAATGAAATGTTTCAAACCAGTTCCAATTGGTCAGTGAAGAAAGCCATATACACCCAGAGAGAGGGATATGAAATGTGGACCACAACATAACATTTTCATGCTCTCTATTGATGTTTGCTTGCATTGTGTTTCCTTTCTCAGAATTTTTTTTCTTGTAGATCTGACTTTTCTTGCACAGCAAGATAACTGTAAAAATATGTATACACATATTCGATTTGTCAAGTATTTAAACATAATTAACATGTAGTGGACTTCCTGCCATCTAGGGGAGGGGTGGGGAGTAGGGAGGAAAAATTTATTACAGAAAGCTTTGCAAGAGTCAATGTTGAAAAATTACCCATATATATGGTTTTGCAAATAAAAAGCTTTAATTTAAAAAAGAATATGGATGATAAATATTATCAATTCAGTTAGATATTTGTTAAGTGTTTACTACGTTTACAACTTCATGCCATGAAATATGTGGACAAAAATGAAATAATCTCTGCCCTCAAGGAACTTACATTCCATACCAATATTCCTTTGAAATTGGGAGTGAGGAAAGACACAAGGCATATAGAAAAAAAATGTCAGCTAAGTAGTAGTCAACAGAGTGCTAGGTCTATAATCAGGAAAACTCATCTTCCTGAGTTCAAATCTGGCCTCAGACATTTACTAGATGTGTGACCCTGGGCAAGTCACTTAACTCTGGCTCAGTTTCTTCATCTGTGAAATGAGCAGGATAAGGAAATGAGAAACCACTCCAGTATTTCTGCCAAGAAAACCCAAAATAGGGTCACAAAGAATAGGATATTCCTGAAACAATGTAACAACAATAAGAAAATAACTTTGGGAGTTTTAATATCAATGATTAAATGCTTCTCTCTATTCAAGAGCCCCTCCTAATGAGTCCTTAAATCATAGGATTATAGACCTAGAACTGGAAGGGACCTTAGAGATCATTAAATTCGTCTCTTATTTTATAGATGAGCTAGCCTTTATTATCCACTTAAAAATTAACAAATATAAAAACACATAATATATCCATAATATAAAAATAAACATAAAATAGAATATAAATATAAAAGAAATATATGCGTAAATGTAATGCTATATTAAATATATAATGTAATATACAGATATTATACTATATTTATATATGATATATAAATATAAATATATATAATAGATTACATATATACATATATCCCCCACAATATAAAAATTTCCCTCTGTGGCCTTGTCCTAGCATGGAATGATGCTGGGTTCTTGAAAGGTATGCCAGCAGAATACAAGCTTTGATTTGCCTTACCAAGCTGGACAGGCTTCCAGAATAGGCTCAGTGAGAGACCACAAATTTGCTGGCTAAGAATTAACCTAGCCAATTCTGAGAAGTTCATTACCTTGCTGCTTTGGCCAGCAGGGTTTGATATTTTTCTCCCACAGCAATTAATGAAGACTGTCTACTAAGAAAGGCAGAGGCACTTCAACAAACATTAGAGCATTTATAAGAAAAAAAATCATGTATTTGTGAAGGATTAAATGATATATTAAAAGGGAATCATGCTGGAGCTCTTCTTTAAGTAAGTCACTTAAATTTTCTGGGCAACATCAATAAAATAAGGGGATTAGACTAGATGACATCTACTGTCCCTAGAAGCTTTATGTTTCTATATTTATATTAGTTATCTGAAGAGAAAAAACCCAAAAGTTATTTAAAAGTAAGCTTTCCATGCAGATATTAGTCCTTCCCTTTTCCCGACAGACACCAGACTTCAGTCAGAAAGTTTCCTTGGCTTCTGATGAATGGTTGGTCTGGTCTTCTGCTGTGTTTGTATTTTAAATTAAGGTTTATTGATTTATTTTGTTTCTATGTGATGTTTCCAGATGCATACCTTCACTCACACTCCTATCTCCAAAGCCTTCCCTCACAGAAAAAAAACCATAACATACAAAAAAGTAGTTAAGCAAAATCAATGGACACAAAGACTGTCTGACTCTGGAACACAACAATCTTTACCCATAGTTGCCCACATCCCTAAAGGCAAGAAGGAGATGAATTTCCTTGTCTTTTTTTGGGGTACACAGAATTTGGTTTCCCTGGTCTTTTCTAAAGCAAAACATTAGAGATGACATGATAAATGGCTTCAGATCTCTGAAGGGATGTTATGTGGAAACGTGATTAGTCTTATTTGGGTCTAGCCTCAGTGAGTAGAAGTTGGGCCACTAAGTAGGATGCAGCTTTTATATTTGGATACCTCAATGCATCTTGGAGATGTGAGTACCTCTTCCACCAGGGAAAATAGTATAACAGCCAAGACATTTACTCTGAGTATGTCAATAAGTACTACAAACCAGGCACTATGCTAAGCACTGGGAATTCAACAAATACAAGCAAAAAGCAAGACAGTCCTTCCCTTCAAAAAGCTTATACTCTGATGGGGGATGGCAATATGTAAAAATGTTGAGGTTCAGAAGGGGACCCCAAAAGTTTGGGGTCACAGACTGGTGTCCCAAGGTGTCTCAAAAGAATCTACAGGCTTGAAATCATTTCCTATTGAAGGGGCAAAGTTTAATTGTAATTGTAACGTAAATTGAAGAAGGCTAAGTTCCAAAAGAAATAAGAGTGCTAAGAGAGAGGAGATAGCTTTATCAGATTTCTATCATTGACACGCTAATTCTATGGTCAGAAGTAGAACTGAGGGGTCGCTCCAGAATTTGGTTCTCACTGACCATCAGATTATCACTCTTGTCTCAGGAGTTTGGTCTGCGGGGCTATCCTGGGACCAGAAACTTTCTGACTGAGGAGTGGTCTATTCAGAATCAGACAGCTTCGATTGCCTGTGGGAATTTCCTGAGGCAGACTCCAAAGCCAGGAGATTTAGATTACTGACTTATTGCTAGAACAGAAGCCCCTCTAAGATCAGGGCACCTCAAAATCATTGATGTCTCCCCCGGAAATCACATTACATCAAAAGGAAACTGAAAAGGGAGGGTAGCCAGGATTGGAAAAGGCCAAAAAAGAAGCCTGACCAAAAAAAAAAAAGGAGAGATGGCTAACTTGGGTGCCCTCCTTAAATGGGGTTTCTGTAAGGAACCATCCAATCAGAAAAAGAGAATGCAGGAATGAATTCTGAGGTGTGAATTCCAGAGATGAAGAGGTTTCTGGGGCATGATGAAGCAAGTCTGAACGCAGTAAGTGAAAAATGAATGTTTCTTATTCATGTCTTCACATAAATACTCCACTGAAGCTCCATTCAGTAGGAAGGAGCCCTTTGCCAGCTTCTTCTAATATTTTGTGGATACCAGTACAATACCAGGTTATCCATCTGATACATTCACTCTATACTTCTGGGTGACCCTTCTCCTTTTTGAGTCTTCCATGTCATTGACATTTTCAATGTCATGTGTTCCAAAGAAGGGATGGCTGGAAATAGGCCGTGGTCCACAGATATCTACCAAGTATTTTTATTAACTTCAGATCAACCCCAATTTTGATTTTTCTGAGACTGCAATATTTTCTCATTTATAACCATCATACTATATCATCCATAGGAAGACAATGGTATTTAAAAGAAAGCTTTCATGATTGGGAGCAAATGGAGATTGTTGAAACTGTTGCACAAAATCCTAAATGATAGTCAGTCAATTATCTATCTATTCTGGGCCCAATTCATTATCCATCTATAATGGGCTGTTCAAGATCCCTGTGTGGGTAGGCCAGCTCAATGATCCGGTTTCACAGTGTAATCTGTGAATTAAGTATTCTTCATTCACATGATTTTTTTCTGAGTGGATTACTAGGTCTATCTCTTTTGAGTGGCTTGCAGATGTTATTAAGGAGGCCTTACCATGTACCAGAATTCTATAGCATCAGAACTGCCATCCACACACAGAAGCAGTGAGATAACCAAGCTCTCTTTTTATTTACACTTTGGGCAAGCCAACTTCCATGCAAACAACTTGGGCAAAGAGTCTATTTCATGACTATATGATATGAAAATGCGATTATGTTCAACTCTGAATAAATATGCTAACATTTATCAAGGAAACCTTTATGGAACCTGGGAGAGACATTGTTAGAGCATCAATTTTCAGTCTTCATTTTCCTCTACAAAGTCAAATGACTTTTTTGTAATAAACAGTAGATGTGGTATGACCTTATATTCTTTCCCTTTTTAGTGCTGAATTTGATTATGAATATGGGGTTAGAAAATCACCTATAGAAGCCTGCCTTTTCATTTTTCATGCTTTCCATAATGATAAACTCTTTGAGGGAAGGGATTTTTTTTTTTGCCATTTTTTCTATTCCTAGAACTTAGTATATGTATGGAATATAGTAAATGTTTAATAAATACTTATTGATGGACTGAATGCATACAGAAATATTTTCATAAAGTTTTCTGCTGAAGAATCAGACTTTTGGGTCAGAAGTTCCTAATATCTTTTTGGTAGTTTTTTTCCCCATGAATAATACAACATTTTGGGGGTATTTAAAATTTTTCCTTTCTGGAGGTAGAATGTTGGACCTGTATAGGAAGACCTGGATTTGAACCCTACCTCAGATATCAGCTGTGTGAACATTAATAAGTGACTTAATCTCTCTGAGCCTCAGTTGTTGTATATACATGCAGGGGGTAATAATTCACATAGCATCTTTCTCACAAGGTTATCTTAAACCACAGATAAGATATAACATACTAGAAGTCTTTGTAACATCAACTGATGACAACATATATGTTGTATTTGAATCACTAAAATGTTGTAAATTGTAGAAGTCTCAGTTATTAATAATTACAATAATAATTATAATAATTAATGAGATCATCAAGTGCCTTTAAAATCCTTACCCCTGGCATGGATTTTTTTCTATGTATATTTTGTTATATGCCTCTCTACTTCTCTAGCTTATTTTCCCCATCATTGCCTTTCCCCTATCTCGAGTTCATATTGCTTCCATCACTTTTCTTTGTAATGTCTGAAAAATGAGCTCATATGGTATACCAGCATTACCTTTGGCTGCCATGACTTTTACTTGGCAAGCAAAATCCTCAGTGCTTTGGATACAGAGGAAAAGCAAAAATAGTCTCTGCCTTCAAGGAGCTTACATCCTAATGGAGAAAACCCTGTACATACATTGGCAAAGGTAAGATTCATACAGAGCAGATACAAGGATGAAAACAACTCTAAACATTCTTATTTGCCTCTCTGAAAAGAACCTGTGAGACTTCCATTTGGCTGCAAATTTTTGTCTTGAAAAAATTGCAGCCAATTGTTTTCTGTCTTCATTTATAGTGAGAATGTCAACACAGATACGGTTCAGTTCTTTCAATAGTGACATCAGCTCATTAGTTGTTAGACAAAGATCTTGCATTGAATTACAGTAGTTAAATTAACATGTACAGAACTGATTCTTAGCATCCTCTGCCCCCATTTTGCTATCAGAGAAATAGAATGATTTGAATGTTTGGAGTCCAGAAGCCCTGGATTCAAATCCTGCCTTAGACACATTAGCTATGTGTGACTGGACAAGTCACTTAATTTCTTCAGACGTCAGCTTTTTCATCTGTCAAATGAAGGGGTTAGACTAGACAGTCTCTTAAGTGTCTTTTACTTTTAAAATCTATGATCCTTTCAACAATATGAAAGCAGAGGTAGCTGTACAGAACTGACCACTATATGCATATTGTAGCTGAATTACTAAAATGTTGTAAGTTGCAATAATTTTCACTTGAGTGAATCATTGGGGCAGAGATGGAACCATCCAAGAAATTAAGAGATAGGAGATTTTACAAGTGGATTCACCCTATTCTTTGGCCCTTCTTCCCCCTCAGTTTCTGGTAACAATGAGTCAAATCCCTCTGGATTCCCTGGTCTGAAGGGCCCTCTGGTTTTCACAGAGATTAAAAAAAAAAACTTTGCAGACACTTGACATATTCCTCACTATTGCTGAGTAATAAAGCCTTTCATGCAGTTCACTTGTGATAAGCGTTTGTGATTAAAATAAGCTAAAATGGATCATCCCTTCTATCATTATCACCTGACTCTCATGTGGCATCTCTATAATCAGGCTTCTTTCGTTCTACTCCTTCCCTCTAAATATGACCTTCCTTCATCCACAAACTTGTATGTGCCAAGGTACCACTAAATCAATGTGCATAACTATTTTGGGTAGTACAATTATCCCTTCCACGATGTATGGGTTAAAGGAGAGACATCCATGAAATCTACAAAATCTGCAAAAAAATTTTTTTCCCTCTCCTTATACCAGAGAAGTCTTAATTATTATAGTATTAAAAGAGAAAACATGTTGCTATTATATAATACTATACAGGTATTTTATGCAATTTTGAGTTTCGAAACTTTTTCTGTGCCATCTATTGGCCTTTATATGTCATCTGTGGCTTCCTCAAAATTTCGTTTAATTTCTTATACTGATCCATGATTTATAGATTTTCCTGCAATGGGGAAAGTCTCCACACGGAAGGGATAGCTATATCAGACTAAGCTGGTGAGCAGGAACCTCTGTGGAACAGTTTTAAACAAATATTTCTTTTGATGAAAGAAGAATAATGTATTGCTAAGAAGGGTCATATGATTCTTTCTGAAGCCAGTAACATCACAAGATCATACAGTGGAGCTGGAAAGGATCTTGGAGGCCATCAGGTCCAGTGCCTTCATTTTAAAGATAAAGAAACTGAAGTATGGAGAAGCTTAGGGTCAACTAATTGAAAAGTTCTGAAACTAAATTGCTCAGACACCAAGCTTATTACTCTATCTGCCATAATATGCTGCCTCTCCAAAGAGCTTCAACCATGTGTTTTTTTCTGTCACTAGTATGATTAATTGAAATAACTAAGTTGATTTAGTACTTTGGACATTTTAATAGAACACCTACAAATGGCCAAGATCTTGAAATAACCTAAAAAGAGTAAGAAACATTAATAATAAGAGATTAGACTAGATTCTTCAAAAAGTAAGCTTATATATAAGAAGAATTCAGCCTTTGCTCAATAAATGGGGCAGCTAGGTGGTTCCGTGGTTAGAGAATCAGGCCTAGAGTCAGGGAGATCTAAGCTTATAGCTTTAGGCACTTAACATGCAATCTTGGGCAAGGTACTTAACCCTTGTTTGCCTCAGTTTCCTCATCTGTAAAATGGGGATAATAAATACAACACCTACCTTACTTGAGATGCTCTGATGATTAAATGAGATAATATTTATAAGATCAAATAAGAGAATTAAGTAAAGCACTTAACACAGTGCTTGGTACATAGTAGGTTCTATATAAATGTTAGCTCTTATTATTGGATTTGATTCTTCAAAAAGGAGGAATTTAGTCTTTGCCAAATGAATGAATAGATGGATGAATGGGACATATCTTGGCTTACTCACTGGAGATAAGAATCCAGAAATAAAATTCTAGCAACAAATGGCAAGGCGAACTCAAATATTTGGAATGGAAGGAATGTGATGAACTGCTGAGCCAATCTATTAATCATGCTAATTGTCAGTGTAGGCAGGAATCTCCAGGCATTAGTCTGGAAAAAATAATAACTCAAATTGTTATAGCTCTTGAATGTTTACAAAGCATTTTCCTCACAACAATTTGGTGAGGTTAATAAATGCAAATATTTTTTACATTACTCTCATATTACAGTTTCTCTAAGCCTCAGAAAAATTTAGTTGCCTATGGCTATCCTGTTGGCAAGTGTTGGAGCTGAAATTCTCTGAAAACATGAAATGCTCAGGAAACTCTTCAGTGATTCTAAGGGAAACACAAAAACCCACAATGGGAGGTATACTCTGGCCTTTGAGAAACCTCAGAAGGTGAAATAGCATTACTGATCATTAATTCTTCAATAATTAAGAGGTAAACCAAACTATCGCAAGTAAAGGTGAAAATGGGTAGTTAGCTGAGGCTGTGAATAGGATGTCAGTTTTAGAGTCAGAAGACCTGAGTTCAAATCCAATTTCAGACACTTATTAGCTATGTGACCCTGGATAAGTTGCATCACTTATTTGCCTCAGTTTCCTCATCTGTAAAGTAAGCTGGAGAAGGAAATGATAAATAACTCCAGTATCTTTACCAAGAAAAACCTGAATAGGGCCACAAAGAGTGAAATAACAATAAAGGTTAAAGTACTAGTATTTGAAATCAAGAAGAAAAGGGTTCACATCTCACTTCAGATATTTAGCAGCTATATAATCCTCCGCAAGTCAAAGGCTTTCTGAATCAAAGTCTCTTCCTTTCTAAAATGGGTACAATACAGCTTCTTCACAGGATTTTTTAAAGTCTAAACTGAAATAAGGCATGTAAAATGCTCTATAAATCTCAAAGAAATCATAAAGTTGAATTTTTTTATTATCATTAGGTACCCATAGTTAGCTTATTATTTAAACTGCAAGGAAAGAAGAATGAAGAAACAGAGTTAGGGCAGAACTATCAGAACTATCAAATCTTAGAGTTAAAAGGAACTTCATAGAGTACCTCATCCTGTTCTTATTGGAGCAGGAGCCTCATCTAAAACATCCCCAACAAGTGGTCATCCAATCTTCATTTTAATACCTCTAGTAATAGATTACTCACCACTTTATGAGGTAATTCATTCTAATTTAAGAGAGTTCTGCTAATTAAACTTTTGTTCTTCTATTGAAATCTCTGTACAAAAGTCCTACTGAAATTTTTTTGAGGGGCAATTGGGATTAAGTCATTTGCCTAGGGTCACATAACTCATAAGTGTCAAGTGTCTGAGGCTGAAATCAAATCCTCTTGATTCTGAAATCAGAATTCTTATTTTAGGGGGCAGTCTATCTGCCCCCTAAAATTTTGATAATATGGAGATGACTAAGAGCTCCTGAAGGCATATGCTTTAGCCAAGCTGGAAAGGACAACTCATTCATGCAACCGATTGGGTCTGCTGCCTGAAGCCAGTCTTGCCAAGCAGTGAGAGCTCATAAGCAGAAGGCAGGTCACTAAGGTGTGAGTTCTTTGGGCATAGAAACACATGGAAGATAAAAATACCAAAGGCCTTCATTTCTGGGCAGCCACCTTCTGCTTCCAGGTTGCTGCAGCCTGAGCTAGGACTATTAAAGGAAGAGCAGGGCAGGCCCTGGAGAAATGTGCTACCAAAGGGGAGGTGATACCAAGGGGGAGGGGATGTGTGTGAGATAACTGGTAAACTGAGGCAGGAATAGATCAAGACCGAACTGGAAGCTGCTGTGAAACCTTCACAGTTGATTGGTTCTGAATTGGAAATGGATCCCAAGCCCCATGTTCTCCCTGATTTTCTTTGGTTTGCAAAACTGACTCCTGAGGAGTTTTTTTTTTCCCAAGTTCTATATGTGGTAAATGGTGTGGGAGATGACTAAGAAGCATTTCCATGAAAGAGGAATATTTGACAGTTTCTTTGAAATTTTGCTTTACTGCATTTTAACAAATTATGTGGGCACTAAAAAGTCAATTGCTAGAGTTTTATGAATGACTATGGTCAAGAGAGAACAGTATATTTTCTATGGAAATCTAGATCTATAGTTTATTTTATTTTTTATATTAGGGGCCATATTTCATGTCCATACCCATATACCATGGATAAACTCAGATCACTGCTAGTAAACTAAGAGAAGTAGGGTGAACTTAAAGGAGGTGAGAGGGATAAGTTTTGGGGATTAAGGGCTCTCTGTTGGGCATCTGGGATACTGAAGCCTTTGGGGAGGCCCTTATAGAGAGTGGCTACTTTTTAGTAAAAGTATCTAGCTTATGGCTTAAGTATATCACTGTCTGATGGCCAAATTACATCTCACAATTCTCATGTGGGAGCAGGGAGTGTTTTATTCTTTGTATTTGTATCCCCAGTGCCTGGCAAATAGTAGGTGCTTAATGATGCTGTAGATTGATTGGCAAAAGAATTGATAGCTTAAATTAAGAGTCTTTCTGCTGACTTGTAGAAAGGAGGATATAAGCTGTTGTAGGTTACTAATGGTACTGCAGCATCTCTAATGTCACTTAGAATATGTAAGTGAATACCTGGTACATACCATTGTCATATATCAAAATGAAAAATGGCACTATCTGTTTTCAAAGAGCGTCCAATCTAATGGGGGAATAAGCTATAGATACACTTTATTATAATTCAAGTTAGAATATTATGTGTGTAGGACATGTGTGTGTCCATATTCTTATATCCTAGATAAACTCAGATCAGTGCCAGTGGGCCAAAAGAAGTTGGGTGGGCTTAAGGGAGATGAGAGGGAGAAGCACTCTGGTAGGCAATTGGGATGATGAAGTCTTTGGAGAGGCCCTTAAAGACACTGACTACTTTCTGGAATAAGCATCTGGCTTATGGTTTAAATATATCACTGACTAGTGGCCAAATTACCTCTCACAATTCCTACCCAGGGATAGGGTAAAAGTAGCCTAAAAGATTCAAGGAGGGAGAGATCATTTTTAGCTGATTTCAGCTGAAAGGGACCAAAACAGGCTTCATGGATAAGGTGACACCTGAAAGAACAGAAGGATTTCCAAAGGTAACATAAAGGGAATACATTCCAAATATGAGAGTTTGCCTATGGGAATGGATGGTAAAAGGTGAGTATAGAATAAAACTTGAGGAAAAACCAGTAGTTCTCCAAATATCCCAATATATTTATAGCAGCTCTTCTTTTGATGAACAGAAACTGAGGCGGTACCCATCAATTGGGGATGTGATCCCTTTGATAGGTACTGCTGTCAATCACAAACATCAGCTACACAAAAATATGATAAAAATCATTTTATTATGCTAAGAACATAGATTCACTCTATACCAAAATCAGCAGTCTTGAGCAGCAGTTTGAGCAACCTTATTATATAGATTTTAATTACATAGGAGAGATGGGCCCAAGGGAATCTTATAGAAAGCAGAAGGAGAAGGTAATGATTTACACATCAAAGAACAGATGGCAGGAGGAGGAAGATCTATATCAGGTAAAGCAGGAAACTAGTTAGTAAACAGTCAGTAAGTACTGGGGAGATAGCTGGAATTTGCCCACTAACCATTAATACCAGAGCTAAAGTTGATGCTTCAGCTTGATTTTGCAGACCTTAGCTGGTTACATGACTTACTCATTTTAAGTAAATCTTAAGTTGGGCCAAAAATTCTCTGATCACAGGGAAGAGCTAAAAATGTGAGTATGAATGTAGTGAAATATTATTGTGCTGTAAGAAATGATGAAAGGGATGCTTTCAGAGAAATCTGAGAAGACTTGTATGAAATGATGCAAAACAGAACCAGGGAACAATTTATACAATATTGTAATGCAAACAGCATTTAAAGACTTAAGAACTTGGATCAACCACAACTCCAGAAGACTCAAAATGAAACGTGTCACTCAACTCCTGATAGAGATGATAGACTCAGATAAAATTCTTTTTTTTAACATGGTCAGTGAGGAAATTTTATTTGTGTGACTAAATGGTTATAACAGGGGTTTTCTTTTTTTTTTTCACTAAAAGGAGAGGAGAGAAAAGAGAGGAAAAGGAGGCAGCTCTTCATAAAAATAAAATGAAATTTAATTTTTAAAAAATGCCATCCTGTTTGGCTACAGCATGTTTAGGGAGGGCAAAGATTTTTGTAGCTGGCAGGAATATAGGGGGATAAAGGTCACCAGACCCTTTTAGTATTCTCTATCCAGCTTCTGCAATTTGTATGCATTACAACTGAATCATTTGATCAGAAAAAGATTGAAAAAAGTTTTTTTCATTATAATTCAAATAAGATTTTATTCTAAAAGAGCTCAAGCAGCAGCAGCAAAAATAAAGATCAAGAAATGAACCAAAAAGTCTTTAAGAGCTTCTCTAAGTAGCTATGGCTAGTTAGGATCTGTATCACAAAACAGATATAAATGAGACTATAAACTAAAAATGTGGAAGACCCTTACCCCTATGGGGACTAAGTCACACCACATTTGAAATCTATTAGATGGCAAAAGGAAATACCAGCAGCTTTTCAGGGATGTTTACTTGTTGTGGCTATTCAGTGTTGCACTCGTGTCTGATTTTGTGACCCCATTTGGGATTTCCTTGGCAGAGATACTAGATTGGTTCAGCATTTTTTTTCTTCAGCTCATTTTATAGATGAGGAAACTAAGGCAAACAGGATTAAGTGATTTGCCCAAGATCACATAGGAAGTAAGTGTCTGAGGCCAGATATGAACTCAGGCCTTCCTGACTCCAGGTCCAGAGCTCTATCCATGGTTCCATCTAGCTATCCTAGTGATGCCCAGAAGAGAGTAGCATAATGACATTACCAAGGGATATAAGTAGTTCTGTAGTATCAGAAGTACAAATTTCCTCAACTACTTATGTTCCCAAGGTTTTTTTCTCCTTTTTACCATCTATTTCCCATATGAAAGAAAAAAAAGAAGGGATGATGGAAGGAAGAAAAAAGTGAGAGGAGAAAGGGAGGAGGAAGAAGGAAGGCAGGAAGGAAAGAATGAAAGGAAGAAACAAAGAAGGTAGAAAGAAAGAAATGAAAGAAGGAAGAAAGAAAAGAGGAGAGAAGGAAGAAGAGAGGGAAGGGAGAAAGGGAGGAAAGAATGAAGAAAAGAAAGGTGAAAAGGAGGAAGGGAGTAAAGAAGGAAGGGAAGAAAGGAAGGAAAGAAAGGATGGAGGGAGGAGGGAAGGAAGAAATGAAGGAAGGAAACAAAGAAGAAAAAAGGGAGAGAAGGAGGAAAGGGGGGAAAGGAGGGAAGGAAGGAGAGAAGGAAGGAAGGAAAAAAAGGAAAAAAGGAAATAAGGAAGGAAGGAAGAAGAGGGGGAGAGAGGAGAAAGAGAGAGAGAGAAAGAGGGAGGAAGGGAGGAAAGAGAGAGGGAGGGAGGAAAGAAGGAGAGAAGAAAATATATAGATGAGAGGTTAGTGAACCATGGTTCTATGTGGAACCTGGGGGAGCTTCCTGAGAATCCATGTACAAAAGAAGTCCTATGTACTACATATAAGTATGGATGAGGCACAGTGAGGACTTACCAGGTTGTTTTATTGTTTGGCTATTAAAATAATGAGCTATGAATTTGTCTTAACCATGAAACAGAATCATGTTAGATTCCTAGGCCATTAATTTTGTAGGAGAAAAATAAAAGCACGGGCATGGCAAATGATTGGCTGATACTACATAGTATATATTTAGAGACAGCAAAGCTTCTAAGGTAATTGGGCACAGGTTGCCCACAATCCTTGGTTTGGCTTAGTATCTAGTCTAGATTGAATGTGAATGATTGTATTCCTCTCTCTCCCTCTTCTCTATGCATTTTCTGTGTAGGATAACTAAAGATATATCCCACTCTCCCTCCCTCCTACAACAAAAGCTTAGTATTCCAACAGATTCTGTTTACACATCTTCCTTTATATACCTACCCTGCTAAGCACTGGGTCCACAAGAATCAATCATCTTTAATTATATGGAACTTTATGATTTATAGAGTTAGGTGGGGCACAGTAGATAGAGTGCTGGACTTCAAGTCAGGAAGATCTGAGTTTGAATTCTGCCTGAGATATGTGGTGACTGTATCACCCTAAACAAGTCACTTAAGCGCTGTCTGCCTCAGTTTCCTCATTCGTAAAATAGGAATAGTAATATAATAATATATATATTATATGTAATAACATATATCATATATATAATAATATATAATAATAATAATAATACCCTACCTCCCAAGTTGTTGTGAGGATCAAATGAAATAATGTAAAGCACTTTGCAAGCCTTAAGCTCCTATTACCATTTAATGCTTTATGGTTTATAAGGTCCTTTCATCAAAACAGGTATGATGCATGGTGACATGGTATACCTATGCTCTCATAATTAGTAGCTGTCTAATCAGAGCCCTCTGATTCCAAGTATCATCACTCTTTTGGGGTCAAACAGCTAACACCATACCACCTTTGTCCTTGCTATGAATGGCCAATTACAGCAGGATTATATTCTAGAATTGTACCCTAGCCCCTCGTGGGCAGAGGCTGGCATAAGAAAATTCCGTAAAAGATGTGCAGTCCAAAGCCCAGGTTATAATACTATAAACAGACAGAAACTAGCAATCAAAGCAGGAATAGTGAGCAGCATGAATGTTTGGGGGACTATATGAGCAACCCCTTCCTCCAATCCAGCAGTGACTTTTCAATTCTTAAATGAATAAATCAGAACTTATCTACAAAACTCTGCAAATTACTCCAATATGATATTTCCATTGTTTACTGTATATTGTTCTGAATTATTTATGTTCCTTCCCTCCTCCCCTTTTAGTGAACTAGACAAGCAATAAAACCCAGCTCCTCCTCTATCAGTCCCTGGTCCCAGAGGGTGGTTTCCACAGTAACTGCATTGACAGGCAAAACTCAGCTATTTCTATCCTTTGGAAGGATTTCTAATATTTTGGCTCTGGAGGCTTCACCATTTTCTCTGTATTGTTATGCTCATTTTTTTTCCCCTGGAGATGGAAGTAAACAAGTTCCAGGCCTGGGAATTGGACCTTGGTGCTTCCTCCACATAGCTAGAGAGTTTGCAAAGAAGAACTCATATGCATTTAGAAGAGTTTCCCATTTGTAGTCCCCAGAGAGCTTAATCCTTTGTGGCTGGCAGATTCCTCTCTCCACTCCCTGTAAAAGGAAGGGACTTTGCAAATAGAAATACTGGGGATAGAGAGAAGGTGATTGGTACAGCAGAAAGAGAATGGCTTGGGGAGTGCAGAACCCTGAACCCTGGTCCTAACTCAGCCCCTACTCACTGTGCCATCTTGGGCAGTCATGCCATTTTTTCTGGGCATCAGTTTTCTCTTTGATAAAATAAAGTTTACTAATGCTTTTAGGGAATATTGTGGGAAAGCAGATGTAAAAACTCTCTGTAAAATGTAATACATTCTAGAAATCTGAAATATTACTATTCACTCTTTTCCTCAGAAATTCCCTCCTTAGTGGCCATCCCCTATCCTACCTTCAGAACATAGGTTAAACCTTCCTCTTCCACGAAGCCCTCCCTGACTATTCTAGGTCACATTGATTTTTCTGGAGATCCTTGTGTAGCATTTACTTTTCATTCCACATACCTTGGCAATTCCATCTTTAAATACATTAAACTATCAAACATTGCCTGGTGTTTGCCTGCTAAACAAATTCCAATTCAATTCAATAAATACTTATCGACCACCTATGTGCAAAGCATGGTAATTCAAAAGGAAAGTGTCCTCAAGGAGCTCATTTTCTATTAGTAGGAGATATACACACACATATACACATGCATATACACTTAGAGATGAGTAAATATAAAGCACATACAAAATTTCAAGAGGTATAGTACACTAACCGCTGAGGTGGAGGAAATGAGAGAGTCTCATGTTCAAGGTGATAACTGAGCTACATTTTAATGGGGAAAAAGATTGCAGGAGGCAGAGATGGGGAGGGAATATATTCCTGACAGAGGGGACCATTTGGGCAAAGACATAGAGGCATATATATTGTATGTAGGGAATAGCTAGGAGGTCAGTTTTACTGGGACAGAGAGTATGTGAAATAAGATTAGAAAGGTAGGTAGGTAACATCTTGTGAAGGACTTTAAATGCCAAGCTGAGGATTTTACATTTACTTTTTAGAGGCAACAAGGAGCCACTGAAAACTTTTTGAGAAGGGAAATGACATGGTCAGATTTGTATTTCTGGAATATCCATTTGGCTGCTGGTTGGAGCAATGGATTAGAGGAGAGACCAAAGGCAGAGAACTCAATTAGTGTGCTATACGAGTCCAGACGAGAGGTATTACTCCTTAACTGTTGTCACAGCTGTATGAGTGGGACAAAGGAGACCATGAAGATAGAACTGACAAGACAATGACTGGATATGGAAGGCAAAGGAAAGAGTAAAAAATTCATTTGTTCATTCATTCGTTCAACCAGCATCTATTAAGTCCTATGTACTAGGCACTGGGGAAACAAAGAAAAAAACAATTAATTCTTGTTTTTGATAAGTTGGCATTCTTCTGGGATGTATACAAATAATAAATATGAGATAATTTCCAGCAGGGGAGAGGAGAAGGAGAAGGGAACAGTAACTTGTGGGGATTAAGACAGATCTGATGTTCACATTTGAGCTAAGCCTTTCAAGGAGATATGAGGTGATGGTGAGGAAGGAGGGCATTCTTTATATGTTACTGAAAAAAACTTGTGCAAGGGCCTACAAATAGAAGATTTTATATATATGTCACCTGTGAGGAACAGCAAGTAAGCCAGTTTATACAGAATGCAGAGTGCACAAAGAATTATGATCACCCAGGTAAAAATCTAAAAAGGTAAGTGACACTCAACTTGTGAGGGACATTAAATACCAAAGAGAAGAGTTTATATTTTATGCTGCAAGCCAATAACTGGATATGGAAGACAAAAAAGAGGAGAGAATCAAGAATGAAGCATTTCTTCATTTGTTTATACATTCATTCATCCAGCTACAGGTAGCTGGGAGATATTGGAATTTCCTGAGCAGGAGAATGAAATGGTCAGACCTGTGCATTAGGAATATTACTTAGATAGCTGTGTGGAGGATTACTGGAGAGAAGAAAGACCAGCATTGATTGGGAAGGCCATTTGAGAGTCTGTTTCCAAGTGAAACAGGATAAGAGTCACTGTGAATTAAGGTGGTTACCATGTGAATGGAGGGGATGTTAGGGATCTTTCAAGAAGGCTTTTCAAGAAGACTGGTTTAGGTGGGAAGAGTCTGATTCTCAGATTGTGAACCATGGTGATTTGCAAGGTGGTGGTACTCTCAAGAGAAATAAGGAAGTTGGAAAGGGAGGAGAATTTAGGGAGAAAGATAATGGAGTTCGGCTTTGGACATGCTTCAGATGTGTATGTCTTGCCATTCCAATGAGATGTGAATGTTTTAGATTCTTATGTTGTTAGAACTGTAAGGGACTAATCCACAACCTTCATACTGCAAAGGAAGAAAGAGGGATCAAAACAGGTAAAGTTATTGGAACTTTATGGTTCCGTTGTGCCTGACTCTTTGGGACCTCATTTGGGGTTTTCTTGGTAAAGATACCAGAATGATTTGCCATTATTTCTCCAGTTTATTTTATAGGTAAGGAAATTGAGGTAAATACAGTTAAATGACTTATTCAGGATCACATAGCTAGTTAGTGACTGACTGAGACCTGATTTGAACTGAAAAAGATGAGTTGTCTTGACTCCAGATCCTGTACACTATCCAACTATGCCACCTAGTTGCCTGAAACTTGATTGTTGGGACTTCAGTTTCTATATCAGTAAAATAAGCATGTTAGACTAGATGATCTTTAAGATCAGTTTCAGTTCTAAAAATGATATTTTAAGGAAAACCACAGTAATCATTCAGGTTTTATGATATTATTAAGAAACAATCAGAATCTGCAAATCAGGCTGGGAAACAGGGAAATAGCATAACACATAATATTGTGTTATGCTATTGATGGATTGATTGACCTGTCCAGAACTGTAGCTGAGAACATACAACCTAAGTGAATAGCCTTGTGAGCCAAGCTCATGAACTTGCCAAAGCCATCACAAACTCAGGCACCTATTCCATCCTCTTTGATCTTGCCTGATCAGGAAAAACTGACCTATATACAAGAGTTCTTTTTTTTTCAAGAATTTTGGTTCAATATATCTTTGGTGGTATTTATTCTAAAATTTGATTACTGGATGAAACTACATACCAGAAATGTTTTTTCTCTTTATCTATGTGTTTCTTAACTATCTGTACACTACAAGAAACTAAAATTCCATTCTGGATTCCCTTAGTCTCTGGTAAGTGTGTTTTTTGCCTTATCCCACAAACCCAGAGCCCATGACATTAATTTTTTAATTTGATTTTTGAAAAGCAATTAAAATTTATTTTCCCCTTTTACCTTTTCCCCAAAAGGAAAAAAAAGAAAAATTACTTTCACAAATATGTATAGTTAAGCAAAACAAATGTCCAAAAAGTATGTCTCAATCTGTATTCTGAAACCATTACTACTCTTTCAGGAATCACCATGATATTTCTTGTAGCTTTTCCACTATGACCTTTTATGAGTACCTTTCCATTATCCATTCTCTCCCCTACCCTACCCCTGCTTTCCAGTACCCCTTATTTGTATTTTTCCCATTAGAATGTAAGTTTCTTGAGGGCAGGGACTATCTTGTTCACTTTTATCAGTGCTAGGCTATAATAAGTTTTTAATAAATGCTCTATCTGTCTGTCTATCTACCTACCTATCTTTAAATCAATAAATAAATCATTATTTATTAAATACCTGCTGTGTTCCAAACATTGTACTAAATGCTGGAAATATAAAGACAAAAATAAAACAGTTCTCGCCCTCAAGGAGCTTACTCTTTTTAGGGGAGATAACATATACATATATGCATGTACAATATATGCATATCTATATAAGTACACAATACATTCATATATATGCATATATATATATGTGTGTGTGTGTGTGTGTGTGTCTGTGTGTGTGTGTGTGTGTATTATGGCAATTTGAGGAGAAAGGATACAAGAAGTTGGAAGGAGGATGATTAAAAAGAGCTTTACATAGAAATTGGTGATCAAACCAAATCCTGAAGTGAGGAATTCTATGAGGCAGAAATGAGGAAGAAATATAATAGGCATGGGAAATGGCCAATGCAAAGACAAAGAAACAGGACATGAAATTCCATGTTTGAGGAACAGAAACCAAGCCATGGTCTCTAGCACATCTTGTCCCTCTTCCCTTTACATAACTAAGCCAAAAGTTGGTTTTCAAAATGATTTTTACTTATTTTGATTATTAAAAGGAACAGAAAAAGAATATTCATACAAGGAAAATTGATAATAAAAATCAACTTGAGAAGAAATATCATCACTCATATGAAATATGGAGGACATTGACTGGCCTAAAACCAGAAAGAAAACTGTCCTTTTGTAGATAATTGTCCTGAGAGAGCAGCTAGGGCTGCAGTGGCTAGAATGCTGGGCTTGAAGTCAGGAAGACTCATCTTCCTGAGTTCAAATCTGGTTTCAGATATTTACTAGCTGTGTGACCCTGGCCAATTCTTGTAATTCTGTTTTCCTCAGTTCCTCCTCTATAAAATGAGCTGGAGAAAGAAATGACAAATTACTCAAGTATCTTTGCCCCCCAAAAACCCAAATGATGTCATGAAGAGTTGAACATGACTGAACTGACTCAACAACAATGACAATAAAAACTTGTTTGAAAAAGATGGTTGTAGGGAATTGTGGTCCATCAACTCATTTTCACATGATGATATTCACTGTTTTGAAGGTTGCAACTGAAAAACTATAAATCAAATGATTAAAGCTATGGGAAGACTTTTGAGTTTTACATTATATTAAAAATGGGTCATTGCTTATTCACTTAGATTGCTTACAAGGAAGCCCTGATTTGAGGCACTGCAAACTAGAGGTAGGGGAAAAAACAGAAACAGAACATAACAGGAGTCAGGGATAAAAGACATGGGAAACAATGAAAGCAGCTGCTTATAAAGAACAATAACACAGTCAGTCAGTCAATTAGCATAAATTAAGCACCTACTATGTATCCATCTGTCACTGAGCTAAGTATTGGAGATACAAAGAGAGGCAAAAGACAGTACTTGTTTTCAAGAAGCTCACAGTATAATGGGAAGACAAGAAAATAACAATTATGTACAAACAAGATTACATATGCATGATAAAAACTAGAAAGAAGACAGTAATATTAAATAGCATCATGAAAGGTTTCCCATAAAAGATGGGATTTTACGTGGGACTTGAAGGAAAGTAGGAGGTAGAGATAAAGAGGGGGAGTATTCCAGGCATGGAGGACAACCAGTAAAAATTCTTGGAGTCCAGAGATAGAGTTTCATCTGAGAGGAAGAGCAAAGAACTCAGTGTCATGGGATCAAAGAAAGAATACATGGGATAAGATATTAAGAATATTGGAAACTCAAAGAATGCTAGAACTATAAAGGACCTTAGGGATCATCCAGTCCAATTCTGTCATTTTACAGTAGAAAAAACTGAGGCTATGAGAAGGGAAGAGAGTCATATACTGTTGGTTACAGCACAGCAAGGGCTAGAATTCAGATCTATGACGACTATCAAGTGTCCTTTCTATTTTTTTAGCATGCTGCCTTACTTGGTCTTCAACTACTCCTCCAACTGAACAATAGTAATTAGAATTCTAGTCCTTGTTTCCTTTCTATAGATGTGTCCCTTGGGTCACCTCTACTCTCACCCCGTAGAGACACTTATGAATGTAAATTTCTCAGGCTAGAAGTGTATTCTTAGCTAGGACACCAACAATTTCATTAAAATGATTTTCAATAATTTGCTTTGACCTGGCATTTTGAGATATGAAGCTAAGGCAAGGTCCCTTCACCTGACATTTTGTGGCATTCTCCAATTATCCCAAACTTCTGATTTATATTTGTTTTCCTTTTTCTTGTCCTAGAAATATTTAAAACTAGTATGGTTCGCTGGCTGTGGCTCCTTCCCCAAATAATCCATTGAAAAGCTAGTTGCTACGCAACCTCCAATATTGCCTATGCTATCCTCGCTGGCTGATGACATATTGCATAAAAGAATCTTTTTTTTAAGGACTGAAATGTTGTTTCAGGAAAAAAAAAACTTGCAATAGCTTAGAGCCATGTCACAAGCTGGAAGGAAAACAGTTCATCACTCATATGTACGCTCCCAATTATCTCCCAGAGTGGGTTATTATGAGCTTGCTAACGGAGTTTAAGGCCTTTACTGCACAGAATAAAATACGTATCATGATTCTTAATATTAGGCTATATAGCTTGGCTTCAAACCCCAAGATTCGATTCAGTTATGATTATACTGAGAGATAAAGGTATCATGGGAAAAGAATCAGGTCCTTTGAGATCATCTCCAACCCTCTCAGTTGATTGATGAGGCATGGGATGGTGGAAAGGGAGTAGGATCTAGTATCAGAGGACTTGGGTTCAAATTCTGACTTCACTACTTACTAGCTTGGGCAAGTCAACCTCTCTGGGCTTTGGTTTTCTCATCTGTAAAATGGTTCCTGAGGTCCCTTTTAGCTCTAAATCTATGAAGCTATGAAATTCTAGAAACTCACCCAGAGTCATTCAGATAATAAATAGCAAAGTCAAAGTTTGAATTTTCTGGGTTATTTGACTCCAAGGCCAGTGTTCCCTCCCTTTCACTACAGCACCATGCCTCCTTCGCATCTGGTTTCCCTTAGTCTGAAATGCTTACTAACCAGGTAATGCAAGGTCAGGAATTGTGGGTTCTAGCCCCACTCAGATCTCCAACTGAGTTGCTTAGGTGGTCTTTAGCAAATCTCTTCATTGCTTGCAACAGGTCTCATCTTCATTTGTAAAATGAAGATTTTATACTAAATCATTGTTAACATCTTTTCTAGTAAAAACAATAAAACCACTTCTATGACTACATATATTTATATGAATTAGTCATACAGCTAGTAAGTGTCTGAGGCTAGTTTGGAACTCATGAAGATGAATCTTCCTGATTGCAGGCCTGGCACTCTATGCACTGTGCCACAGACTGAAGACCATTGTTTTGTTGCTCATATTGTCAACTGCAGGAACTGGTCCATGAATTAACAGACTTGGGCTCCAAATCACCATCTTCTACTATCTTCACATGCCAGTTTAATCAGACCAGGACTTGTCTTTATTTTAAAGGTCATTGTGAAGACAGCATCAGATCCTGGTGTTGGAGTACTGTCTTTCCTCTTCTGGTTTTCTTTCTTTTCTCCCTTCCTCCCCTTCTTTTCTTTCTCCTTTGCTATCCTTTCTCTTCATTTCCTGCATCTTTCTCTCTCTTCTTTTTTCCTCTCCCTCCCTTCCCTTTTCTTTCTCCTTCTTTCATTTCTTCTCCTTTTTCTTTCTTTCTTTGTTTCTGTTCTATCAGCATCAGACTATGGTGTTGGGTTCTTTCTCAGTCTAGCATGGTATAGCATCACCAGTGTTGAGTCACTTATTCCAGAGATCAGCTAGTCTGGAGATCAGGTCCTTAAAAGGAAGAGGACTCAACTGTCCTTACTCCCCTTAACGCCCCTACCATGTAGTACTGCATTGTTATTTGTCCTTTCTTTTTGTAGAGGACCAATGATATCATGGGAAATGTCTTGACTCTCGCCTGAACTTAATTTAAGTGAGGCAGAGTTGCACAAAGTCACCAACTTCATTCTCTCCTCCAAAGTCATCAAAATCCAGTAGCAAAACAAATATCAAGATGCCTGGCGATGGCCCAGGATGCAGTTGGTGACCTTGGTGTACTTGACGTTTAACCTAGCTTTCAGGGCTCCACAAGACTTGCTTTATCTGCTTTCTTAGCTGTTGGAACAAACTGTTCTCATTTGCCCATTCTGCTGGGGGAAATTTTCACATGCTTGGAGTACATACCTCTTAACTCACCAATGTTTAGAGCCCATCAGCTATCCTCAACCTGGTTTACCCCATTTGAGGAGACACTTTATCAGGGTGTGACTGCTATACATCTGCAACTTCTTAGAATCACAGATGAGAGCTGAATGTTAAATAGGCAACAGAAGTGGGTGAGAGTCCTGAAAAGAGCTCAGGAGCTTTCACACCACTGAAGATGCTCTTGAAGTCACACCCTGCAATCAAAATTAAAAGAAAAGAGTTGGAGGAGGGTGGAGAACAAACATTTATAAAGCAACCTAGTATGTGCCAGCCATGATGCTAAGTGCTTCACAGATATTATCTCATACAAATATGATCCTCCTAACAACCTAAAAGGTAGGTGTTATTACCCTCACTCTATATTGAGCAAACTGGAGTACCTCAGATCATATAGCCATGCTCAGGGTCACATAGCTAGAAAGTGTATAAGGCTGGATTTGAATTTAAGTCTCCCTGACTCCAAGCCCCAAAATACTATTTGCTGTTCTATCTATCCCTTTGCCTAGGGAGAGTAGAAAAGCAATGACAGTACAAGGTAAAGAAGGATTAAGACAAAGAAGATGGGGATCAAAAGGACAGGAGTTTAAGAAGAAAAAAAGACAAAAAGAGAAAATCAAGAGAGAAGAAGAAAAAGGGATTAGGAAAGTAGGACTGAATTAGAGGATCAGAAGAAAAGAGATTAAGGAGAAAGGAAAGAAAAGAGACAGAAAGGAGAAATTAAGAGAGAAAAGAAAATAAAGGAATTCATAGACTAAGAAAAAAGAGGAAGGACAGAAAAGAGTCGAAAGCCTAAGAATGAAAAAGAGAAAGGAAGAGAAATGGATCAAAAGAAATGGAGATCAGAAGGGAGAAAAGGACTGATGAGAACAGGGGAAAGAAGCAGCACAAATTAAGGGCTCCTCTAGGGAATGAGAACATGAAAATTGAATGCAATAGAAAGAATGAACCAGGAACAAGAAGGCAGAAGGAAGAGAAATTCTACAAAGTGTGGGGAATTAAATAGTCACCCACCTCTGGAAAGCTTTGACATCAAAACTTTGGATGCTTCTACATGTGTATGTGTGTGTATATGTGTGGGTGTGTGGATATGGGTGGGAGTGGGTTGGGGAGGTACACTGGGTTAGTCTCCAGTAATCCCTGAAGTTCCAACCTTTAAAATACCAACCCTCAATTTTCTAGGAGACCCATTTTCTGACAATATCAAATAATCAAGTGAAGGGCCCTTGCTCACCTCTTCTTAAAAATCTGTCTTACTTCTGAGGTTTTTTAGATCCCAATAGGACAGTCTGAGGACCTGTCATGAGCAAATCCTAAATATGTGATATGAAAGCTGAACACCCTGTCACCATCAGTCCCCTTCATTAAGCACTTAAAAGCTACCAGGAATATGCACAAAGCAAGGCTGACTCATCCTCTATTAATGGAGCCCCTCCTGCATGTTCTGCTCTTCCTCAAGGGTCAATTCAAACAAAATTTAATTCTCCTGTTTTGCTTGATGAGCTCAAATACTTCAAGGACCTGTGTTACATTGCTGTAGGAGTTTTTTCTTCTTTTTAATGGACAAATATATATTTTTTACTTTCCCTTTCCCTCAATGAAAAAATTATTTTATTTTATTTACTTTTAAAAATAGTATTTAATTTTTCCAAACACACACAGAGATAGTTTTCAACATTCACTTTTTTTTCTTTTTGCTGAGGCAATTGGGGTTAAGTGACTTGCCCAGGGTCACACAGCTAGGGAATATTAAGTGTCTGAGAACAAATTTGAACTCAGGTACTCCTGACTTTAGGGCTGGTGCTCTATGCACTGCACCACCTAGCTGCCCCTCAACATTCACTTTTGCAAAATTTTGTGTTCCAAATTTTTCTCCCTCTCTCCTGCCCTCCCCAAGACAACAAGCAATATGATATAGGTTAAACATGTGTAATTCTTCTAAACATATTTCCATATTTGTCATGTTGTGCAAGAAAAATCAGATCAAAAGGGGAAAAATACAAGAGAAAAAAAACCAAGTAGGCAAACAACTACTACAACAAAAAAGGTGAAAATACTATGGCCCAGTGAAAAATTTAAAACAAAACTCTCATAACAAATATGAATGGTCACATGAAACAAACTCTCATGGGGTCCTTGTCAAAAACTGTATATTTTATTTTTTATCTTGAGTTCATCATCTCTCTATTAGGAGATGGGTAGGGCATGATCACTGGTCCTCTGGAATAATGATTGGTTACACTGCTCAGAGATAAATCTTTCAAAGGTGTTGGTCATATACATTGTTCTCTTGATTCTATTTACTTCATTTTGCACAATACAAATGTTCCCAGTTCCCACTTCGTAACCCTTGTCCATTTTAGCAGAGAAGGTGGATGTGCCTTTATCATTTGATCACAAAATATTTGGTGATGGTTCCTCTGAACTCAATTGTTTGCTAATATATACCTGGGGTGGAGACTTTTCTATCCCTGAAGGGACTAAGCTCTAATGGTATGGCTTTTGAGTACATAGGCCATAAGCAGCCTGGGAGATGGACATTAATGGAAAGTAGGATTCTGACCACTTTAAAAGAGAGCTTATCTAAAAGACATTTGAATCTTTAAGCTATGTTCTCATACCTCAACAAAGGAAAACATTAGCAGAAGTCAAAAAGTAAAGATACATCCTAATCATTTGAACATTTATAGGAAAACTCTCTGAATGGAAACTTCCTAGGGCAGTTTTTTCTAAAAGACCATAACATTAAGAGCTAAGCTTGGAGGTGAAAGTGATAGATACTATAGTTGCTATCAAGTAGAAGAACAGCTTGGACACAGAGAATTAGAGAAGCTGTTCAGCAAATTGTCTATCCTCCTTTAGATTTTGGGCTCAGTAAGGTCCTTATCACGCACAGAATTTTCACCTCTCACAATGACCATAGGAGGCAATCAGGAACACATTAATGGTCCTATCCCTGATGAATAGAACAAATCTCAAACATTCATCTTTGCCCCTTTTTACCAGCTTTCTGATTAATGATTTAAAATCCCCATTGCTTACCTTTCCATAACTCAACAGGATTATCCGCACCAGAACGACGTTGATGTGGGCTCCCAATGACTCATCATGATAGATTTCATTAACCTGGAAAAGAGTGGAAATATTTCAGACTGAGCCTATCAAGGTCATGTTCATATTGCCAGAATGATGATCCCTACATTAGGGCTTGTGGAAGATGCCAAATCCCCTGGAGAGAAAAGCTTGTCCATCTTACAGACGTGGTTTTTTCTATGACCAGAATAAACATTCTGAATACATGGTTATGAGAACCTGATCTCATGGACAGGGCCTATATTGGGAGTGTTTCCCTACTAGCTAGAGATAAAGTTAAGATATACCAAGTCAGCTACATAATTGAATTAATCCTCGAAGACAAGGGTTTGATAGACATTGGAAAAAAAGATGTCACATAGAGCCAGAAAATGGAATGGAGAAGTGTTAGTCAGATATGGAAGTTATAAGGGGTTCTTCATCAATGTTGTTCTTTTTTTTATTTTATTTTATTTTTTAAAAATTTTATTTTTTTTGATTTTTTGTTTTTTTTCAATGTTGTTCTTTAAATAATTCAGTTTAAAACAATACCACAATAATAATGATAGCAGCTCACATTTGAAGAATACTCTTTGTTTTGTTGTTGTTCACTCATTTTTAGTAATTTTCAATTCTTTGTGACCTTGGCAAAGATACTAGAGGGGTTTGTCATTTCCCTCTCCAGTTCATTTTACAAATGAGGCAACTGAGGCAAATAGGGTTAAGTGATTTACCTGGGGTTACATGTCTAGTAAGTTTCTGAGACCAGAACTGAACTCAGGAAGATGAGTCTTCCTAACTTCAAGCCCAGAACTGTATCTCCTATACCATCTATATGCTCTTACTCATTGTTTTACAAAGTGCTTTATTCACATTGCTTCCTATAATTCTCATATTAATCCTGGGAAGAAGGTTATACATATTTTATTGTCCCTATTTTGCAGATGAGAAAACTGAGGCTCAGTTGGGTTAACAGCTATAGGAGTATGAGTGAAATCACTGGACTTCACTTTTTTGTTACAACAATGCAATCCTTTATGTTAACTCAGGGAAATTCTTTTGTCACTTATAATATGATTACCTCACAATTCTCCTTATGGTCTAATTTTTTCCACCTGGAATAGGAAACTAAGGAAGGCAAACCGGGACCTTTTCTATAATTAAGTCCACCATTAGAAGACCACTGGAGAAGTCAAAGTTTATTTTATTTTATTTTTTAATTTTTGAGGTCAAAGTTTAGAGAAAAACTGTCTACAAAGTTGTTTGATTAGAAATGTTTAGACTTCCTGCAACTATAGACAAAGCTCAGAAGGTCTAACTCCAAGGATAGTTCACATGAATTAGATCTGAGGAAAGAAACAGAATAAGTTTAAGTATAAAAAATAACAACATCTAGAGGTAGTGAGGAAGACATAAAGTTGTCCCTAGGAGTTCATCTTTTCATAAATAGTGCTTATATTTAATTTAAATACAATGGTTATATTTATGCTTATTTATTTGAACATATTTTTAAACTATAATTTAATGGAAAGAACCAAGACCAAGTTATGAGGAAGTTACAAGGAGACAGATTTTGTCTTAATAAAAGCAAGAATTCTGTAACAATTAGTATCATTCAAAAGGAAAATGGCTAGTTTGAAGAAGCCATGAATTCCCTATCAGGAGAAAGCAAAAGTTGATGGCCCCTTGTCAGAAATGCAATAGAGAGGATTCATGATTTAGGTATTTAAACTAAATGGACTCTTGAGTTTCCTTCTAGCTCTGTGATTTTATTTTTTAAAAAACGACCAAATTCTTGTCTGAAAAATGGATGCCTTTTGCTTTACATCACAGTATTACTAGTATACCACTACTAGAGATGAACCTTGTAACAAAAAAAAAGTTAAACAAAACTAACAAAGTGATTTCATTTGAGGTATTTGCAACATTCTAGATCCACAGATCGTTGCTTTTCCAACCAAAGGTATGTTTCATCTGTTTTTTTTCATTAAATCATAGGCTCTTTGAGGGCAGATATGAATTTTCTGCCTTTTTTTGGTATCCCTAACTATCAGCAGAGTCGTTGGCATATAATAATCTGACAATAATAAATGCTGGTTGACTGATGAAATGGGACCATGTGTGGTTATAACAATTATTCAGAGCTTGACCTCTTTTTAGGGTTCTTTTTATTTACTTGATTATGATCAGTACCTATCTCTATATCTATATACATATATATATGTGTGTGTATGTGTATACGTATATATGTATGTATCCTATCTCCTTATTTTGCTCTGAATAAAATCATGCAAGCTTGTTTTTTTGTTTGTTTTTTTGTTTTTCTTTTGGCTTGTTTGACTGAGCAATATTCTCTTTCAATAAGCCATGTTTATGGAAAACCTGGCCAGAGAGATCACTGGGTCACAACCAGGCCAGTGTACCTATCTATCTAATAAGTAGGCTCATGAGGACTGGCCATGAATATTTTACCTGTCACAACTCAGGCCTAAAGCTGTTACAGAAAATATACTCCCAGTAGCAAGAATCAGTCCATGTCTGTCTGAGCTGTGGTAAAAGGCATATATTATGCCTTGCTGGGTTCCCAGGCACAAATTCCGTACTAATTTTGTACATTTTCTTTCTTTCTTCTTTTTCTTTGCATTGATTTATCTATCTGCTGCTTCTCCTCAGCAGAATGTAAGTTCCTTGAGAGAAGAGACAATTTTATTCTAGTTTTTGTGTCTAGTACAGTGTCTGGTTAGACATAGTAGGTGCTTAGTTAATCCTTGTTGAACTGATTTGAAGTAACAAGACCTGTACTGACTAATGTTTAAAATAGAAAGAAGGTACAAATAGGGGTGTGCTGGGTACAAGACCTTGAAGATAAGAAGCATAATACCTCTGGCTATGTCCTCATTCTGGATCAAACAGTTCAGGGAAAGCAGCAATCAGAAATAAATGGTTGTCTCAGGTCACCTCTTTTCTACCCTTCCTCCCCCATCCCAAGCCATTCCCACACATATAGACCCAAATGACACTCCGCCCCATTTCCGTACAAATGAAATATGTGAAAGCCAGGTTTTCTTAGCAAAGATACTAGAGTGGTTTGTCATTTCCCTTTTCAGTTCATTTTACAGACGAGGCAACTGAGGCAAATAGGGTTAAGTGATTTACCTGGGGTTACACATCTAGTAAGTTTCTGAGACCAGAAATGAAACTCAGGAAGATGAGTCTTCCTAACTCCAAGCCCAGAACTATATCTTCTACACCACCTAGACCCCCTTACTCTTTGTTTTATAAAGTACTTTATACATATTACTTCATATATTGGTTTTGGCCCAGCTCTGGGTCTGGCTAGTTTGGGTTGTGCTAGAAAGAAGTTACCTCCTTCCTTATTCTCCCCTTCTTTCGTTCTCCTTTTGGATTTCCTTCTTTTTTCCCTTCCTTACCCTTTTTTCTTTCTCCTTCCCTACTATTTTTTCTTGTCCCTCTCTCTCCTTCCTTTGCTCTTTCTTCTTTTTTCCTCTCCCTCCTTTCTCTTTTCTTTCTCCTTCTTTCAATTCCTCTTTTTTTTTTTTCTCTTTCCTTCTTTGTATCTGGTGCTTGTCCAGGAGAGCTCCCCTAAGGCACTCCCTTTGTAAATACTTAAAAAGGTGCCAGATGAAGCAAAGATCAAGAAAATGAAGGAGAAATAGCAGTAAACTCCTTCTTCTCTCCAGACCTAGATCATCCAAAGAAGAGAATCAGAAACCTGGAGGCACTATAGTGTGGTACACCAGGGGCCCCCTAAAACCAGCTCATATTCTCAAGGGTACAATGCCAGAAAGATCTCCTTCATAATCTGTAGGAACTGCATCTAGGAGACAAAGACAGATTCAGAGAAGTCACAGCATAAAGAGACAGGACTAAGAGCCTCAAGTAATGTGTCTGAGGCCCTCCAGGAGGACTGAACCCAGACATTTCTCCGATACACTGGAGAGTAACAGTAGTAGTAGTAGTAGTAGTAGTAGTAGTAGTAGTAGTAGTAGTAG